>JACMZG010000022.1:25107886-25127886 GCA_018340805.1 Microvelia longipes
CAGAAGAATGAACAAGAAAAGAATCAGACAAATAAAATTCCTTCTGTTCGTGATCCTGAAATGACATAAAACTACCCTAATGCCACAAGAAGACTGAATTGGCAAATTTAAAATATAAAACCTCATAAAAAAATATAGTAATTTATACTTTAAGTAGTTAAAAAGCATAAAATGATAATGTTAAAAAGCTAGATAATTGGGCTAATAAAATTAGTAAATTAAATACAATGTCTGAACTCACATGCACCAACCGGAAGTGGTGACGATAACTCGGCCCGGAGGACCAGAAATGTAAGCAGACGGGGTGTCGATACTACTTCACCTACGGGCAAACTTACGATTCGAAATAAATACCGGCATCTGTCAGCCACAACCAGCTGGGATAGGGAATCAACACAATAAAAGATAAAGATTTGGTTACACAAATAATATAAAAATAAATAAATATACAAGTCAATAAAAAATTGAAATAGTTTCATAAAAAAATAGAACTGAAAATAGTTATAACTAAGTTAGGTAAATATTATATATGGTTACGTCTTTGCTGTTGCTTAATGGCGCTGATGATGGCCATACAGATGAGTTTCAGATGGCAAAGTATTCCAATCTTGAAGTAGAAGAGAAGAAGCGAAGGTACTTACAGGTTGCGAGGTTTAGAGAAGATAGTTATGAGTTGTAGAAGTTATTTAAGAGCTGGTTTATGTAATGTTAGATAAGCTCATTCCTCAAGTAGGAGGCTATTAACTTCACTCCAAAATTGTCACCACCGACCGCGAAACGCGCCGAATCTGAAGCCGGGCGAACGGAACGGAAGGAAAACAGTAAGTTTAGATCTAGTAGCTGCGCCTTAGCAAGATCAGTTGAATACCGGACAAATTCGAATAAGATAAAGTTAGTATTATGTATAAACTCGAAGAGGAAAGTTATTTGGATCACACTTGAACACCACGGAGTTATTCGGTAAAGTGGTAGATCGACGTGCTCTGAACTAGCCTTGGTCCGGGACTGACTGTAAATCAGACCCCAGATTATGGAGAAATATGACGAATGATGGAAAAGGGTGGCGTGATCTTAAGCAGAAATCTAAAAATGGAGTTGGTGTTTGAAAGATAATTATTTAGATTAAAGATGTCTGTGAAAAGGTTGCAGATCCTCGGAGGTTGAGGTAAAAGTTGGCAGAATCTATTGTTAGAGGATTAGGACTCCCAAGACTTGGAGGAAGGAAGGACTGACCCTTAAGTAGATAATTGGATATGAGTAAGATAGAAATGTTCCAGGTATATATAGATAGATATAAAAGGTTATAGGATATGCATTATAAAAAGTTAGTAACCAAATTCAAATAGAAATTACAAAATACAAAAATTAAAAATACTTTAAAATGTAAAGAAATGTCATTCCTAAACAATTTGACTCTAGGCAAGGTATGGATCTGACCATGGGCAGCACATGGATCAGGCCACAGGCAAAGAATGGATCTGACCCAATCACGGCAAGCTTGAAATCCCTAGATTATCTGAAATTTACTTAAATATAATACATTGAACTTCATATTTGAAATATCAGGGTCAGCACTAAACCCTTCTTTCAAGCTGTCAACCTTAAAAGCTTACATAAGGAGGAGGTTATATGATATTTTACAACACTGAACACTGAAGACCTTCTCTCAATAATATTAAATAAAACTAAAACCTTTTTTTTTGTTTTTCACTTTTTTTCTCTGGATTATTAGGAAGATTATTATTAAATGATTTTATTAAATTAAATATACCTACATTCTGTGAACTATTCAAATTTTAGGTTTAAATATCATTACTTTATGTTAGGATAGGAACATAATTATTCACAAAAATGTGAAAGTAAGATTTAAAGTCTATTTTATTTTTCAGTTATTGGTGTGACTCTTAAAAGATATTAATATTATAATGTTTTTGTTCTCATTCTTTTTATGTTCATCAGTATATATACATATACATACATACATACACACACACATATATATATATTTTTAATATATATTTGGTTGTTTTTTTGACCACCAGAACTTGCTAAGAAATGCTCCAACTTATGGGTCTATTCTTATGGGATTTCACTGTATTTTTGTAACTGTTTCAATGCTTGAATTTGTAATAATTTGATTTTGTGAAATATATGCAATCATTTTTCTGCCTGATTTTTCAATTTAAAAAAAAAAATGACTTCCCTATCTCTTATAAAAGAAGAAAGAAGCATAAGGATATTAGGAATCATTGCAATGAGAAAAAATGTGGCAGCAACTATTTTTTAGTTAATGATCATGTTTCAGTACCAACAGAAAACAAATGGTGTCTGTATGTATGTGTGAAGGTATGAATGGAAGTATCTGGACTTAGTGTGTAAACACAATACAAGAATGATCAAACCAAATTAAATGAAACATAGCTTGAAAATTATGTTCTATGAGAGGAAGAACTGATTAGATTTTAAGAAAAATCAAACTCCTTATTGAAAAAATCTAAGTTTTATTGGATTTATTAAAATTTCAAATTTAATAAAATAATCATCAGCTAATTTTCAACTATGTAAGTCCAGCTAGACCTCAAGTGCAAATGTGGCCAGCACAGCTCTATATAAATTCAAATTCACAAATTGGGCTCTTGTTATTTATGATGTTTCAAATATGAGACGGGAAAGCTTAGTTCCATACTTGGCAGCTTATTTTATTTTATTGGTATTAGTAAATAAACTTTACTGTAACCTGAAACAGTGTTATACAATGCCGACATGAAGGTTGATGGCTTCTTGCTGACAAATAGTATAAAATGGAGGTTTGAGTTTTATACGGCATTCTGTTAATGTGTTTCTTGTTTATGTCCCAAATTAAATTATGGTTCCAGCTAAAAAAACCTAAATTATGGGTCCAGCTAAAAAAACTAAATTATGGTTGGCAGTTCTTACTCTATGACAGATAAACTTTCTTTGTTTTTTTTTGTAAATGTAAAGTGTGCGTCTAATTTTTGTTTTAATGTCCTTGATGTCACTGATTTTAAATTAATTTCATGTCTTTCCTATAGATCATTCCATTTCATTTGCTTTATCTAAGGGTTTGTTTGTAATTTTTTTTTGTTTTGTATATTTTGTTTCTTCCCAGAGTGTCTCTTCTTTTTCCTTAAAATTTCTTGTCATTCTTCTCCAAACTTATCTACTTACATAATTTAATTTATATTTATAAATATTTAGATTATTTTATTTGGATTATGGTTAACAAAAAAAAATATTCATGCATCTATACAGGGATTCTAGATTTATACTTTTGAATCAAAGATTACAATTTAAAACAGGGGCTTTAGCCCCTGACCACTTCAGGGACACTGCTTACAGTTGTAGTCGTCAAGTATAAAAATCCCCAAGGTTTCATACATTTGGGGATCGGCCAATCAGAGAAGCCCTGCCAACCCCTCTCTTGAAAGAGAAAAAAAATCCCTACGCCCATAACCCCTGTAGGGAAAATAACCTCCTTCCCGGCATTCGTTTCACTTCGTGTGTTGGTTTCTTCTTGTGTTTATTATTTCCCTTCACCAATTCATTTTTTCCACATTTTGCATATAATTCCTAAATAAAAACTACACCAAAGGGAATTGTAGAAACATCGCCAAGAACACACGGGTAAACCTAACTGATTTGTTTACAAAGTTTTTTCCGGGGCTGCCTTTTTTTGTAGGGATTTTTTTTTTTAGAATCGGTGGGGTAGCCTAAACTGACTGTCAATATTTTTAAGGTCGTGATACACTGTAGTGTGCCTTCGACCAACTCAGAATATGTCCCTTACTGGATTTTGTTTTGTATTATTTGTTATTCTATTATAATTGGTCTCATGATTATTTTATCTTGAAATAAGGAGAAGAAAGAATTGAGGACTTTGCAATATTACTTACCATTAAGTACATGAAGTAATACACTAGCCGAGTCCAAATTACTCGGATGACATGTATAGTTGCCAGAATCATCTCTCCTCGCCTCATATATTATTAAAGTTCCTACAGTTGTATCGGAGACAACTCTTTCCGTCCTAATATCAAGTAGACTTCTGTCGTAATCCAAAACTCTTTGACCATCGTGATACCAGAATATGTAAGCTGGTTCTTCAAGACTTTGAGTTATAACACATTTTAAATTAACTGTAGAGCCTGCTTTGACGTAGATGTCTGAATCACCCAGCATTTCCACTTTGGGAACTGAAACCACAAAAAAACAATAAAGAATTGTTTTAAAATCAGTTGACAGCAGGAAATAATGTGAGGGAATCCAATGAGGTTATTCCTGGATGTTAAACCATGCCCTCAATTTCAAACCAGGCCAACCTTATTGGTTCCTCAACACTATTTTCCCACACTATCAACTTATTTTAGCCACGTGTCATACAATTATAGCACTAAATACAAAACAATATCTATTCCTTCCCTTTACCGTCAAGATATATTATTCACTTCCATGTTCAAAGAAGAGCCCTCTCTGACAAACCCTCTGTCTCTTTGTTTGCTATCCTCGTAAATGCAGTGCCTTCCTCTAGGGTTATATAAATGAAAATTAGGTTCAGGTTAATCCAGACGACAAATCTAACCATTATACCTATTGGTATGTAACCATTACACCTATTGGTATCTAACCATTACACCTATTCGTAAAAGCCCTGCAGATGACCAAAGTGTATATTTATAGCTTAAAATATATTTATTTTATAGAACTGAGAGACATCAAAATCTCTCTTAACAATTATGTTGTTCAATAAGAAAGATGTTTCTCTTTACAACACAGTACTGTCATTACTCTTGACTTGATTTCTCTATTTAGAATTCAAATCTATCTTGATGAACAATATGATATTTATACTCTAGATATTCGAGGTTTCATGTATTCATATAATTAAAATTTTCATATAAATATAATAATAACTCATAGATTCATATAAATAAAATCATATGAAAGAATAAATCTTTAATATAGTTAGAATTAAAGATCACTAGACATCAGCTATTTCATATGAATTAGCTGAAATATTAATTTATATATATAAAGAGTAGAGAGAGAGAGAGAGAGAGAGAGGATGAGCGAGAGAGGTTATGTATTGAGTATATATATATATATTATAATACTATATATATATATATATATCATTATAACGTATACATACATAATACAATATTATACATATTATACATATTATATTATAGTTACATACATACATATATATATTAATGTAACATATTACATTAATATAATGTAAATAGTAAAACTTGGTAAAGAGCTAAGTTCAAATGCATTTGCGAGCATTAATGGTATTATCTTCTATAAGCAACGATAAACTTACCAACAACGTTGAGCGTGATGAGATGGCTCATCTTAGGTTCTGTTGAAACTTGACACTCATACTGACCACCATCTCTTGCTTGAACATACTTAATCTGTAATGTCCAAGTATCGGTAGCTTCGACTAGGAATGCTTGAAACCTATCATCAGCTATGAATGTGTAACGATCCACGGTCAAAATGTGTGAATCTCTTCTTCGAATCCACGATACCTTCAACATTAAAAAATATATAGTTAACAAAAATATAATAAAGTATGAGATTTAGAGAATTGGTAAGAATGAGAGAGAATAGAGTTATAAGGTTTGTAAATAAGCAAGAAGTTCTGGACCCTGAAACTTTTGAAGAGGGCAAGTGGACAAGGTAATTTTCTTTGACTGAAGGAGTTGATGTAAAAATTCATACGGGTAGAAGTGGGGGCGCGGGGGACACGTGGTCCCCAATCCCCCGGGAATGGAAGCTCTTTTTAGATTGGGCCTGCTTTAAGTTCACCGTTTCTCCATTGGGAGGCAGGTGTCAGTATCACTTCTTGTACGACATTAATTATAACCACCAGTTCTTCATTTTCGGATTTAAATTATTCTCGAGGTCGGCGTTCAATCTCATGGTGTATAAAAATGTCTTATTAATTTATTTGAAATGTTATAATTTTCAGTAATTAATTGTTAAAATATAAACGTTGTGTTTATTTATTAACTAGACCTGTTTTATCATGATTAACCATGAAGTGCAGGAAATGGGAAATTAATTTGTGTGTTTTATTGTTTTTTTATTTGTTCTTTAATTGGAAAAGGCTAAATTTATCTTATTTTCTAAACAATAATCTTATAAACAAAACTAAAAATTCAGAAAATTTGTCTTGTTTTACATTCTAAGTTGTTATAGACGTCTCGATTTAAAACTGATAACAATATTTGATAACATTTGTCAAGGTGAAAACTTAGCACTTCGGTGCGTGTTAGTTGATGCAACTGTTCCCTGTTTTTTTAGGACCACCTCAAACCAGGGAGTTGGACTACTGTGTCCCGCGCCCCCACCCCTACTGTATGAATTTCTACACCACTTTACTTTTGAAGCTTTAAGCCGTTAAGATCGTTTCAGAGTTTCCTATCTCCTGCGTATCACTCTACTCATAACCTCGGAGTTCATGCACACACTGCTTCGAGCACAGCACTCGGTACAAAGAGACTAATACTTAGAGGGAGGATACAACAGCTCTTATAATTACTTGGGGTAGCTAGGTGTCATAACAGTACATTAGTACTCTTTGACTCCGTACTTTTTTCCACTTTTTTTACGTGGCTGCTCCTCCGACAAGTTCACAGTTTGCCTAGTATCATTTCTCTTGCCCCATTAACTATTCTGATTTCATTAACCTCATTATAGCCTAGGCTGCTACAAGTTCTACTAATCTCACCATTCCCTCCAGTCTCACCAGACATTTATTTGACTTATTGCTCTGTATAGTCTGGTACAGCCCCAGGGGTAAAAAGCTACCGGCCCCGGTGTAAATAATAAAAAATTAAACAATAAATTAAGTTAAAAAATTAAATTCTAATACATTTTATGTAATAAATAAAACAATATAATTAAAAAAAAACTTGTTTTAATTATAGTCGGTCTTATATCACAATAAATCAGACGCGTTTCAGTAAGTATCCCATCATGTGTGGATACATTGTTGTGTTACCAATACAAACTAAATAAGAACACTGACAATCGAGATAAGCATTATTTTAAAATCCGGTACAGGGTACCTCGGGACTTTTCCTCAACACATCGGATTTGCTTCACTCGTCCTCAGAATATACAATTGGCCAAATTTATACCAAGGAGACTAGCATATTTACTTACATATATACTTCCTATTTATACTGCAACACGACAGGTAATAATTATATTAGTTTTATTCCCAGCGGTCTCCCATCCAGGCACTAACCTGGCTTGATGCTGCTTAACTATTATGATCCAACCCATATCTATTAAGACAATAGATATACTAGCCGTATTGAAACGAAGTATACTTATTTATTATGTTTTTTACAAAGGGCTACATTTGTACTAAATTTCAACTCAATTGGATTATTTACCGAATTTATAATTTTTCTAAAAAAACGTATACTAATCATTTAATAAAAATTAAACTAATGCTGATACTGCGATGAGACTTGGCAGACATGTTGGTGTTGGTAATGTAGGTGACTACATTCGTGCTAAATCTCAAACTGATCCACAAATTTTTCTTTTTAAATGAATTTTTGAAATTATTGCTGAGCCATTATTGCGAGTTAATGACGTCATAAAAAATATTTTCTGAATACCACAAATATACCTAAAGTTGATTTTTGTACCACGTTTCAACTCTAGAATGAATACACAGGAAGATACGATGATAACAGACACATAGAAGCGATAAATTCAGAGCGATAAATCAAAAAATGTAAAATGTATTTATTTTTACTATATTTTGTAATGTAATAATTTTGTGAAATAAAGATATTATTTTATTTAAAAAAAATACACACACATACAGACACACAATTTTTTTAAAACTACTCAGGAGGTCTTAAAAGCATCTGAAACGAATAATTCCGGTGATATCCCGGATTTGACTTGTCCTATATACCCATAGAGATATATACTAGAGGGGGCAAGCCTATCTCAATACATATACACAATTGTAACTGTAATTTTGTTTTGTTTATTCTATATATTGATAGTCGAAGGGTGTCAGGTTACTTTTTCGATGTTACAAAATTCAACCAATAGGGCCCCTCTAGTAATAATATCTCTATGTACTCGTATAGAGAGAATTTTTTTTTTCATTCCTACGGTATAAGGAATGAAAAAAAATAAAAAAACGAGGAAAAGTAAAAATATATAAAATTAATAAAAAGAAAAATTTAAACTAGAAATTCTCTTTCACTAAAAAATTGACGAAATTGTAAAATTGAATACGAAACCAAATTAATTTTAAATGTGTCTCATCAAATTTAAGCAAAATATAACTTATTTATTTAAAATGTATTATTTAAATTACACAAACCTACGCCTTCTTTATATTATTTACATTTCTTCAAAATTTACAACGAAAATGGAAATGTTATGAATAAATCTCGATGAAAACCTTCTGAAACTCTGAGTTCAGTTTTTTTATTTAGTTTATAAAACAAAACAAAAATGCAACAAGAAACAAAGTTTAGATAGAGAGAAATAATAAAAAACTGTGGATAGAGATAGGATATGCATAAAAAAGAACAGAATACATAAAATAGTTCTCTTCTCGTAGATTTTTTTGATATTTTTATTTTTTGACTGTATATCAGTTGTATTTTATCTCCTCACTTTTTTCCCCAAGTGGGATTAATTCTCAGAGTAAAGTTTTAAAATACAACCGTTTGACTTAAAAAGTTGATGCTGTTGGGTTTAAACTTTTCAGCTGATTGCTTCAAAAATTATTCTTCCCTAGTTTTATTTATAGAGTTGAAACGCATAGGTAATTTTTTATGCAGTTATAAACTTGGACACTAAGAGAGTGACTTGTATTTTAAAATTGAATTCAACACAAAAAAACCGGGTTCGGGGGAACTCGAAACGTTTCCTTGTCACTTCAGAATCGCTACGCTCATCCTCCAGTGTATTTATGCTAGAAAGTTAAAACTTTGTACAAAAATAAGCCTACCGCTGTAGTTTTGGTATTCGGAAAATATTTTTAATGACGTCATTAACCCGCAACAATGACTCAGCTAAAATTTTGAAAATTAATATAACGCAGAAAAATTATGCGATAGGATTGAAATTTGGTACGCATGTATCCATGTATAAGACAAACATATGTGCTAAGTTTCATCTCATTATCAACATTAGTTCAATTTTTATCAAATGACTTGTAAACGTTTTTTTAAAAAATATAAAAAATCGGAAAACAATCTATAAATAATTGGAAATAATTTGTAAATTTAATTACTTGTATATCCAAATGACAAGCGAAGCGAGTCCGAAGCAGGGATGATGAGCGTAGCGAATCTGATGTGAAAGTTCCAAGGTACCCCATACCCGATTTATGGGGTATAGAATTTATTTAAAAAATTCCATTTATAAATAAAAGTTTCTCTTAATTTTTAGTATGAATATTTAAGCAAAATAAATACATTTGTCTCTCTTGTCATCATAAACAAAGGATCCAGTGATTTCTATGTTTTCCTCATGAAAATAATTGTTACCAGGCTTTTAATTACAACTATTCAGGAAAAAATAACCACCTTTTGCTTTTAGAATTTATTGCTTTCTACCAAATGAAGGAAACAAGCAACAATTTTATAAATAAAAACGAAACTATATTACGTTTAAAAAAAAAATAATTTTTTTATAATTATGAATAATTGATTAAAAAATTCGTTGACTTAGGCATCAGAAATCTTATTTTTCATTCTTCTAGATAGTACTCACAAAATAAAAAATGCTTTTAATTAATTTTTAAACTGAATAGATAATAAAAAATTAAATTTAATCGATTAAAAATATAAATGATTTAATAAAACTTTACTTTGGTTAAATGTATTTAACATAATAGAGATAAATAATAGAGGGGGCATAGCTTACCTCAATACATCGATAGGCCTGACACATAGTTTTTGGGCTCTCAGCGCCTCTGTGTAACCTCATTGAGACCTTTTTTAAGAGTGAATTAATGTTATAATAAATAATTTTTTTTCGGCTTTTTGTTTTGATATTTATTTTTAACGTTTTTATATATAAGTTACTGTAATTTTGTACTAATTACTTAATTGTATTTACAAGCGAAGGTGGTCTGGATACTTTTTATATTTATTATGAATGTTTATTGGTTACAATCATAATCTTCTAATTAAATCTGTTCATATTTTTCATGTTTTTTTATTATTCATGTTTTAATTAGAGACCGCTAAATATATTTGGGGAACGCAATAAAGCGTTCGATTAATGGTTTCAATCGTCAAAATCAACTCATATAAATACACTAATTGAAAATTAGTAATATACTTATATTAGGATAATACTAAAATTAGTATTATCCTGATACAAACTTGCATCACTTTACTTGTTTATCGATGAGCTGCTTCCCATGACGCAATTCAAAACGTTAAACGCAGGAAGGTTACAAGGTTGTGGGTCCACGCATAGAGATATACTAGAGGGCATAGCCTATCTTAAACACTGAGAGGCTGAAACATTTTTAGTGGGGCTCTCAGGGGCTCTGTGTAACCTCATTGAAACCTCCTCCAAGAGGGCTTTAAGGTTATTGTTAACCTTAAAGCCAATTAATTACCAATTAAAACAATTAATCAATTGTTTTCGGCTTCCCGCAGATTGTTTGTGTTGTGATTTGTATCAAAAACATTCTACTATATGATTTACTGTTTTTTTGTTCTGTTTATTTGATGAAAATTAACCTGACCTGTGGTCAGGTTAATTTTTCGATGTTTCAAGATTCAACCAATAGGGCCCCATGCAACGGCGAACCGTTTTTGTGAAAAATACATACAGAAAACAATCAATTTTATAATAATAATAAATGTAGCTGCATAACCAAGAATTGTCATGGTATCATAATTTAAATATAAAAATATAAGCAGTCATCTTTGGAAAGCTATTGGGATAGTTCATAAGTTGTCCGCACCGGCCGCCGCAGCGCTATTTTTAGTAGCTTGCGATAATGGAATCCAAATTTTTCCTCACTTAAGTTAACCCCCCCTGGTATAGGCGGTCAATTTATTATTCCTGCAATGACGTCAATTCCGGACTATAACCTAACATGAAAAAAACACTGATTTCACTCATAAAACCCTCCAATTGAATCACCTTATTAATTCTATTAGCTTGAGGCAATATGACATCAGGAATAACTTCCTCTGCGATTATTAGTCGCTAAAAGTTATAAATTTATAAGGTGAATTAATTCGATGTAAACAAACCAAACGCATTCGGAGATTATAACCGACTTTTTTTTATGAATGACGTGTGACGACATTGCAGGAATCGGTATAGCCGACTTACATTGAAAATTGACTATTTATTACAGCATTGACGTCAATTCCAAACTATAACCTAAAATGTCAAAAATTGATTTTATTCATGACAACCTTCCGATTGAATCACCTAATAAATTCTATCAGCTCGGCTAAAAGTAAGAAATAGCTATAAACTGTGAAATTTAAGTGAATTCACTTGTTTAAATATGGTCAATATTTAAACAAGCTAGTGCACTTAGCCGAACGAAGACCTTTCCAACTACGGGACTCACTCGCGAGTCCCGTAGTTCAGAGGCTGATCATGGTTTCCGTTCCTTCTTCAGCAGTTTATTTTCGTGAACCTCGTATGCTGGATGTAAAATTGGTGATCACCCAAAATATGCACTCTCACATAATGCTATGGAAAAACTTTAATATAAACATGCTAAATCAAAGGTAACAAACAAGATGGCGGCAACAGCTCAGAATTTTCTCGCAAACTTTTAACAATAGAGATATTATTACTAGAGGAGCCCTATAGGTTACATTTTTTAACATCAAAAAGCAACCTTACCACCTTCGGTTATAAATATAATAAAATTATCAATTAAATATTACAGTAACTTATATAGTAGAATGTTAGAATTACATATCATAACACAAACAATGTGCGGAAAACCGAAATAAATTTATAAATTATAACCTTAAGTCACTCTTGAAGGAAGTTTCAATGAGGTTACACAAAGGCCCTTTGAGCCCCAAAAAGATGTTTCAGGCCTCTCAATGTATTCAGATAGGCTATGCCCCTCTAGAATAGAGATATATACTAGAGGTAACATAGTCTTATTAAATACATTGAGAAGCATAAAAATTTTTTTGAGGCTCTCAGGTGCTATGTGTAACCTCTTATTAAAACCTCCTTAAAGAGAGAACTAAGGTTATAATTTATAAATTTAAACTTATGAAGAAATAGTATAGGATGCATTTACAGATAGTAAATGCATCCTTTTCATTATCAGCGATCACCCATACAGCTCTGACTACGCTCAATGGTACTGAAGTTTTATGATCCAAAAAAATTATGGATATATTTGTCGTATTGAAAAGAAACTTAGTGTGTTTATTTATTACGTATACAGGTATATAATTGTCCAAGATTAAACTCAACTGAATTATTTTCTGATTTTGTACAATTTTTTAAAGAGCGTAAACATTTCATTAGATAAAAATTTAACTAATGCTGGTGAGATGAAACTTGGTATATATACCAAGTTCGTCTTATGCGTGGGTACATGCGTGCCAAATTTCAATCTGATCGCATTATTTTTCAGCGTTTTATGATTTTTCGACATTTTTCCTGAGTCAGTATTGCGGGTTTATGACGCCATAAAAACTAATTTTCCGAATAGTATAACTACAGCGGTAGACTGAGTTTTCTACATAGTTTCAACTCTCTAGCATAAATACACAAGAAGCTACAATGATAACACACACGCAATCACACATACCTATACACACACACACATATACTGACAGAAAACGTTGTAAAAACCACTTATGAGGCCTTAAAAACATATGAAACACATCTGATTCTCCGGTTTCGGATTTTTATGAAGAATTAAAACTAATAAAAACTAGACTGCCAAGTATTACTACTATCTGCTTTATTCCAGTTCTAAGAATTAATTCACTTTACAGTTATAGCACACACCAGACATTAAGTAACTTCAATAATTTTAAAATTCTGAGGACAAGCGAGGCGAGTGTGAAGGTACAACCTAAACTTTGGGTCAATATTTTATTTAAGGGCCGAGCGAAGCGAGATCGATGATGATATATCACCTTAAGCCTTATGACCTCCTAAAGGAAGTACTGTAATATAATAATACAGTACTTCCTTATAATAGTATAAGGAAAAGAACTGACGTACTGTATACTTTTTTTAAAAAAAAAATGCCTTGAATAAATTAATTGTTAAATACATCTCATAAATTTTAAACAAAATATTCCAGTAGCAAAGTAATAACATTAATAAATTATTAATAAATAATAAAATAAAAATGTTTTATCTTTATGAAAAAACCTTAAACTCTTGTAAAAAATAAATAAAACTGAAAAAAAATGAAAATTGTTTAATTAAAAATTCATGGAAGCGTGATTAAAGATTTTCTTTGCCTTTGTTGTTTTCTCTTACAGCACAAAGGTTAATTTGTTACTCTCCACCCTTATTATTATTTAAAGGAAAAAAGGCAAAAGAAGTGTTTTTTTCTGTTTAATATTTTCATTACTTTATTAATTTTAAGCTTAAACAAATCTGTGGAATAGAATTTTTTCAAATGAATTCTTGACCAGTTATTGTAGAATTAGGACATTTATTCAAATGTTGGCTTACATTGAAGTTATAATTTGGATAAATTATCAAACTAAATTGAAACTTTATTTTTAAAATCCTTATTGGAACAATTATATAACTTAATTTGATTCACAGCATACAATTTTAATATAAATTCTGGCGCGGTGGTCCGCATGATGGGCGAATTTCCTTTGGACTGCGTGTTTCCGTGCTTAATAACCCATTTCTAGCTTAAGGTTCTGGTTTATGCTTCAGAACCTAAGCGGTTAGTCAATTATCAAGCTCTGCTCGTAACTCAATTTGTCAGTATTTTTCAATACTTGTTAGTATTTCACTTATTTGATATTATACATGACAGCAACTTATTTATTGGGTAACATAAATACACTAACATATTTTGTTTTATACAACTTTTTCAAAAGTATACCCAAATATTTTAAAAATAAAGTACTTTCATATTTTATAATCATTTTCTCACGACACAAAAGTTATTGTCTGCGTTCCAATTTCGGGTCGCTACCCAAGAATTGGGAACCGCTATTTTAGCGTATTTCTTTCAAAAATGTCGGAAAATTGACAAACAAACAATATTGTTTCTCTCTAGACTAGAGAGAAACAAGACTAGACTAGGTTTTTTGTTTTAAGTATAAACAAAAAACCTGAGCAAGAACTGATTAGTGAGAAAGACTTGATTTTGTTAAAGAACTGGGATTTGTGAAAGAACTGGATTTGAAGCAAGAACTGATTTGTGAGAAAGAACTTGATTTGTTAGCAAGAACTAGACTTGTGAGAAAGAACTTGATTTGTTAGCAAGAACTGGATTTGTGAGAAAGAACCTGGATTTTGAAGCAAGAACTTGATTTGTTAGAAGAACTTGATTGTTAGAAGCAGATGATGTAGAAAGAACTGGATTTGTGTGTAAGAACTGGATTTGTGAGAAAGAACTGGATTTTGAAGCAAGAACTGGATCTGTGGACAAGAATGTAAGCATTCGAAAGGAAATTTGCCCAGATTGTAAATCTTTGCGCCAAAAGTTTTACTTGACTATGTAAAGCGACACAAAGACACAATTACATGTTTATCACGCAAAAATTCTATTTTATTCCCGTAAATGTTTAACTATTTTCATCAGAACCAAATTCTATTAAATCGGTAACCCAAATGGTCTTTCAAAATGACGACTGTATTAATTATACAATAATCTCCTGTAATTTTTAAGCCTATAGGTAGGAAAGCCTTGTGTTGGTGTTATAGCAGCTAATTTTAATATTTATAAATTGAAGTAAGAACTGGATTTGTGGGCAAGAAAGCAAGCATTTGAAAGGAAATTCGATTGTATGACGCCTGCATTAAAATTAAGAACCTGACAATAACCACGTGTCAAAAAAATTAAATAATACAACAGAGACACTCATATTCACACTTAAACAATAACAATTATAAATGATTAATAATAAAAAAGTTTTAAAAAATTGCTACACTTAAACGACAATGCAGTGCAATTATCTCAACGGGAGGAAAAAGGCAATTATCTAAATGTATATAATACTCTACTTTTCTCCCTAGGGTAATAAGAAATTCAGTGTTTAAGTATTATAAGTTTTTCATGCTCAAGATCTTTTAGTTTGTTACTTTGCTTCATAAGATGTTTTTCCATTCTTTATATCCTCTTATATACTTTTATTATTTTTCACAGTAAATTACATTTTTATAAATATTTAAAAGTTGGTAGTAGATTTAAAAATGATAGCTTTAGTCATTAATGAATGTTAGGTCAAAACTTAACTTATAATAATTAATTAGGCAATAATTAACTGAATTTCCTTTAATTTTTAAAGAGATTTTTACTTTTTTTATTTTACTTTTCCTCAGTGTCGTAGGTATTTAGGAGAAGTTTTGTCTAAATATTTAGGAAAACAAATCCAGAACCGAGTTATAAGCGTTTTAAAGTCATTCTAAGAGGGTTCAATCATGACGTCTGTTTGAGTCTAAGTGTTTTTGGTTTCCACCAACCACAATGATTTTCATTACTATAAAATTACAGATACAATGTTTATTGGGGGCTAAGTGCCTCAAAGTCCTTATGAAAAGTAACGCTTTCAATACAAGCAGGTATTAAGGACCAAACTCGTTCAATAGTAATAATAATAATAATTGTTACTATTGAACGAGTTTGGTATTACGAATTTTCGCATTTTGTGTGTCATACAAAATGTACGATAGTACGAAATATAAACCTTTAGTCAAAATTGTTGCACAAAACTCGTGCAATATTACTAAGCACAAGCAATTAATCAAAATTAACAATTTTCAATAGTACTAAGTATAAGTACTTAAACAAAATTGTTATACAAAACCCGATCAATAGTACGATGCACAAGCCTTAATCAAAATTGTTATACAAAACCCGATCAATAGTACGAAGCACAAGCCCTTAATCAAAATTGTTATACAAAACCGATTAATAGTACGAAGCACAAACTTTTAGTCAGAATTGTTACACAAACCTCATGCAATATTACTGAGCACAAGTTCTTAATCAGCATTGTTATACAAAACACGATCAATAGTACGAAGCACAAGCCCTTAATCAAAATTGTTATACAAAACCCGATCAATAGGGCGAAGCACAAGCCCTTAATCAAATTGTTATACAAAACCGATCAATGGGCGAAGCACAAGCCCTTAATCAAAATTGTTATACAAAACCCGATCAATAGGGCGAAGCACAAGTTCTTAATCAAAATTAGTATACAAAACCCTATTAATAGTACGAAGCACAAACCTTCAGTCAAAATTGTTACACAAAACTCATGCAATATTACTGAGCACAAGCCCTTAAACAGAATTGTTATACAAAACACGATCAATAGTACGAAGCACAAGCACTTAATCAAAATTGTTATACAAAACTTATTAAATAGTACTTATCACAAGCAATAAATAAAAAATAATTTGATTAAAAAATTTTCAATAGTACGAAGCACACATTTAAAAATTGTTTTTAGACGAACTTGTTGAATCATTTTAAACACTAACACAATTTTTTCAAACAAACTAATAATATTTAAAGACTACGAAGGTGATTATTAAAATTATATTTTTTTAACAAAATTATTCAAATTGTAAATAATTCATACAACAGTCCTAATCATGTAAATTTATTAATCCTACTCATGGAGAAAAATAAAAGGCAAAATAGCGAAAAGGGAAAAAGGTATACAAAATATAAAATAAACAAAAATATATACGTCTAACAATAGAGAGGTGATTAAAATAAAAGAAAGCTTGTAATAATGTCCTTCGTTTGAAACAAACCTAGAATATAATTTTAATGCATTATTATAGATAATGGTAGTTAAACGATAGGCACTGACATTGATAGTTAATAAAATGGTATTTGAGAAAATAATCAAATAAGGGTAGTTACGGGTAGGGGGGCGAATTTGCTTGCATTTATGCAGATCGCATTAAATCCGGGAGTGTAAAATCTCTTATTCCCAGTTTCTGGGGAGAAAATTCTTCAGCAATTTTTTCTCACTTTTTTCACAAGATGAGGGAGAAATATAAATATTTTAAAGTTTATTCCAGCCTAAAGGAAAAAATGCAAAGTGCAAGCAATCAAATTTACATTTTTTATTTTCTAATGGAATAAAATGACGTAAATTTCAGTTAAATTAGTTTTGTAAAAAGTTGCAACAATTTAAATTTTAAACTAAAATTACCATTCATGCTAAGATTGGATAAAATTGTGAATTTCTTTAATATAGAAATTGACTTAAGTAGTAAAAAGTCAGTGTTTGAAAGAAATGAAATTGGGATAGAAGGCAAAAGAATTACAGAAGTATTGAGGATTGAGGTGTGTAAATGAGTGAAACTGGATAAAAATGAAGAAGACAATGAAAATAATGATAAATACAAATGGATAACTATGGGTTAAAACGAGCGATGGGAGAACAAGATAAAAAAGAAGAAACAGGCATTGACAAAAAAAGTAAAAAGAGGTAAAATGAGCAACAAAGAAGGGATACAAGTAAAGTAGACAATAAAAAAAAAAAAAAAGTCTTCCAAAAATAAAGAGAAGATATTTATGATGAAACTTCTGTGTCGTATTTTAAGGGAGAACACAATACTTTTCTTATATACCAAGGTAGTAGGTGAGGAAAAGCAAAAATGGAAAATACGAATTGACAAGAGAAAAAAAATCACAATATAAAGAGGAAAACAAAAATATATTTATAAAAAACACATCCATCCAAGAAAACAGCTAACGGGATGTTTAAAATAAGAAACGAGAGAAAGAAGAAAAAAACAGATTCCATCAAGTTACACATGAGCAATGAGATGGGCGCCTAAGGGCTAAAACAAAATATTCCGCCCCGTTATGTGTGAAGAAAATTAGGTAATTTTTTTCTTTTCTTCAACATCTGGCTTGTTATTATGTTATTATTTGAGACATGAAGAGAAAATATAACAAGAAATTATTGCTCATAACATCGCAGCACGTGTAATTTTGTTATATATTATAAATCGAGAAAGGTAACAAGGAAATAACTAATTTCACTAAACATTGATCTTTTGCGGATAATTATTGGTCCCGTAAATAGTGATCGTTCACAAAAGAGGGATAGCTCCTCATATGACTATGAAGGAGCTAACCTTACTATGAATTACGCCTGCGTAGTATACTAATTATAACAAGCTCGGTTGTTATGGAGGAAAAGAGACTTATCTTTAGAGGGAGGACTGGGTAAAATAACATAGTAATAACGGGTCTGAAAGTGAAACACCTTCCATTAGGTGCCGTAACTGTGTTTGCTTCCACTGGAGCCTCCCTAGAGGGAAACTAGAGACTCCTCACACCTCTACAACCCCTATAGAAGCACAGAATTACTATGCACCCTACAAATTCTGGGCATTTTCAATGGCGTCACATTAAATTACTAAATATAACTAAAGACAAATAAAGCATAAGTGTGTTATATGATAATTTAAGACAACATAGTCGAAAAATAATATTTACGTGAAATTATAATTATTATGAAAAATCAATAAATATTTCTATCATATTAAAATGGTTTTTGTTAGATTTATGGGGTTGGTATAAGAGATATGTGGTTCATGCCAGCGGGGGACCTATGCTCATTTTAAAGCAACACATACTATCCCATTTGAATTTTGAATATTGGGGGCAACTTTGTAATTTACAAGTGATACTTAAAAAATTGCACGTTTAGGTGTATATAGGACCATGACGAAACGTAGATAAAAATTTAAAAAAATTGGATTTTTAATTTTAGCGAAATATATTTTTTTTAAATCTATTTTTTTATTTGGAAATTTTCTTTGCAAAATTCTCTAAAGAAGTAGGTCGCATGTCTGGCTCAAAGTCATTTGAATGAATCTTAGTATAAAAATTAATCTTAAGAAGACAAAAACCCTGTTAGAAATCAGGTTCTTCTGATCTCAGTCACTCTAATTGCTGAGTTAGCAACATTTTCCAAAAATGGGTGAAATGTAAGTTAACATGTTGGTCAATTATGCTAGTTTTTCAAAAGAAATGATCTGTAACATTTCGACGTTTAGCATAAACTGAGTGCTAATGATTTAAAAAAGCCTCTGCCCTGATGATTTAAAAAAAGTGCCCAGCAAAGGGTTAATATATGACTTGGAAACACTAAACTAATTCTTACTAGTCCTTTATTACCAGTACTGGAATAAACGGTAATTACCAACCCTATGCTGCTTCATTTACGTAAAGAGATATTACCTAGCCCGCATCGGAGTAGATTTTTAGCTTAATCGCAATAGTATTTGTGATAATAATATTTGTTAAAGAAAAAAAAACAACCTAAAAGTAAATTTCAGAACGTAAAAAATTCTACACAACTTTATTGCTGACCTTTTCTTTCTCAAACTAGCTTAATGTTAAACTAGAATTTAGCTTTTTCCATTTTTTTTTCAGTTGTAAAACTCTATACTAGGAAATCCCAAGGGTGTAAAAGAACATATTAAATTTTAAAATGCGCTAGTTTTTTTATCTCTCCAAAATTTTCTTGTACTTTCCTAACGAAAACTCATAATTTTCTTAGACTCCGAAAACTTTCCAGTGTAGTCATATTTAACCCTAAGGGGTTTTAAGAATAAACCATCTTTACTACCACTTCTGTTTGATGTTTTATATTTTAACAAAAAGTATCCAGTAACAATACTCAAGCTAAATTGTATCCTCCCGATATTATATTTGATCCTAATTCAGTAAGTAATTTACATTTAGTGATGCGGTAACAGTTTTTTTATTAGTTTCAATC
>JACMZG010000022.1:25132886-25147520 GCA_018340805.1 Microvelia longipes
TAATAATCCAATTATCAGATTTATTTTTATTTAAAAAAATAAAAATAAATTGCCCGTTTTAGGGCCTTTCGGCCCATCAGGGTATTCACCCTGCGGGAACAACCTCAGGTGGGTTACATCTACTACACTCTAAGAATTAATTAAAGTTGGCGAAATCATTTTAATACAAATACTATTCATAAAATCTTAGAGTATAGCCCGGGCTGCGAACCCTGGACCTCCGGTGCCGAAATCGAACGCCTTTACGATCACGGCCACGGAGGCAGACATTTATTTATTTACTAAGTCTAATCTAATTCTTAAAGAAGCTAATATAAAAGTATTAAAATTGGATAAATATTTGTTTAGACCTAATTGACCAACAGGAAACGGGCATCGTGCACAATTCCCAGGCAATATAGGAAATCTGGCAACATTTTCCATATCTAATTAAGAGGTCTAAAAACGCCAAAAACGGATGATTCCGGTGACATTCCGGATTGGGATTTTTTGCATACACAATAATTTTTCTTTATGCCTACTGAATAAATGAGGAAAAGGAAATTACTGTTAAATGAATAACGAATTATGGTATCCTACGGAGTGCTTTCAGAGGTAAAATGAAGAGAAATGATAAAAATTTCACACCAAGAAAAAAGTTATAGTTCATTGCGTTATACAAAAAAATAAGTATAAAATTCTTCTTTCGCCTCAAATGTATTTTATCGCCCTCAAGAAAAAATAAATTAAATAAACAAACAAGAGAAAATATTATCATGTTTTTTAACACCTCAGGCACCAAAATAAAATATCGAGTGAGGTAAAAACAAGAAGTAAATATAATTTAAAATAATGAAATGAAGCTCTAAAAGTAATGTAAAGAGAAATTAAGAAAGCAGCAACCGTTAACAGTATTTCTGTTGTTAACAGTTTATCTGTCGTATACAGTATATCTGTCATATGTGCATATGACCTGATCTGTTAATTTGATATTTAAAACTCTAAGTGACCTTACAGTAGTGTATCCGCAAACCTTCAAAATTGTTTTTACCAAGTCGCTTTTAAACATGCGTACATGTCAATCAGATATTTGATTTGTTTTAAGAATCTCCTATCAATCAAAATCACTCTAAACCGGTTCAATTTAAATTTAAAAAACCCAGCCATTTAGTGGGTAATCCTATATTCGAACCTGGGCTACTAAAGTACGACACACGGCTAAAACCAGTTGACAGCGCGGGAAAATAGAGTTGAGGTATTAAGGTGATTGGCCTGATTTGAAATTGAGGGCGTGGTTTAACATCAAGGACTAACTTCATTGGCTCCCTCGCATTTTTTTCCCACGCTGTCAATTGATTTTAGCCGAGTGTCGTATTATAGTATAGAGGTAACCACAGTTAAAGTATAACCACCACTGACGCTTTCACCAACAAGTTAATCGTGAACTCTAAAAATAACATGTAAAGCTTCAATTTAAAGATTTTAAATATACAAGGTTGGGAACCTTTTATATAAATTCGGGAACAGGGTATGTCGGAACTTTTTCTTATCTTATTAGACCCAACAATTGATTCTGGAACAAAATTGCAAGGACTTATGCCCAGCGGTTTATCCTGTTGATCCAGTTCAACGAGAAAAAATTGATTGTTGATCTATTTTAACGTGAGCAAGTTGATTAAATAGCGCGAACAAGTCATTAAATAAAATTGAACTAATGCTGATAACGAGATCAGGTGATAATAAAATTATTTTTACAACTCGACCCAATAATTGATTTTGGAACAATGTTGCAAGTCTCTAGTTTAAATCCTCGTTTAATTAGTAAATAGAGAAATAACTATTTTATTTGGATTCTGACGTTATAAATTTGTTATACAACAATCTCCTCTACTGTTTCAATATAGAAATAATAGTAAGTTATCAATAACTAAATAACTCCTCCATTTGAATTCTCACGGTATCTCACGGATATAAAACACCTTACTATATTTAGTAATAATTAGAGAAATAACTACTCCATTTGACTTCACACGGTATAAATTTGTTATAAAACATCCTCCTGTAATTAATAAAGTAATTCTCTTGAAATTCTCAAGTAGAACTGTTTTAGATAACTAAAATGAAAAACATGAAAACGATTTAGGGCTTATTGAAAATCAAACAATACATATAAAAGTTTCATAAATTGTTTTATAAAAGCATATCTCAAATATGAAAGTAATGGCAAAATTGCACGACCCTCTACGAGAGTAGTTGTAATTGAGTCAAAATATTTTGGTGATAGAGATGCATGGATATGGCCCGATACGAACCTCTTCCTCATGCCAAGAATAATTGGGACAATGGAAAAATAGAGTTTTAGGAGCACACAGAGTGGAATGTTTTTGTCATGTAATATCACAAATTCAAAATCTCCAACAAAAAAATTCACTTCCAATTAAAACCACTAAAAAATCGATTTTCGACGGATGAAAAACCCGTTCAATGAAACCAATTTCCAATGTTCATTTTTTTATTGTAAATAGGAACGAACTTTGGCAGTATCGTATATCATTTTAAATTTGTGTTTTTTCGCGGCTAGATAGAACTTTGATAAACTAATATTATCTTACTACGTTTCTATAAAATGGAAGCATTTTGAAATTAAAAAAGTTTTAAAAAATGTATTGAGATTTTTTTTCTTTTTATTTAAGACCTTAAGCGCAGAAAAAGTTTTGATAGTTTACGTAAAAGCTTTTACGTTGCTTTTAGGTTTTTTTTGTTATATGGTATACTGAGACCTTATGATTCCTTGTGGGCAAAAGATATCTAATATCAAAAGACAAATTAGGTTTAGTCCATCTATATTTGTTCATATAGTACCTTTTACTGCTAAATTGTGCTTTTTCCAATATATGAAAGGCGGTTTGATCGGAAGATAATTATTTTGATCAAACCGCCTTTCTTTAGTTTTTAAATTTAATGTCTTATTTTTCTAAAGCTAACAGATAGTTGGTTTATATTATTTAAGTCTGACATTAGTTTGTATTGCCTTGCAGTTGTTCATGCAAATGATTTGTACATGTAAAGCTTAAAGAGTTGCCCTATCTTTTGAAACCATTTTAAAGAAAGTCTGACAGATGAGTAAAAAATTTAATGACACTTAAATTTTAAAAAATTATTTTTAATAACTTAGTAAGATATAGATCAAGGAACGTAGAATGTACCATAGGGACAACAGGTACTGCTTCCCTCTCACTGCTTATCTACAAAATCTATTTTATTAAACTTCTTAAAGTTTAATCAAATATTTAGGGTCAAGAGATATTTTAAAATAATTATAAAGGAACAGCCCTCTTAAGGGTTATTGCACCATATGCCAACCAATTATAGTCATATTCAAGAGAGATGAGAGGTGATAAATCACTTACAAATAGGTCACAAATGTTTTGCTAAAACCCTCAAATAGGAGACAGTATTCTAAACCAAAAGTAAGCATTTTGAATTTAATTACCACCGGAGAGCCGTGCAGATTCATGGTCCTATAGCTTTGACCTAAAAACAACATGTGCCGTACTCCAATACTATACTCTCCTACTCTGTAACGCAGAAACATTTAACTTTAGTATAAGCAACAAAACGTGGAAGTCGTGCTATGATAACAAAATATGATAATCTTAAGAAAAACTGATCAACAAAAAATACTCACCCAAAAACAATAATCTATCATTTCACCAACGCACCGGTAACTTTACAAACACTAACTTTACTAAAACTTAACTGACTTTACTCCATAAAGGACTGAAACGTATTTTAAATTCTAATAACTAACATAAAAGCAACAGGGATAGTCATATCCATCACCAAATATTCCCGATAGCTGCTTCTTCGATTACTTCTATAACTTTAGTTAAATATCTCTGAATAAATAATATTCTTTGCTTATGATTTATACACATTGGTTTTATATTATATTTCAACTTTTGTATAATATTTATTTTCAAGGCTCTCGTAATGATTCAAATCAATTTATTTTTTAACCATTATTTTTATAAAAAATTAACTTAATAAGGCAATTTAATCTCGTTATTATTAAGGAGGCAATTTTATAAGGGATATTTTTTAAAAATATTATTAAATGTAATGATATAAAAATATATTCAAAACAAGTTAGAAATTTTGTATAATCTTATGTAAATAAAGAAATAATAAACTCGGGTTCTTTTTATCACGAAAATGGCAAAAAATGATAAACTAAAAATAAACGTAATGAAAAACCATGACGTCACATTATACTATATTAGTTAATTTCTTGGTTTTGACTGAAAGATTTAACGCTAACGTTAGACTACATAGAATTGACGTAAAACAAGGGCGTATCCGCTTTGCTTATTTAAGAATTAATTAATAAGCGTAACGATTAATCCGTAAACACGATTAAGATTAATTAGTCAACGTGATATCGATCACGTTTTATAAATATATGACATTGAATAATTCGTAAACCTGACATTGAAATGTTTTGAAATGTTTGTGGGGTCATTTTTGTGGGTTAATGACAACACACGTATTTCATAAACATATTTCATAGGGTTCGGGAAATTAAAGTAGCAAGTTTGATTTTTGTACCAAGCTTTATTTGATCCGAGTAAGGATTCAAAAGTTATCGTCTCCCATAGAAACGTCAAGGACACATAACTCTCGTACATATATACATGTTTACATATATATATATATATATATATATATATATATATATATATATATATATATATATATATTACGAACAAATCAGGATAAGGGTTATAAAAACACACTCACTTCTCTCGTGCCAACACTATGAGAACAATAAGAAGAACAAATAGTAAAGTTTGCAGCTAATGTCTGCTAATGTCCATTAACAGCCCGGTTTTTTCACAAATTGAATTTATTTCAAATACATTTTTATGTTTTACTTATTTTATAATTTTTTTATGTGTCCACTATTTATTGAAAATAAATGGTAAAATAATCAAATAAAACTTAATAGTTTTATAAAAGGTAACAAAACTTGTACAATAGTTTACTTAAAACTTTAATTCCTATGCAAAGAATAAGAAGAAATAAGTCAAAAAGTGCTAGCCAATGAGACACTCCCATGTTGCCCTATTAAATAACATTACACTCCAGTTGGCCATAAAAATATATAATAAACTTTTACACTTAAATAAGTTTTATAGGTAGGTAAGTAAATATTATTATATTTAATATCAATTTTTTAAAAGCTCTAAGAACTTTTATATTTAGCCCGTTTATTAGTTCATGTTATTTTTGTTTTTAGTTTGAAGACTACAAATCAATTTTAGTTTAAAACTATTTTTAGGTTTCATAAACTATTTATCTTTTTATTATTTTAGTCATCCAATTTGACTTTAATTTCATTCAAACGTCTTCGGGAAATTATGTCGAAGAAAAGGGAAATTATTTAAAGGTAAGTTTAACCGCACTTACATTAGTTAGATAAATAATGGCAGTAAGGAAGGTATTGTGACATTTAATTCCATCGGTTTGATCGTGTTTAAACAACTTAAATAAATTATGGCAGCACTGAAATTTGTGTTTTAAATAGAATTCGCATTACTTATTTTATTTCGCTTTATCTTAAAGTATGGTATAGTAAAAAAATTATAAAATATTAAAGAGAAAAAATCGGTAACGGGGTACCTCGGAACTTTTCCTCATCACATCGGATTCTGCACGGTCATCCTCCCAACTTCGGACTCGCTTCGCTCGTCCTCAGATAGTAAATTCACCCCGTTCATTCTCGGCGATCACCCGCAGCATAATGCACTGACCGTGCTAGATGCTGCTTAACTTTTATGATCCAACAAAAACCATAGATATACGTGTCATATTGAAACGAAACTCGGTGTACTTATTTATTACGTAATAGTATTTGTACCGAATTTCAACTTAATTGGATTGTATTCCGAATTTTCACAATTTTTTAAAAACGTAAACAAGTCATTTAATAAAATTTGAACAAATGCTGATAGTATTAATTATGCCTACATCCGTGCCAAATCTCTATCTGATCGCATGATTTTCCCGCGTTTAATAATTTTTCGAAATGTTTGCTGATTCATTATTTTCCGCGTCTTATGAATTCGAAATGTTTGCTGATTCATTATTTTCCGCGTCTTATGAATTCGAAATGTTTGCTGATTCATTATTTTCCGTGTCTTATGAATTCGAAATGTTTGCTGATGAAAGTTTCAACTATCTACCATAAACACAGTGGGAGTTATGCGTGACACAGACACAAGCTGAAATCGGTTCAGACGGTCCTAAAAACACCTAAAATGGATAATTAAAGTGAAATCTCGGGTTAAAATGTTTTGGGTAAAACCAATACTTTTCCTCTATATACATTCTGTATAAGAAGGCGAGGAAAAGTAAAAAAGGGTGATTCTTTAAGAAAGGAAAGAATATTTCTTTACAAACAAGAAAAGAACACAAAAGTCTCTTGAAGAGGTTAATAAACTGGAGGATATCTATGTAAGAAAGGAAAGAATTCCTTTACATCCAAGAGACCAACACCACAAAAGTCTCTTAAAGAAGTTAATAATTAATAAGATATCTCTTCAAGAAAGTAAAGAATATTTCTTTACAAATAAGAAAAGAACACAAAAGTCTCTTGAAGAGGTTAAATAAACAGGAGGATATCTATGTAAGAAATGAAAGAATATTCCTTTACATCCAAGAGACCAACACCACAAAAGTCTCTTAAAGAAGTTAATAATTAATAAGGTATCTCTTCAAGAAAGGAAAGAATATTTCTTTATAAACAAGAGAAGAACACAAAAGTCTCTTGAAGAGTAAATAAACAGGAGGATTCTAATGTAAGAAATGAAAAGAATATCCTTTACACAAGAGACCAACACCACAAAAGTCTCTTAAAGAAGTTAATAATTAATAAGTATCTCTTCAAGAAGGAAAGAATATTTCTTTATAAACAAGAGAAGAACACAAAAGTCTCTTGAAGAGGTTAAATAAACAGGAGGATATCTATGTAAGAAATGAAAGAATATTCCTTTACATCCAAGAGACCAACACCACAAAAGTCTCTTAAAGAAGTTAATAATTAATAAGATATCTCTTCAAGAAAGGAAAGATATTTCTTTACAAACAAGAAAAGAACACAAAAGTCTCTTGAAGAGGTTAATAAACAGGAGGATATCTATGTAAAAATGAAAGACTATTCCTTACATCCATCCAAGAGACCAACACCACAAAAGTCTCTAAAGAAGGTTAATAATTAATAAGATATCTCTTCAAGAAAGGAAAATATTTCTTTACAAAAGAAAGACACAAAAAGTCTCTTGAAAGTCTGAGATCATTAAAAATGAAGCATCCAGAGCTAAAGAAGTTATAATAAAAGGTTCAAAGAAAGGAAAGATATTCTTTATAAACAAAAGTCCTTGAGATATCTATGTAAGAAAGGTAATAAAATTAATAAGTATTCAAGAAAGGAAAGACATCCTTTAACAACAAGAGAAGAACACAGTCTCTTGAAGAGGTTATATAACAAGAGACCAACACCACAAAAGTCTCTTAAAGAAGTTAAATTAATAAGGTATCTCATTCAAGAAAGTAAAGAATATTTCTTTACAAACAAGAAAAGAACACAAAAGTCTCTTGAGAGGTTATAAACTGGAGGATACTATGTAAGAAAATTGACAAGAATATTCTTACATCAAGAGACCAACACCACAAAAGTCTCCTTAAGAGAAGTTAATAATTAGTAATAAGGTATTCTCTTCAAGAAGGAAAGAATTATTTCTGTATAAACAAGGAACGAACACAAAGTCTCTTTGAAAGAGGGTTAAATAAACAGGAGGATATCTATGAAGAAATGAAAGCAATATTCCTTTACATCCAAGAGACCCAACAACCACAAAAGTCCTCTTAAAGAGAAGTTATAATTAATAAGGTATCTGTCTTCAAGAAAGGAAAGAAATATTTCTTTTATAACTAAGAGAAGAACACAAAAAGTCCGCTCTTGAAGAGGTTAAATAAACAGGAGGATATCTATGTAAGATAATAAGAGAATTATTCCTTTACATCCAAGAAGACCAACACCACAAAAAGTCTCTTAAAGAAGTTAATAATTAATAAGTATCTCTTCAAGAAAAGGAAAGAATATTTCTTTACAAACAAGAAAAGAACACAAAAGGTTCTCTGAAGAGGTTAGTAAACGATTAGATATCTACTGTTAAGAATGAAAGAGCTATTCCTTTACCATCCAAGAACCAACACCACAAAAGTCTCTTAAAGGAAGTTCTAAATAATTAAATAAGTGTATCTCTTCAGAAAGGAAAGGAAATTTCTTTACAAAACAAAGAAAAGAACCACAAAAGTCTCTTGAAGAGGTTAAATAAACAGGAGGATATCTATGTAAGAAATGAAATAATATTCCTTTACATCCAAGAGACCAACAACGCACAAAAGTATCTAAAGAAGTAATAATTAATAAGATTAAAGATATCTCTTCAAGAAAGGAAATAATATTTCTTTATAATACAAGAGAAAACACACAAGTCTCTTGAAGAGTTAATAAACTGGCAGATATCATGGTAAGAAAGGAAAGAATACATTTCTTTACAAAACAAGAAAAGAACACAAAAGTCCTCTTGAAGAGGTTTAAATAAGAATCAGGAGGATATCTATGTAGAAAATGAAAATTAATATTTCCTTTACAATCCAAGAGACCAAGCACCAACAGAAAGTATCTTAAAAGAGGGGGGATTGTTTAATAATTAATAAGATTATCTCTTCCAGAATAAGGAAATAGATATTCTTTATAAACAAGAGAAAAACACAAAAGTCTCTTGAAGAGGTTAATAAACTGGAGGATATCTATGTAAGAAAGGAAAGAATATTCCTTTACATCCAAGAGACCAACACAGGAGGATATCTCTTTAACTAACGAAAGAAACGTCATCTTTGATCAAAAGGTACACACCAATAATGCGGGTACGGAGTTAAGTATAGGTCTAACGCTCAATAACCAGATGAAAGAATGTTTCTTTTGTAAGTGAGCACTAATAGAATTGACAGTAATTACAAACACCAGGGCCCCGTTTAACGAAAGGACAATTCTTGTATACTAGAAGTAAAAAGCTAAAAGTTTACTAATAATTGTAAGAAATTTTTTTCACTAATGTAAAAGTGTAGACTAGTAATTATTAGCGATTTTCATACAATGACGAATGATACAATAAGCATATTTGTGTCAAACTCCAATCAAATTTGTTTACCTCTCCCACAAATCTTACAAACTATTGTACAAAACAACTTGTAAGCATAGAAGGAGCACAGGACCGTAAAACACAATGTAATTCCACTGATAACACGAAAGCGGTGACTGTGTGCAACTAAGTAAGTGCTTGCCGAACCTGACAACAAAACATTATTTTAAATATATTTCATAATACCTATTAATGGAAGGAAAGATGTAAAGAACAACCATAATAACTTACCCTGCAGAGTATTTAATAAAACGGTCTTAGATTGGCAAAAGGGTGGCGGGAATACGAGAATCGTACATTCAGTTACGAGGACTACTATTTCTATATAATTTTATAAATACGTTAAACTAAATGTAAAAGCTTAAATATTGTAATGGCACCGATATTTATATTACTATTTAGAATATCAATCATTATTATAATAGAACAAAATAATTAGCAACCGGAAGGTATTGGCCAAACTTTTTTTTTAGAAAATTGATAATTTTCAGGGTGCAAGCATTACTTAGTGTTCACCAGTGATACCCCTTTCGTGTGTCAGTAGTCTCCTTCTATATATAGTATTATTCTAAGATTGTAACCTTACAAGAGTTTTTTGTAAACCATGTGTCAAATATTTTTAAAACCCAGTTTCATTCATATGAGTAAATTATTTCGAATGCAATTACTAAGTTACGTGAAGTAATATTTATAAAAAACTCTTACAAACTCAAATTGACCACTAGATTACTAATAAACTAAAAGTTTGCAAAAAAGCTAAGTTTTAATTAATAAAATGAACTGGTAACTCAGTCTAACTAGGGTTGGACATGGGTAGAAATTTCACAATGAATGTTTACAAGTATTGTAATAGACAAGAAAATGTTGTTTATTAAACAGAAAATGCTACAAATCCTATCAGTGTATCCTTGTAATACTTGTAAATTTGTAAATATTTTACACTTGTAAATATTTAAAATTTCAATTAGAAACGTTATCAAATATAGGATTTACACACTTAAAGATATATATATAATTTGTTATAAAATGTATTGACAGTATACATTAACATATTAATACATAAAATATAATTATAACGTAATCTAAATATTAATAGATATACAATATTAGATTTACTTTGATTAAATTCTAATTAAAATTTAAGTGAAATCAGTTAATATCACTTCAATATTAGTAACTAATTAAAACTATTAATTACTTACTAGGTAGGTCATATTAATTAGATTTGCTTTGCTTTTCAATCTAGTGAACTAAATCTGCCAGGTTCAAAAGTGTCGTCATGAAATTGGATTTCCAAGTAACAATTTACCAACCTGTGATATCTCATTGGGTGCTTTGTTTCTTATAAGCTAATTTTGAAGTTAACACAAGTGATACGCTTTGTGGTCGAAATAGTTTAAGTGTTAGTATCAACACTGATATTTGTTGCCACGGAGGTCTAGAGTTCGCTTACTAGGTTAGGCCCTCAGTCTTGAGAACGTAATCTAAATATTGGCAACTTTAGATTATACAGCGTAACACAACCATTACCATCTGAGGTGGTTTTCGTAAGAGCCATTACTGATGAGCTGTGAGGCTCTAAACTGATATTATTATTAATATTATAGTATAATGATAATTATTTTACACTGAATATCTTGTAGAAAACCGGATGTTTGTTTAACATACTCTTATTAAGTAACAAAATTTAATCTTCAGTCTTACAGCTGTAAGACTGAATCATTTTAATCACTTAATTCTTTCCTCGCTACAAAAGCTAGTCCAAACTCAAGAAAAATCAGGTACAGGTCCCTCAGAACTTTTCCTTATCATATCAGACTCGCTACGCTCACCCATACACCTTTTGACTCGCTTTGCTCATTTTAAACGGCAATGACATAATTTTATTCCTAGCAGTTACCCATACTAGCACTGATCTCGCTTGAAGCCGCTTGACATTGGTGATTCCACAAAATCCGATTAACTATCGACATGAAACTTAATACAATAATGTAACACTTGTACCAAATTTGATCTCAATTGGAATGTTTTTCACACTATTTTGAAAAACGATTAGATGACAATAGATAAAAATTATACTAACGCTGACATGGAGATGATACCCGGCACATTTGTTGTTTTTAAATATGACTGAAAACGTGCCAAATTTTTAATAATTCCAGAAACTTATCGAAAATTTTACTGTCATTATTAACAAGTAATGCTGAGACAAAAAAAATTCTGTGACCCATAATCACACTGGAGTACTGTGTGTCTACAAGATTCACCCGTGGTAAAGTGGTTAAGGTGTACGCTGCCAATACACAGAATGAATGGACTTTAAAACTGCTTGAGTTTATTTAGCATGGATTCAATGCCAGCACGGGCGCTCTGGATTTTTTATGAGAGGGAAATAAAAATTCTGCGTACCTACGTCCTCAGCAGGGACGTAAAGCGTGTCTCGAGCGCCTGTGCGGTTTCAGAGACTGTTAAAGATCCTCTTACCCTAATGAAATTGGGTAAAGCAAAATTTTAGGACACTCATGTAGAGAAGATTCATTAAAACTATGAAGTGTCCTGCCTTGTATTAAAGTGTATGGAGGTAGTGTGTATTAAAGTGTATTTGGTTTAACAGCGAGGGTACGTGTTGTTCTTAGTTTTCACTAGACTATAAGAGTCAGTGAAAATATGTAATGAAGTTGCTTCGAATCAAAGCATCGAGGAGGAACCATAAGAAAATTCACGGTTCTTCTGTCCTAGATTGATAAAAACAATTTTAATTTTCTACACTTGAAACTAAAAGGAGTAGAACACTATCTAGGGAGCTTGGCAAAAGGTACCCTAACAAATGTGGCCTACCTGCCTGGTAGTTACTACCACTTCCCCCATATTACTACTACTACTGTGTGTGTATTTGATGACAAAAGACACACACACAACCATACCATTTGGTAAAAACGCCTAAAACGGATAATTTATGTGAAATCCTGGTTTCGAAATTTTAGAGTAACACATGACTTTTCTTTCTTTCGGTATAAATAACATAAATACATACATATATAAAGGACTGACAGACAGACTTGATCCGTCAAAACGATACGGATTTATCCGCACGTTAAATGCATCCAATGACAAAATGTCACATTCCACGTTTACATCATCCTAAAAGTCATTGTGTCAAGTATTCGGGTCTCAAGTTTGATTTTCAGCTTATATTAAATTTCCTTATCTTAATTTTGTATTTTTTAAGTATAAAATTGTCTAGTTTTTGCAAGCGTTTTATAAATCAGAAATTACCTTGGTTGCCTTAATAGTTCCTACTGATAACATCGGAGATTAAACCTAGCTCCGAATTTCATTTTAAAAAAAAAGTTCAAGGAGAAGTTTAGAAAAAAAGAAAGGAAAAATAGCAGAGTTTTCTTCACAGAGGAATTTAATATACGTTCTAACTACAGTGAGTTTTCTTTAGATAGAGAAGTACGGAGCAATGAAAAACTAACCTCAACATTTTTAAAAATACCTTTAGGGAAAATATAAAACCAAATATTGAAACAAAGCTTCCGGACAATCTGTCAGTAAGAGTTCAATTAAATGAAGAAATAAATGAAAACAAATAAATCATTGGCTGATTTATTGATATTTTGCTACCCTACTAGTATAGGTTAAAGGCGTGAACAGGCAGATCATTATAATCACACAATTCTTTCCTCGGCCACAAAAGCTAGATCAAATTTAAGAAATTTAGGAGGTTAAATTTGAGGTTTTAAATTTCATCAACTTTTATAAATTTTTATACGTCTTACGGTAATCTGCTTAAAAATGCAGCGGGATGGATCGAGGCATATCGATCATTTGCTCGATATGAGTGTTTTGTTTCAAACTTTAGGATTACAGCCACCAAGATAATATTCTAGAGGCTATCTAGCTGAGCAACAGCTTTATTCTGGAAAACGTTATATTTATCACTATGTTAGGTTACTTTTTATAACTTGTTTCTGTAGGGATATTATTACTAGAAAGGCCCTATTGGATGAATTTAGAAACACCGAAAAAGTAACGACGTTTTCCGACTGTCAATATTATCACATAAACAGAACAAAATTATAGGATATTTTATATATACAGTATATAGTATATAAAAAGTATATGAACAGTATACAGTAGAACTTTTAAAAAGAAAATCAGAACAAAAACAATTGAGTTCAATAAGGCTACACAGAAGTCTAAAATTTTTTCAGGTCCCTTAATTGATTGAGATATGCTATATGCTCCCTCTCCCTCTATTAATATACCTCTATGCTTGTTCCATACAAATGGGCTTAAAATGTGTATAGCTTTGTGTAGTCTCAAGAAAGCTTCCACAAGTTAAACCTTGTATAGAAGCAGCAAAATAAAAGAAAGTAGATAAAATGAACCACTAGATGGCGTCCAAAGTAACAAAACGATACCGTCCTAAAAATAAAAGAAAACTTGTAAGATATTTTCCCTACCACTGAAAAAGCCCTTACTATAAAAATTTTTCTTTGTCTTTCCAAAAAAAATCAAGTAAATGATCCCCTCGACTTCCTCAAGAAAATTTCCAACCAAATAAGGCCTCTTTCAGGGAAAAATACTAAAAGAATTGGGTATTCTAGGGAAAGAGGAGGGTCACAAACTCGTTTACTCCCCTCCTATTAATTTAAACCTCATTATTATAGTCTCTTTTTTTTCTTAAAAAACGAACCCCCTCCAAAAAAATTTAATTAAAAACTACCAGGACACAAATTAATGTCTAGAACATCAGTCAGGAGTGCCTCTTTAAAAGCGTCCCCCAATAAACTACCTCTCGTACTTTCTTCTTGAGGAAAAAATTTCTAAAAAAACTTCCCTTCTAAAGTAAAATTGTTCTAAGCGACATTCCTTCCCCTACTGTTATATTTCTACTGTTCTTATAACGGCTAATTAAACTAATATTAAAAAAATGTAACCTAAGGTTTTTAAATAGCACTGAAAAGACAAAATTATATAATTTTTTAAATTATACTTTTTAAGGTACTTAAAAAATCTTTTAAACGATGTACATTTTTTAACAAAGCCTAATTTCTCTCTGAGAAACCTTAAAAAGTCTACTTTTAAATAGTCTTTAATTTGAAGCAAGAAAAATAAATAAGTAAAGTCAATTTACTAGAGTTAATAATTATAAAAATAAGTTTGATAGAATCAAGAGCAAAGAATTTAAGTTAATAATATTCCTGAGTTTTTTATTTAGTCAGACTTTCTGGGTTCCTGGGACGGTTAAGACTCAACACTTAGCTATTTTTTCAGGAGAGTCTTTAGACATAAGATTTAAAATTAAATTCATAGAACTTATCTACAGCTAGGCTCAGCCAATAATAAACGTTTGCAATCTGTTTTAAAATCACTCTTT
>JACMZG010000022.1:25148347-25464555 GCA_018340805.1 Microvelia longipes
TATATAATATATATATATATATATATATTATATATATATATATATATATAATATATAATATATATATATATATAAATAGATCTCCCGCCATGACACCTATGCCATTAGTGAATTATTCTCAAAGGAAATTCGCTAAAATCAATGTGCATAAGGTTTTATCAAACAAATATATGTACCTTGAGAATTTATACAACGATTTCTAAACTTCCCCAAGATCTGAGGCTTTGACGAAACAAGTAAGAAAACATCCAGCGATTGTTATAAAGGAAGCTCCCTACAGAATAAAATACCTTAACATTTCCTCCTAAGAAGTATTTAACTGTTTCAATTAGTTACACAAATCCTATTAAACAACTTTCTAAAGAAAATTAAACATTTTAAAAGAAAAATATATAAAGAGATGCTAAATTGTAACTGTAAGAAGAAAAAAAGGTAAGTTTCACATAAATTGATTTCTAATACAAAAAAGAGCTAATTAATATACAATTTCTACTTAACCCTTGAATTCTTTTCACAATTTAAAAAGCTGTTCTTTAATAATAAATCAATATACAGAAATATGTTGAACAGATTAGATCCTCAAATTATCTTTGACTAAATTGCGAGCATTATCTAGACCTGGTTTTTAAGCAATATTAGCGAATTTTCAACGAAAAAAATGAGCTTATGAGGTTGAATACGTGGAGGGAGGTGAGGTTTGGGTGGATTTTTTGGGAGGGCAAACTTGAGAAACAAAAACATCATAATATATATAATAATATATAATATATATATATATATAATATAATATAATATATATATATTATATATATATATATTATATATATTATATATATGCGTCGGCTCCAGTGCCGACGCTGTGTAGCGGGCAAGAAGCCAAAAGCCCCTTGTTTTAATTCTCTAGCGTAGGAACAGTGGGAGTAATTTAAAAAAAGTAAAAAAAACACGATAATTTTCTAATAAACCAATGACAATAGGTGACGAAAAAATATTTTCTCTCATAAAAGTTTGAAATGATAAACATAAGATCATATATCAATTACTCATAATATGTAAATTTATGTATTAAATATTTATGTCAATATTTAATGACATAAATATGTATATTAATCTAATCTTTAAAATTTACACTTGGTCAAAACATTCATTCGTCAAGTATATTTTACACACGTAGATGTTAATTTTGTAAAATCTAACTAAAGGAGTTTTTGAAAATTATTATGAAGCGAGATTTCATTTCTATTATGTTGAGAACATTTCCGTGAGCCTTTGTTAAAAGTGTTTTGAACTTTAGGGCGGCTTTTGTGGAGAAGTTCAAAGGTTATGGTGACATCTCCCTGGTTAAATCATCTCACCTACACACCTCTACATTTTCAAGATAACAATAGATACGGTAAAGAACGTGTCGAGAGTTCATAAGTTAACACATAATAAATGTTACTGACAACTGTAGTTTTACAACTCGACAAAGAAAAATAAGATTTATTCTTAATTTATAACTAATGGTTTTTTGCATCTCAGAATTAATTGTAAAACTTGAAATAAAAATATTACCCTAAAATAAAATTTTAAGTAAGAATTAAAATGGAAAGAGTAGTTCTTCAGAAAAAAAACCGGATACGGGGTACCGATTTATTTGCTACCCTTATTCTCCCTGCTTCAGACCCGCTTCGCTCGTCCTCAGAAATACAGGTCCCCAAATTTATACTGCAACATGCCTTTGGACTCGCTTCGCTCGTCTTCAGATAGTAAATGCATCCGTATCATTATCAGCGGTCACCCATACAGCACTGACCACGCTCAATGCTCCTTAATTTTTATGATCCAACAAAAATCGTATTGAAACGAAACTAACTGTATGATTAGACCATTTCCCAATGTTTCACAATTTTTCAAAAAACGCACACAAGTCCTTCTATAAAAATTGAACTAATGCTGATAATGAGATGAACTTGCCACAGTCTTATACATAGTCACATGCGTGCCAAATCACAATCCGATCGCATCATTTTTTCGCGTTTTATGATTTCTGAAATATTTGCTGAGCCATTATTGCGGGTTAATGACGTCATAAAAAAACTATTTTCTGAAAAGCACAACTACAGCGGTAGACTGATTTTTGTACAAAATTTCAACTCTCTAGCATAAATACACTGGGCGTTACGATGATAACAGACATACACACACACACAAACAACTTTGCAAAAACCACTCAGGAGGCCTTAAAAACGCCTGAAACTGATAATTCCGGTTTCATCCCGGTATCGGATTTTTTTTTTGCAAACACAATACTTTTCCTATATACCTACGGTATTAATTAGGAAAAGTAAAAACACACTACTCCTAAACAAAGACAAGCAATTTAGACAATTTTTAATCACTTGTGGGGAAAAACTACTCTTATTAGATATTATTAATTTTATTGTATTTCTTTACCATCCCTTAAATTATTATATTTTAATTGATAAAGAGTAGCAATACATTTTAATACATAATAATGAGTATTTAATTATACAATATTTCTCATCTAAAACCAGATTTGATATTATTTGACAGCCTTATCGTCGTTTTTTAAAAAAGATGTAATTTAAAACGTTATCTATGAATAAAAAAATCGATAAAAACTTTCTTCAAAAAAATATAAAAAGCCTAATATTAATTATCTTTTACTTCGATATATTGTTATCGGGCTCATAACTCATCCTATTCTTCAGTTGCTGTCAACTAAAAGGTTGTTAGAAGGAAATTTTCTCCGTAATATACATTATTTGAAAAATGAAACGCGACAAACGCTTCGAGATGTAGGCAAGACGAGGCAATCAATTTTTTTGAAGCATAACGAACATTAAAGACACCTTAATAAGATGAAACCTTGCGACAGAGAGAAATTTTTCAATTAATCAGTTTCGTAAGAAGTTGTAATTTAGGAAGACGGATCATTATTGAAGCGAAATATCATTAGTCATATAAAACTTTTTTATGACAATACACATAATATAAATAAATATAAATATATATATAATATATATATATATTATATATATATTTATATATAATAATATATATATATATTGATAATAATATATATATAATATATATAATATATATATATATATATATATATATATATATTCTATATCAGGGAGGCCCTCTTCCAAAAAAGCTCATAAGCTCATTTTGAGACTTTGGTAAAAAGCATATAAAGAACACAAAAGAATAAAACATAAACATTGTTTTATTAATTGTTTATAATCTAATGTTTTTTTATTTTATTATTTAATTTATATGTGTATTATACCAATACTGTTTTTGAATTTTTTTAATAGAACTTATAAATGGTATTAAGTGCTCATTTGACCATCATGTTGTGATATATAGGTATTGATTTTATTATTTTATATTTTTCCAAATATAGACTAGTAATAAAATTGGTTAACGTTAAAAACTCAATATTTTAATGCTAACAAATTGCAATTAAATTTTATATCAAGAAAACGTCACATAATAATTATTTACGGCACATAAAATATCTGTATAGGTTTTAAAATATTTTTTTTTAGTTAAAACTAAGAACAAAATATATTATTAAAACAAGCATTTTAATTAATATACATAAAGGTATATTAGGAAACTGGTTATATAAAAAGGCTTAACAGATCAGTTATTATCAATTTTTTTAATTATTAAACGATATATGCCGAATTGAGTTGTTTTTTGTCCAATAATAACTAAAATTGATATTTTCAAATTTTTTTACAACTCGAATAATTTGCCGAAATCGATTATTAACTAAGAAACTCTTAAAGCCTATTCAATCCACAGCTTCCTTAACGTCAACACGGAAATCTCTCTACATTACTAACCGCCTACTATCCCTTATAACTTTCCCTAATAGTAAAGTAAATAAGGGTCAGGACTTAATTTTCGAGGAAAATAAATTCTTTTATTTTTATGTTATACATGAAGTTTTGAGAAATAATTATAGGGGTTTTAGAAACACTAAGGAAGTAATTTAAACACTTTATTTAAATGTAGTTGAGTCACTTCGTATACATCTAAAACAAAACTATTGGATAGAAGTTTACGGACAATTCAAACGTGTGAATGAAACCAATGAAAATATTTAGAAAGAAAATTTTAGGGCATAAAAACAGTTAATTTATAAGGTCCTAGAAACCAAGGCAGAATATTAAAGAATTAAGAGAACCAATAATATAATGAGTCCTGTATTAAAGGGTTAGTGATCAACTGAACTGAACTGATTTTTAATCTCCAAAGCTCTTAGAACATGAGATTAGAGACCTGGGGTTGGGCTCAGATCACTAATTTCAAATCTCATCCTGGGGAACAGATCTTAGTCTTCTCTTCTTATTGTTTAGTTGTGTTTTCTCCAGGTCTTGACGATGACCTGTAAATGTTTAGTGTTGAATACATAGATGAATTCCACACCAGATTTATTTTTTCTTACATTAGTATAATTCATCTAATTGATAAATGTATCGCATAAGTTCATCTAATTGATAAATGTGTCGCATAAGTTAATCTAATTGATAATGTGTAGCATAAGCAATAAATGTGTCCGCATCTAATTGATAAATGTGTCGCATAAGTTCATCTAATTGATAAATGTGTCGCATAAGTTAATCTAATTGATAAATGTGTCGCATAAGTTCATCTAATTGATAAATTTGTCGCATAAGTTCATCTGATCGATAAATGTATCGCATCACAACAGTTGGGCATATCGTCGTAAAAAAATATTGTTAGGTTCATCATAAAAAAACTTGTTTCGTTATATCACGTCATAGCTCTATAAACATTACCCAGCATTTTAGATACACGAAACATATTTGAAACATGTACAAGTTACAGTATAACAATACAGTCTAATTCAATCATGCCCGAAGCTAAGTTTAATTCTTCCTAGTACCAATGTTTTATTTGATGGCCTCTGGCAATAATTATCATTAAAAGCCCAGTTTCTCTTAAATTATTTATAAAAATATATAAATTATTCATTTAAATTCATTAACCCTTTTTAGTCGATACTTTAGAATATTCATTTTAATATCTTGAAGTAACAATATTTTTAAGAAAAAATCACAAAAATGTTTTTGGGAGGAAAAATAACGAGATTTTGCGTCGTTTGGGAGAAAAAACGACATCATTATTATTGAACATTATCCCTTAAAAGCTTTTTTCTATGAAGGGCTCCCAAAAACAACTGGTTCGAATTTCAAAGCATAAAAATTAATTTTTATGACCCCTTCCCCCTTCTTAGGAAAAATTTTATTTCGTTTATTTTATGTCCCTCCACTCGACGCTTCATTTTCAGGTCCAGTATCAAGTGGTAGGAGGTATGAAAAATAAAATATTTTTTGGGAATACTTTTTTGTAGGAAAAAAGCTCTTGAAAAACAGACCCTAGTCGGGGGAAATTGTCCTTTCCCTTAAAAACTATTACTAAGTCTACTTTCCGCCCTCTTCTTAACTCATTTTTTGTTCTCAATCCCCGTTTACTTTATTTTTTTTGTTTAGTTTTTTCCAGTTCTTGCTGCTGACAGATATGTAAGTGTTATTTATTATGTATTTTCCGTACAAATATAAATTTAGTATTTTATTAATAAATTGAAAACAGAATTGTAAAAACTACTGTTTTTAAAAACTAATTTATTTAAATTAACTTGTTTACTATATATTTTTTCTGACTCACTCAACCATTCTATTGTACCTTCTATTTTGGAGTCCATTTTCTATTTTTCCACCCAGAAAACTATTTTTAAAAAAAAATAAAATGCATATTGAATCCACTTCAGGACCATCTCTAGTGCGAATGTTAATCTCTGCAAGAGATAAAGGAGCAGATTTTAATTTTAAACTTTAATACAAACTGATAGCACGACTCGAGATACGAACTCAGGACGTAGCTTATCTAAACAATGACTTGGTATCATAAAGTAATTCTCATTTTTAACAATATCGACCGAAGTAGAACCAAAATTATTTTTAATACATTTATGAATTCTTTAAAATGAGTGTCTTTTTAAGAAACTTTGTAAGACAAGATAATCAAAATTCAAGTCACACGAGTTTTTTTAATCAAAAAATCAACAAGGTTCATATCTCGAAACATTTCCTTTCCGCGCCCAACTTCTTGTTTTCATTTAGATGACATTTTTCCTGTTTCTCCATCTTGTCAAGTCAAGGACAGTCTAAGGATAAATGTTAAAAGTCACAAACTCTTTAACATTCATTTACAGTATATTTCACTATTTGAGAAAATACATTAATATGGCATCATGCAGACGTGATGAGCATTAGATAGAAATATTGATAAAAATAGTTTAAAGATATGAACGTCTGTGCATCATATAAGCAAAAATTAGCTTCCTTGTCGGAAATATTCTAATTTAAAAACTAAACTTAGACATCAAGTTAGTTTGTAAGATTTTTACGGAGTTGATATATATATATATATATATATATATATATATATATATATATATATATATATATTATATATATATATATTATATATATATATATATATATATATATATATAATTACAAATGAAAAAGGAAAATACTAAAAGTATAACATAACAATCTTTATCACATACATATATGATGTGCTTTAGACCAGGTAAATTTATATTTGAGTATAAAAGTTAATTTTTAATTCATTAATTTCCACGGTTTTGAAATTGATTCCCTTTAACAAATAGGATAAGTAATGTTTTAACACTAAATATCTGAAGCCAAGATTTCATGTGAATTATCCGTTCCAGTAGTTTTTAATACCTACCGAATGGCAAATGGTTTCACTAAGTTATCTGTCTGTATGAGTGTGTGTGTGTATGTTATCATCGTAACTCCCAGTGTATTTATCCTAGGAATCTGGATAAATACAAAACTAATTTTTAAGTCTAATTGTGCTATCTAGAAAACAACTTTTTAAGACGTCATTAACAGGCAATAATGACTCAGCAAAAATTTTAAATATTCATAAAACGCGAAAACATTTTTTGAAATTTTTCCGAAAAATATTTTAATTTATTTTAAATTTGGCACACTTAACATCATAAAACCAAAGCATGTGTTTAAGTCTTGTATAAGCTTCTTTTACATCGTTAAGAATCGAAAAATAATCCAATGAAATTTAAATTTGGTACAAGTACATCCCTTTATAGAAAGTTTCGTTTCAAAACGTAAAGTATAGCTACGGTTTTTTTATATTTTTTGAAGACTGCAGTCCTATATAAAATTAATTTATTTAATAATCATCACAACGTTTCATTGAGCGAAGCTCAACATTTTTAGGTATATATATAACTGCAGTCTTCAAAAAATGTAAATATATATATATATATATATATAAAATATATATATATATATATATATATATAAAAAATTTAATCATTTATTATTACGGTTTTTTGGATCATAAAAATTAGGCAGTATCTAGCAAGCTCTGTGCCTGGATGGGTGACAGCTAGGAATATATTTACTGTCTTAAGTCGAGCGAAGCAATTCGGGAGACACGTTAAAGTATAAATTTTGTGATTTATATATTCTACGGACAAGAAATGCGAGTTCGATGTAGTAATGGTGAGCATAGCGAATCTGGTGAGACGAGGAAAATTTCTGAGGTACACAACACCCACTTTTTCCTTTTAGCATAAAAACAACCTTTCATCCCTAGGGGCATAAATAATACTTATTTAAACAAATAATAGGTCCACGTTATAAGTACACTTTTTCAACAAAATTTAAAATAAAATTTATCTTCAAAAACAAAAACGACATTCTCGCAAATTAATAGTTTATTCTTTCATGCATCTCCATGTTTTTTCTAATTTCCCGACCCAGTGAACATGACACGTCAAACAAATTACCTTTTTTTCTCGAATGGGGATGAGGAGGTGTATCTTTTTTATTTTTGTTGTATTTACAATTCTCTAAACAAACTAATGTTAACATTTATATAATTTATTCTGCTGATTTTCTTTTTTTTTATTCTTTAGATTTTCTTTCATTTCTTTCTTTAAAAAAGTAGGGTTAATTTTTTATAAATACTGCAAAATTTTTTGGGGTATTTTTTAAAAATACTGTAGTAGCTGCGAAGTAAAATCATTACTGTTTGGGCGTGAAAAAATGATGTAAGCAAATTTTCTTTTTGAGTTTATAAGAAGTATTCATCATGGCGCACTTTGCCGAACAGATCACCCAATTCACTTCCAACTTCTCTATTTCCACGATGCCTACATTTTTAAAAGCATCTTTCAAGATATTTTCTTTGTTTTTAAGTACAAAGTACACCCAGAACATCCCAATTTGTTACCAAACTATTTTTACTTTTGCTCACTTACTACGGAAAAATTATATAACAACAAACATGCGTGTAAAAAAGAGCCAAGTCTAGCGTAAAAAGTAATGAAATCATTAAATAAGCCATTCGTAGATTTCCAATAATGCTTGCATTTACAAGCATATGAGGTCTAGACGGTTTCACTTTGTGACTTGACCATAATAAGCTTATTAAATAGGCTGAATATATTATTATAGTGTATGTCTACACTCTGTACAAGATGTTTAGAACCTCACTACTTTAAGCTGCGTAAGACCAAGTCACAAAGTGAAACCGCCAAGACCTCATATATTTACAAGCATTATTGGGAACAATAATCACACAACTTTTTACGCTAGGCGTAGCTCTCTTTTTGCAAGCATGTGTTTTTGTTGGGATTTCATTACTTTTGTAAGCTTGATCATTATTACTTACAAAAACACCAAACTGTTTATTTATTACTAAACAGTTCCATTTTCTTTAATCAAACAATAGATAAATTTTGAAAAATATTTTGTTATTATGTTCAGTAAAAATAAAACTCTCAATATGCTTAGTTAAGGTATCCTTTACTAGGTAGCGCTAGTTGTCAAAATTTTTCTTGACGCACAAATTGATTGGCGATTCGTTAACTTATTGACGAGTCATTAACGAACTACACGCAAATTTGATTAATCGTGTTAATATGATGGCGAATCTACATCTCAAAATAAAAAATAGATCACCCTAATTTCTTAAGATGATCTCTTTGTTTGTGATTGAAATATTAAGTTTAAATTTTAAAATTTTAAATTAATTTATCTTTTAAATTTATAAACCTTGACGAGCTACAACTTTTAAACTTCAAACAAATACACATTACTAAAAATAAGTCGTGAACTGGTTTAATTTTATTACCATATCAGATTTGATAAGCTTATTCACACTACTTAAGACTCGCTTTGCTCGTCCTCAGAAAATAGAAAAACCAACTTCGAAGGACTTAATTGGTTAAACCATTTAAAAGGTCTTTAGAACCCCTAGAATTATTAATTTAGTTCAAATCATCGTATCGGATTTTCTGCGCAAACACAATACTTTTCCTACATACCTACTGTATAAATAAGGAAAAGTAAAAAATTTAAATTTAAATTAAAAAGTAGAAAATATAAAATATCGGCTAAACTTTTCTTATATATTAACTTTAGTACACAAAAGTAAAAAAAGGAATAATATCGAACTCTAAAATAAATATTTAAACAAAAACATTTATATCTTTACAGAAGTTTATATTGCTTTTGACTCAGCCATATTGCCATTAAAGAAAGCATCGTGATGGCAAATAATTTATTTCCATTCTATTTAAATAGTGTTCAGGTTTGTGCGTTTGAGAAATATTTTAAATGAACATATAACTGTGTGTACGAGTTTGTGGGACATCTATTTACATGGATCAAAGCAAAAGTATTTTAAGAATTACACCATAAAATATTAAAAAGTTTAAAATAAAACAGAATTAGTCAGCTATATTTCTTGTTTTCGAAAATGTTTAAAAGTAGTTTAAAGTTTAATTTAATTAAGTTTAAAGTTTAAAAGTAGACAGCCGAAGATGGAGAATAGATTTATACTTACAAATCTACCATCAATAGGTATTTTTAAATTTTCAAGGTAATTTACAAAAATGAAAATCTCATAAGCTTATTATATTAATAATACCTCATTATTATTACTTCAAAAATTAACAAATGATATTTGTAAAGATTTTTTTTTAATAGAGCGCATGCTCTATGATAATATTACATGCGCTCGGCTGCACAGCTTCATGCAGCTCCAGTTTTTTTTCTTTATTTATTTTTTTAAGTACAACAACGATATTTAGAATATTCAATGTATACAAAAACTTGAAACAATGTAATTTATTCTAAAATGATGCAAGCTTTTCCTTACATCTTACATTTTTCTCTCCAGTCGTTTACCAGAATCCACCTCACTACTATTTTAAAATTAATGAAATAACTAAAACTAAAGATATAAATGTAAAGATATAGACATTTTCAATACTTCACTATATGGTATAAAAAATTATTCCTTAAATCATTGAGATACGCAACTACCCATAACCCATAAAATTATAACTAGCTTTCTGAATGCTAAATAAACTTAGAAATGTACATTATAACAGGCAGTAGTAGTAGTAGTAGTAGTAGAAATAGGGTGGGGAGGCAAAGCCAGACAAATAGGCCACGTTGCTGGGCCCTTCTTGCCAGCCCCGATTCCTTAGCCTACACCACCTCTACCAAGAATCTCTTGGAAAGGTTGATTTATTGTAGGATATGTCTCCAACTAAGAGAAGAAAGCTCTTCTTCATACAAGAGGCCTACGCCAAATACGCGGGTACGAAGAGAAGTATAGGCCTCACACTCTGCAAGCAGGTGAAAGGCCGTCTCCTCATAATGCCCACACATGGGGCAGTTAGCCTCTGAGATTATGCCTAAAGTATTAAGATATTTATTTAATCTACAGTGGCCGGTCAGAACACTAACTAGGTTCCTAAAGCAAGGCTTGCTGAGGTTATTTAGAAAATTTGTATTTTTTGCAATTGGCTCAGTAATGAACATTTTTTCTTGTTTGCAACCAGCAAAGGCATGCCAGTTAAGTTTTAGGGTGTTCATTATCCAGCTACCCAAGAGCGTTTTAGCATGTTTTGCTCAGAGGGGAAGGACAGGTTCTGGTCCAATGAATGGGGTTTCTGCTCCCAGTCTAGCAAGTTTATCTGCTTCCTCATTACCCACCGACACTCATATGGCCTGGTACCCACTTAAGTTCAATAGTTTTACTCTCTGCCAAGAGAGACAAGTGAGCTCTACATTCTTGAACAAGGGCAGAGGAGCTACTAGGATTGGAGGTAAGGGCTTTAATTGCAGTCTAAATATCAAAACAGATTAAAATAGAATTCTCATTACCTTCTAGCACTACTGGAAGGGTCGCAACTATCAAGATAGCATATACCTCTGCTTAGAACACAGTCGTATGAAGCCCAAGAGAGTAACTTAGTTCTACAGTATATTTAGGAATATAGACCCCTGAACCAGTGAGGCCTTCTCAGCCTTTCTTAGAGCCATCTGTGAAACAAGTTAGTTCGTGCTCAGCTTCTTGTATTGTGGGTTCAGACCAGTAGGTTCTAGAAGGTATAACACTGCTAATATTGCTGATAATGGCTACTTTGCTACAGCTCTCTCTGGGGTTGGCTGCTGCTAATATGGGTAGTTCCTCTAAAACAATGTTTTCAATCCCAGCATGTTTGTTGTTATTTTATAATTTCCACATACCAGTGTCTTGAAGTCTAATAAAAGTGGCAGTTGCTTCTTTTAATACCACAGTGGTTAATTTTGGCAAACATAGAGTAACTCTTAGAGCAACTGTTGGAGTGGTTTTCATGGATTCTGTTATAGCAAGAAAAGCTTATCTTTAGACTTTGGTAAGCTTGTTATCAGTTGTGGTTTTAATCACAGCAGGCCACTAGACTAAAGAACCATATTGTCCTTGGTCTGACAATAACTGTGTAAATCCACTTAAGTACTTTTGGTTTGAGTCCCCATGTCTTCCCAACTGCGTAACGAAGTTGCCATAAGGTTGATGTAGCTTTTGCTACAACTTTACCTATATGCTCATTCCAATTCAGTCTGTTATCTAAAATAACTCCTAAGTATTTGATACTACTGGAAAGATCAAGTCTTTCACCAAATAGTTGAGGAGCTTTAAGGTCGAGTTTTTTATGGTTTGTGAAAAGAATAAGATTTGTTTTCCGCGGTTTACAGACAGCCCTACCTTCCTGCACCAACATTCTATTAAATTGCATACAGCTTGCATTATCTCATACAGAGTATTGAGAAATTTTCCAACAATAAGCACCTTGACAATAGAAACCTGCTTTAGAAAGCTCAGACAACAACGTGTCCATTACAAGACACCAGAGCTTTGGGCTCAGACATCCTCCTTGGGGACAACCGACCGAAATAAACTCAGTCAAGTTGCACTCATTGTGTGAAACAGTAATCCTACGAGCAGGCTTACTATCCAACTGATGACATTTGGGTGGGCATCTCTTTGCTCCAGTGCAGCTCTAATGATACCTGATGTAGTGTTGTCAAAGGCTCCTTCCACATCAAAGCTTAGACATAGCACAGATTCCTTGTGATGAAGGGCCCCCTCAACTCTACTTACTAAAGCACGAAGAGCTGTAACAGTAGAGCGCTTCTTTAAGTAAGCTTATTGGGTAGGATATAATGGTTTCTTCGTTAAAATTTCCGTATTTAAAAACTCATCGATCAATTTCTCCAGCATCTTTAGTAAATATGATGTAAGACTTATAAGATTTAGGGTCAGTGTAGTCCTTTCTTCCAGGTTTTGGAATGAATTTTACTCGGACTGACTTCCATGAGTCAGGCACCCGTCCTAAAGCAATGCTGGATTGAAAAATAAATAATAATGCTGAAATTATTGTGTAAAGCGCCTTCTGAATAAGAGCTGGAAAGATCTCATCCATACCAGGAGCTTTATAAGGAATCAGTGAACCTGCAGCCCAACGGAGCCCTTATAGAGTGAAAATCCTCTGAGCTAGTTCACGATCAAAATCACAGGCATAACTAGTGTCAATAGAGGGTTGAGGCTGTTTCTGAGGAAAGTGCGCTTTGAGCAACAGTTCTAAAGAGTCTTGTATATTTGTGCTATAATTTCCATCCTCTGATTTAAAAGGTCCAAGTTCAGCTTGTTTATCATCTTGACTGAGAACTCTGACAAGCCTGGCTGATGCTTGGTGTGATTCTATGCCAGCAGTGAAATTTCTCCAGCTATTTCTATGATGTATTCTAAGTGTTTTCTTAAAATTACGCCGAGCATCTTTGAAAGCTATTTTAACGTCTTCATTTTGTGCTTTATATGCTTTCCTCCACTTTCGTTTGGCTTCACGCAGAAGTTTAACCAAATCCTTATCCCAACTCTTAATTCTTTTTAGTGAAATTGGGCGTAATAAACAAGCTTGATGGTAAGCATTTAAGATTGTTTCGTTAAGCTCAGATGCTGCGTTATTAAAATCATCTGTATTGTTTATGATTAAAGGGTTCTTAAACAAGGGATTGTCATGTAAAATAGATGTATACATGTCCCAATCAGTGAATGTGGGTAATCTTTTGACAGGTCTTACTATGAGATCAGCACTAATGTGGAGTCTTATCATGCGATGGTCAGACATGATAATATCATCAGAAACTCTCCACCCTTTTATTTTGTCCGCGAAATAAACTGAAGTTAGAGTAATATCGATTATAGTCTGACTTCTAGCATTAACAAAAGTAGGTTCAGTACCCCTGTTTGGAATTCCAAGATTAGTAGAAGCTAAAAATTCAACCAAGGCCTCCCCCCTTGCTTTGATAAGCCGGCCATTATAACAAGCATTGAAGAGGAATCGGATTATAGAAGAATACATAAATAAAAATAAATTTAATAAAACACAAATAAAAAAATAACGAAAAAAATAATCCACAATTTTTATCAAACTCCTTTATATAACGATGATAATAATTTATCTTTATTAAAAAATATGAAACTACATAGAATAAATAAAAAGAAATAAAATAAATAGATTAATAAATTTTAATCGAAAATAATTGGTTGTGTTTCTCCAACCTCTTTCTCTTGTCTTATGCCTTCTAGTTTGGGGGAAAATTAGAAGGGGATAAAAAAAGAGTTTAAATCCGGATCATATTTCAATTAAGCGTCTTAAAAAATGGATAAATTTTTATAACATGAACGAACGATTACAGCAAAATATATTCGTAAAAAACCCTTTGAAATAAACATTTAGGTAATATATTTATTAAAATTAAAATTGAATTGATAATTTATAGCAACTACAGTTATTTAATGTTTAATTTAAAAAATAAAAGAAATATATAAACCTAAACCAAGAATTTAAAAGAAATATATATTTATTGAACGACATATATAATATTTTGAATTTAGGGAAATAATGAGTTTTCAAAAATAATAAGACAGAAAATTCTTAAAGAGGTTTAGAGAGAAAAATGATGAAGGAAATCCCTGTCGAAATATTCGTTTGAAATATTAAGGTTTCTTTAGTCCCTCGAATAATTTTTTAAATATAAAGGATAAAAATGTTGAGAAGTTTTTAATTAATTATTTTTTAAAAAAAATATATATTAGAAAAAATTAAAAAGTACTTTTTTAATTTGTTTGAATATTTTGGTACTTTAAAAATATCTTCATTAATAATAAATAATAAATAAATGCTTCATTACATATTACAAAAAAATAAAATTGTTTAACAAGGAAAAAGCATATACCTTATGGATTAACCTTTGGGGCGAGTTGGCTATTCATAATATTACATGAAAGAAAAAATCATATGCAATGAAAGAACTAATAATAGAAAAAAAATAAACACGAGCTTTACATTTTACAAGAACTAGTTATTTACTTGCATAATACCTTTACATACATACACACATATACAATATCTTCATTATTATCTATTGGTACTCAGATTTTGTTCATGCAAGATGAACAAAAGCTATACCCAAAGCTCCATAGCTTTAGGAATCAATTTATTTATGAATATAAAATTTTGAAATTTATACTAAGCTTAAAACTAGTGCAAATAATTGTGTGTACTTCTAATTTTAGAGGCATAGTTTTGTATAACCAACTGGATTATTACGCGCATTTCCTTTGAAAAATAAAGAAAAAATAGGTTACGAGCAGTGCTTGACAATTGAGTAACTCCTCAGGTTCTAAAGCATGAACTGAAACCTTATAAGCAAAAAATGGTTGTTAAGCACGGAAACACGCATTCTAAATGAAATTCGCCCGACAGCGGAGTACCGCGCCAGAATTATTTAGTAGTCGTAAACTTATAGTATGTAAAAAACGATATAAAATTGTCGTCCCAACTAGGATTGTTGTTAAGCACGGAAACACACATCTCAAAGGAAATTCGCCCGACATGCAGACCACTGCGCCAGAATTTTTTACATAAAGCGTTTTAAGATAATTGTTTTTCCAGTTTAATCGCATGAAGTTCACCAACTGCGACACTGACACCGAAATGATAATAAGCACTAAATACTCTTACAATCAATGATTTTAAAAATACCATTTGCCAAGTTAAATTTTTACTTGCCACAGAATATCTTTTGCCATCTGATCTTATTTTTCAAAGCTTTAAGAAAATTAGTTTGCTGAAACTTTGATAAATTTGGTATCATTACCTGCAACAAACAATTAGAAAGCAAGCATTAATTAAAATTATATTTAAAACTCGTGTGCAATGAAATTAGGTATAATTTGATATTAAACTTTTAAGTGTTTAGGGAGAGGACTAAGAAACGTTGGAATTTTACCCAAAACGAGGGACAAATAAAGAGCACTAGGAGTTCTAAGCAGCGATTATAAACTTGCTCGAAATATTGTATGCAGGAAGTTTAATTTTCGCATAATGTATTATTCTAATTAGATTTCTAAAGGGGCTTTTTATTAATTAATGTTTTAATAACTCTCACATGAGATGCTATTGGCAAAACAGACACCGAGTGACGGACGGCCGACAACCTATTAAACCTCATCTGCAAACTACAGAAATATTAAGATGTTTCTATACATTTTGCTACGGACAATTACGCTTTGGAAGGCCACATAAAAGGAGAAGAAAGAAACCGCTTAGCCTCCTAAGCGGAGGAGGCTATATAATATATATATATATATATTATATATATATATATATATATATATATATATATATATATATATATATATATATATATATATTATATATATATCTCAAAAATTCTCAAAACCCCTCTAAATCTCTTCGCTTCACCTTCTGTAAGTTATTATTATTATAAAAGATTGTATGTTATACTTTTAGTATTTTCCTTTTAGCGAATTTCATAATGAAAATGACGCTTATGAGGTTGTTCGGATGACGGAAGTTGAGGGTGGATGAGTGGAATCGGTTCCTATTGGCTTCCTGATAACAAAAATATAAGTCCGAAAAAGTTTATATATATATATATATATATATATATATAATATATATATATATATATATATATATATATGTATATATATATATTTATGTATGTAAGAGTTTCTACCCTTTCATATGGCGAACGATAACTCTCGAAGGCGTTCTCAAATTGGAACGAAACTTTGCAAATCGCGAGATGTTGAGGAGGTTACGAGGCTTATTGTTTATAAAAACATTATGAAGTCATTAACCAAAGTTATGACGTCATGAAAAAAAATTTTTTTTGAAACTTAAAATGGCTTTAAAAAAAAGGTATCTAGTATTTAGTTAGACGGCTTGCTGAATCGATTAAGACCAATTTCAGCTCAATCGAACCATCACAAATGGCGCAATCGGTATACATATATATATAATCTTGTATATATGTATACGTCTAGGTCAAAGACTCGTACGATATCTGTTGGGTTCAGTAGTGTTAGAGGGTGGGGATATAGTATAAAAGAGAGACCTCTACCTCTTGATCCATCATGGTAAGCCTACTGTCCCAGAGAGACAGGGCAAAAATGGCTTCCACTGAACCACGCCGAGCAGAACCGTAAAGAGGAAGAACATCGAAGTAGTCTTTCTATGGTCGAAGTTATTCTAAAACGAATGCGACCAGTTTCAGCTCAATCGGACAATCCTAAGTGACGTAAACGGTATTTTTATTTTAAATAATCATGAATATATTTTCGCTAAATACGTGGCAAAATGCCATGTAACAAAACGATAGTGAAACCATACATTAATACAAAACAACAACAATGTGGCCGCGAAGCGGACGATGCGCGAAGCGCCCGTAGCGTAGCGGCTACGGGCCGAAGGCCCGTATATCATTTGTAATTATATATATATATATATATATATATATATATATATATATATATATATATATATTATATTATCGTTGTCCGGCAATAATAAACTAAGTAACATGTACCTAAAAATTAAGGCCTGGGAACCCTGGATCCAGGATCTATGAAAAGTTTATGACATCATTAACCTACTTTATGTCATCTATCGTCTAACAAATTGATGGAGTGAATGGATAATGTTCCGTCGAGTTTGGTTTCCTTATTTATGGTTTTGGGTTCCTAGATATAACAAGACAAGTTTAAGCTTTTTCAGACCTAGTGTTCGACCGGAAAAGCCGAAAACAGTCGTAGGTAATATTTAAGGGACATTTAATTTTAATTAAATTTAATTTAAGAAATATTTTTTAGCCATCTTGTATGATCATATTGTAAATAATTTTTTAAATAAATTAATATTATTATTAAGTAACGCTTCCTTACTATTCCAGTAAAAATAATATTTAAGTAATACTTATATTACTTTAGGTATCACCCCGCTATTTTCAATAAAACTAACATTGTCACTGAAAAATACTCAAACATGCTCAACACAGAAAAATTAAAAATTGATAAGCATTTTCTTTGTTTTCTTTATATTAACTTTCCTCAAACTATTTACATAAATAATGCTATAAGTTACCAATTTTCTCGTAACAAAAACCATTAAAATTAGTTAAAGGGAAATTTTCTGGTAACATGGAAGAAAATTTAAACTCTTCTGTTGATAGAGAGTTATATTAAACTTTTCCAAGTTTACTATTCTCCATTTTGAATCAATATTTTGAAAAGGAAAACAGAGTAGTGGGTTGCTTTCCTAAGTTTTCATTCTATTGTTTCACAAAGTATTTCTAAATATTGTATTTTATCGAGTATTTAACAATAATGTTGGGAACCGAATATCTTATTACAAAACTAGAAGTTTGAGTAGTTATTTTTCATTTAGTGATCGATTATTAACAATAGAGATTAATCGAGCGATTTTACCCGCCGACAGGTGAAAGTGAATGAAATAGATAAAACAAAGAAACATTTAAATTTAAGCATAGGCGATTCAAAAGAGGGCGGGGGGGATTTAAGCTCCCCGAGGTTTGAAATTACCCCTTTTTCCTAAAAAAAAGTACATTGCCCTCTAACGAAAATTAAATTTAACAGTTAATTAAATGTTCTTTTAGCGAATTCCCTATGGAAAAAATTAGCTGAGATAGGCGTCATGGCGGGAGTCGAAATTCGAATCACGACACAAATCCATTTCAGAGGTCCCTAATAACGAAAAAATACGTTTAGTGAAACTTTAAAGATAAGCACTAACTGAGCATTAAACTAGTGCAAATAATAGTGCGCACTGCCAATTTTAGACGAATAGTTTTGAATGACTGGACAAGTAAGGGCATTTCCTTTATATAATGCAGAGAAAATGACTTACGAGCAGTGATTGATATTAGAGTAACTGCTTAGTTTATAAAGCATAAACCGGAACTTTAAGCTAGACTTGGGATGTTAAGCATAGAACATGCATTCCAAAGAAAATTCGCTCGGCATGCAGATCACTGCGCCAGAATTATTTAAGTCATTGAATTTTTTAATTTATTCCTTGTCTGTAGGGCTTTACTTTGTTTAGGCTTTTTGATAATCCTGTTTGTTACTTTTTTATCTTTAGGTATCTAGTGAAACAGATATCGTCTGACCGGTATACAAAATTCCGTCAAAACAGGCAACTGCTAAACTAAGAGGGTTTAATCCAAAGGGTCTTGGAGAGTTGGCCAATCCAAAGACTCGTGTTGTAGATGAAACCTGAGGATGGCTACATATTAAAGTTAGCCGAAACGTTGGTTAAAATGAATTGAAGTGGTAGATGTGATTTATTATGGACTGCACCCTGAGTTATAAAAATTGGTCATATATATTACTATATTTATAAATATAAATAGGGAGGATATATTCCCTTTGACCGTTCCTTACACGGTCAAGGGGACAGAATCTCTCTTAAGATTTTAACCAGGATCGCCTGTGTATTTAAACAAATACAATGTTGAAGTTAAAAAAAATGTTAATTTAATTGTCAGAAAATAAAATTTTATAGGGTTACGAATTGTATGTAAAGGTGAGACTATAGCAGGAGTGTTTGCGCCAACGGTAAGACATCGTTAAAACAATTCGGTCATGTGACCTCTTGAATTGCACATGCATAAAAAGTACATAGCTGTTGCTTGATGTTTTTAGCGTTGACACAATTACTAAATTAATAATAATCATTATTATTTTAAATTTATTTTTTTAAACAAACTATAAAAATTAGTAAACAATTTATTATAAATGGTATTATACATGTGAAATAGGACAATAATGACAAAAATTAATCAAAAAATCTCTCTTGTATTTCTTTCTTAAAACAAAGACCACATAGGTAATCACTGGCATAAATAATCTAAATTGATAATAGAAACATGTCAAAAATAAATTGAACATTGATAAATGTCCGATTTATGCTTCCTCTTTGCAGTGCAAAGCGCAAGCTTTTTAGCAGAGAGGTAGCCTTATTTTAAACCCTTGTCTATGTTTTATACTGTAATGTAATTTATTTGTATTTAATAAAGGCATTTATAAAAAAAAAGATGGAAAGAAAAACAAAAGGGTAAGTAAGTTACATTTACGTTATGAACGCTAGCTTTTTACCAACGTTAAGTAAAATCTAACAAAAAGAAGTCTGAATAGAATAAATGAAAACAAAATATTTAAAAAACAGAAGTGAATAAACGGTAATGAAATTTAAAATATAGAAAGCAATACGCATAAAATATACGGAAAAAAGAATAATAATTAAAATAATAAAAATAATATTTTCTCCAACGTATTTTATGAGTTTTGCTTTCTATATTTTTATATTTCAATACCTTTTATTTACTTTTATTTAAATATTTTGTTTTCCTTATTCTATGGCGACTTGTTTGTTAGGTTTTGCATTGATAATGACCTATAGTAAGTTTGAAACTAGAAACGCTCATTTTACCAACAAATCATTTGGAGGTTAGAAATTTTAATGAAAAAGAAGTCAAAATTTGATTATTAACGCGTAAAACGTTGGATTATAATTTATAATTGGCGTAAACAAAATTGATTATAAAATTTTTACCTAAAATACCTTTAAGGTGACATTTTATTTTGCAAACATTTAATCCTAAGTTTTAACAAAGTTGATAAAAAACGTGAAGGGTGTCCGTAACAAGTGTACTTGTTATTGAGGGGACTTTACGGAGCTTTGTAGGGGACTTTAAAACGGGGCTTTGTTTGGGTGCTCTTACTAAAATAGGGAGTTACCACATACCTTATCAACAACCTAATAGGGTAACAAATTCACTCAACTTTAACCAGTGTCCATAAAGGTTACCCAAAAATAAATCCCCGGCCATAAAACTTTCCAGAGACCCTTTCTTTTATCCTCAACTTTGAAAGTTCTCCAAAAAATACAAAAAGCACATAAACATTTTAAAGTATCATGTAAAACAACTTTTATAATTTTTTCATTGTAAAATTGGTTAACACAAGTTAAGCTAATAACTAACCCAACAAGCTGTAGTGCAGGAAGTCCAACTTTACCCTCCCGCTTTCCACATTACTTTACTCTAGGGTATTTAAGTTTATATGATAAAACCTTAAAGTGTTGTATTTCACGAAAGCCCAAAAAATCTCGCCATAGTAGGAAGAGGAAGAAAATTTTGGTTAATTTTAAAAGAGGAAGTTTATATTTAGTGTTATAATATAGGAATATGTTTGAAGTCCCTAAAAGTAACGCAACAAGAGAAGTTTTATAAAAGTTTACCTGGCTTTGAAATTATCTTGTTTATTATTTAGTTAAAAGTGTAATTAGAATTAATAAAGTTTATCTTTAAAAATAGTAGTAAACACTTAGACAGTAAAATAATTTGAGTAAATCTATTTTATACTTTTTTTTGTTTATCCGAATGCTTCGTTATTAGGATGGACAAGCAAAGGTTAGCCTAAGCCAAAACTTTTAAAAATTTTTAGCTTTATGAACAATGTCATAGTGATTCTAAAATGTTTAAACAGAGGAAATAAAAATTGTTTTCCAGGTTTCTGTTTTGGGTTTCTTTGCAACCCATTTCTTACTAAAGGCTTAAGGCTTAGAGTGAACTCAAGGCCGACCAAAAAGTACAAATATACAGAAACGAACTGTTAAGAAAACAGAAATAAGAAAGTAAAACGTTAAGCTAAAACAAATATCGTTATTAATGTAGCTTGATCCTATATTACTGGTATCTTACATAAAACTGCCACCTGGAGCAAAAATTAATTCGTACATGTATAGACGCAAGTGAATTAATCGAGTTCTTCAAGGAACTCTTAAGAAGAGAAGGAAGTCCACGAGACTGGAGGAGTAAAATTTTGTTAGTTGGAAAGTTGACATCAATGGAATACGAATTCTTTCTCATAAAAAAGATGGCAAAAAGGGATCCATTCCAACCATGACAGTAACTTGGATTTGCAGATCTTAAGAATCTCCTGGTGGAAATTGTAGAATTCAAGTAAGAATCCATTCAATTGAAGCAGGAAAGAAGTTGAAAAAATATTCTGAGCAAGGAATATGGTAATATTTTAGAGCTTCAAGGCTTCAGAGTAAAAAATGGTGTAAAGAATTAACACCAACATACAGGGTACAAACCGTTAGGGGTGGGAGTCGGGACACCACAGGCTGTAGATGGCGGCAAAGGTTAAATACAATAGGTAGACATCAGGATGGTATTGCATACACACATAATATATATATATATTATATATATATATATATATTATATATATATATATATATATTATATATAGCCAAGAAAGACAAAACAATAAAAAATATATTTAATAGCGTAAAGGTAAGGATATGCTATTGTTCGCATTAAAAAAGTGAACCCATCATGTTTAGAAATGTTTCAGCATTTTCTCTTTAATATTTAAAAAATATGTTACCAGAAAGGGAATAAAACAACAGGGATAAAAAGGGCTTAGGAATAAGATAAATAGGATATGAAAAGCTAAATATAAAGAATACTAATGGGTTATGACAGTTTTCCGGGGTTATGTCACCGTTATTTCCTCTTCTATCTATTCAATGGCAGCGACGTATTTTCAATGCTTCGATGATTGACATTTATAAAATAAAACGTCGACTGTCGACAACAATATTTTAGATATCGTATAATATTTTTATCAACATTTTTTTTAACTTGAAAATTCCCAACGCAAGGGTTTATGGCGAAAAAAGACATCATCAATTGAAAACAAACCCATCATATTTAATCATTTTTTTTGTTAAAAGCTTCAATAGACTGAATAATTTAAGTAAAAACTAACTTGTGTTTTTAAATGAGGAAATTCAAGAAAATCGGGTGGATTAAATCGATACGTGATTATGCGTTCTATTTTATCATGTTAGGTAATTTTTTTGTTAAAAAGCTAAAATGATGCAAGTAATATGAGCAAGAATTAAGGCTACTTAACAACATAGTTATTGGACTATTAAGAATTAAATTCTTGGTTAATTAATGAAGACTTCAGTCCTTTAGAAATTTCATTTATATAAACATTTATAACATTTTTAACAATTTATCGCATGGCGAAGCCAGGCATCTTCAGTAAAAACAATAAACAAAACAAACAACCACCACCAAAAAATTTAGTAAAGCATACCAAACCAAAAGAACATCACACAAACTTTACCACAGTTTAAACGAATAAATTTTAAATAAAAGGAAAAACACAATAGCAAGTTAAAAAAAACAGCAAAACTAAAGGTTAGAAGTAAGTAAATGAACAAAATCAAAATAAACAGATGAGGTATTAATAAAATAAGGTTAGGTAAGAAAGGGAGTCAGGTAGAAATTTAAAAACTAAAATAAGATTTACAAATTGTTGGGGGGTTTGAACGTTTTTTTTGAGTTTAGAATGTTTGCTTTTTAGAATTTAGAATGTTTAACTAAAAGAGTTTAGAACGTATACTATTAATATTGTTTGTATCAGTTTTTTTATTTATGCTATTGGGGTCAATAGCAGGCTTTTTAATATTTAGGCTTTCTAGACTCCGTCGTTTATTGAAATGTTTTTCAGTATGTAGTACTTGAACATGGTCGTTGTCAATTTTATGTTTTTTCTTAGTCCGAAATAGCAGTATTGGTTTTCCATATCTTTGTTGTGTTGTCTATGTCTGTTCAAAAATAGTTGAGATGTCTCTTCGGTGTAAGTTTGTTGACAGTTTTTACAAGGTACTCTATAAATAACATTAGAACGTTGCAAGGTGGAAATAGGGTCTTTAGTTTTTGAAAAAAAACCGTGACTTGAAATATGACGGGTTCTTTTGAGCTATTTTTATATTATATGGTTTGAATATTTTCATAACTTTTTGAGTGAAATCACCAAAATAAGGCATAGAGGCATATTTAGAATTATTTGGATTTGAAATGCTGAAATTAAATTTCATGAATGAAAATAAATGAAATGTGTTTTTCCTTTTATTTAATTTTTTTTTGTGATGTTCTTTTGGTGTTGGTATGTTTTACTAAATTTTTTGGTGGTGGTTGTTTGTTTTGTTTATTGTTTACACTGAAAATGCCTGGCTTCGCCATGCGAAACGTCTGTTATTAATGTTTATATAAATGAAATTTCTAAAGGACTGAAGTCTTCATTAATTAACCTAGAATTAAGGCTACGTTCGCGAGTGCTGTACAATCAAATCGATCTGATCGAAGGGCCGTTTTCAGCATGTTGTTCCCGGACAATAGGCGAAGTTACTCGGTGGGCGTGTCTCGAAAATCAATGAATTTTATTTTTTTTTGATACGTCATTATTGAGGTATAATGACGTCATAAAAATATTTTCATGATAGCACAACCAAAGACCTAAAGATTGATTTTGTACCAAGTTTCAACTCTCTGGCATAAATAAACTGGGAATACGATGATAACAGACTCTCACACTCACACATACAGTTTGGTGGCATTGTTGATCAAAAAGACTGAAAAAAGGTAGGGTTACTTGACTCAGGTGTACCAACATTTTTGTCAGTTTCATTAATTTTTGTTTGTTTTTGGCCTCTTTTTTTGCCAGCTTGAAAGAAACTTTTGTTGAAAAGTTGTTGTTAGTTACTTTCAATAGATTCAACAAATTTAGCAATAATGAGATAGAATAGAGCCTAGAGTTGTACACTTATTGCTCAAGTAGGATTAATAAACATCAATACAAGACATAAACAAGCTTTTAAAACGAATGACGACGAGTATATCAAAGTATAAACAAAGACAAGAACGTTGTTGTTAAAAGGTTATACCGGAAACCTTGTGGTTACTTATCACTGAACTCAATATTACTTATCACTGAACTCAAGAAGAGATCAAAAATAGTAAACTAACTTCACTCTGGTCACTTGGGTAGTTGGGGTATAATAGCAACATGACACTGACTAATTCCGATCGATTAGATCACACTCGAACTGATCATTGTGAGTCAATGACAACATTCAAGAAAACAATGATATCCCGTAATCCTGAGTCCTATATTATAATATTTTGTTAAAAAGGTTAGGCCAATCAAATACTGTGTTATAAATATCCACTAATGAAAAAAGATCTTAAGTAACAAATAAAATAACTTAAAAACCTTGAGAGGACTACTTTTAACATAATTTAAATTAAAACGTTAAAATACAATTTAAAAAGCTTAAAATATTTTAATCCACCGATGTTTATATGATTTTTTTATGAATAATCAATCATTAATTAATAATAGAACGCAATAATTCAGCAACGGGAAAAGTTACCAACTTCGTTAAAAAACTAAACTTCGTTAAACAATTTTGTCAGGTTGGCAGCATTACTTATGACCACTAGTCAACCGCCTTTCGTGTTATCACTAGTGCTCCTTCTATATATATAGTATTATTCTAAGTTTATAACAAAGGTATAAAGAAAAAGTATTGTGTTGTTTTCACAAAGTCGTCTGTCTGTATGTGAGTGTGTGTGAGTCTATTATCATCGTATCTCCCGGTTTATTTATGCTAGAGAGTTGAAACATGGTACAAAATCAATCTTTATGTCTTGTTGTGCTATCCGGAAAGTAATTTTTTATGACTTCATTTTACTTCAATAATGACACAGCAAAAATTTCTAAAATTCATAAAACACGGAAAATTGTTTTGATCGATTAGGGATTTGGCACGCATGTAGTAATATATGTCCAACATATGTTTCATCTTATTATCTGCAAGTCATTTTGAGTCAACTCAAATTTAGTGCACTGATTTTAGTCAAATTAGGGTTTACTTCAAGTTAACACTGTTTATGGAGGAATTGAAACAAACACACATAGTTGAATGTAGTTGCAATATAATATTATTATTTGATAATAATTAGCAACATAATTAATTGAAATGTAATATTATTACATTCAATTTTCATTAAACGCATTGAAAATTATATTAAAATAAAACCTCATTCTAAAAATTCATAAAGTCATTTATTATAAATTGTCAAAATTTGGGTATTAATTATGTTAAATTAGCAAAATATTGGGAAATGTGTAAAACGAGGTATTTTGATACTGAATTTGATTTCTGATTAAGAATAACCTGTTTAACACATCTGATGGTTTGTTTTAGTGAAAATCATCAGATAATATTTAATTTTCATTTGTAGGGTAAAATCCTGATTATTTTGACTTTATGTTAATGACTTTATGTTAATATAAGCTTTAGGGAGAGAGAATTACTGCAAGGGCAGAAATACGGACATTAATTATAGAATTATCTAGTCAAGTAAATCTTTCATAAAATTTCACCCCTTTGCGTTTTTGGGAAACTCGTTGAACCAAAGTTATCAGGTTTGAAAATCCCCTTATTTGACCTTAGTTAGGTACAAGCTTGTTTAACCCCCCAAATATTCCCCCAATTTTCTAAAAAACGAAAAGGGTTCTAGCATTAAAAGAGGGGGGGGGGGAGCGAAGAAGGGGGGGACAATATTCATCGTTCATTTGTATATTATGTAAATATCATACCTTTCCCATTCGTTCCCTAGTAAAAATGACTACCGAAATTTTTCACCAAAGGAAAACCTCTTTTAAAAACAGTTGCCAGGTAAATTTTCCACCGTTATATTAACCATATTTACTGATGTGTTTTTTTTTTTTAAATACAAGTTCTTTATTGGCAAATGTATACTATATTTTTTTTGTGTTAACCGGAGCTATATTTTGTTTATTAGTTTCGGGTAATTTGTACCTTTTTATTTATTTTTTTATTTTTGGTATAGATTTCTGTTATTTTTTCGATGTGGCGGGGTTTGTTTGGGTTAAGGATAGCTTTAATTTTTTGGTTAGGGTATTTTATTTTAATTTTGCAGGATTACCAAAAGATGATAAATTGATGATTTTTGGTTGTATTTTGAATTGGTTTATATGGTAAAAGTGGTGCAGGAGTGTCAAAGAGGGTTTCCTATGCCGTCTGTGGTGTGACTTTTTATGAATCAACCTGGCGTTTACTTGAATGATACAGGGAAATCTTAAAAAACCTCAATCAGGTTCATCGGACACGCGGGTCTTGGGTATAAAGGTAAAGGTTACTGCATTTATTATTTTTTTACGTTTGGGGTTTTTTCGTATGTGAAATTTAAAATCAAAAAAACATCAACCATTTAATTTTAATTTGGCAGAAAATGGCTTAAATATAAAACACACCTCAAGGAAATAAAAACAGACCACGTCCTAATAAGTTCTAATAAGTTAAATTCAAGTTCTAATAACAAGTTTTTCGAAAAAAATCTAAAAGCAATTATTATATTCGATTAATTAAAAACAAAGCTTACACTAATCACGTAAAAAATTGAAGAAATCCAATTTGGTCCTCTGCTAATTATAGATAGATAAGGCCAAATTCAAGCACCAGACACGTGAGGTTATAGCACTCACATATTGAAAATCTATCTACGATTTTTTCTAATATAAAAGACATTTAGGGGGGGAATCGTCTTTCTGGAAAACTCGAGCCAATTGTCATCTTGCCAATTTTCTTTTTGAAGAATCATAAGTTATTTTATGTCTTAAAAAGAATATTTCTACGGTGTAGAAAATTATCTGTTAAAGTAATTTTCGAGAATAATTTGTATAATGTTCAAAATGAACAAATAATTTGTATATTGTAGTTTTGTTTTGCATACAAAATAAATTTTATGTAAATTACATTGTGAATAGAGTATTTAATTAGATATTTAATTAAATTTAATGATATATGTCTGTTCTAAAGATGTAAACTGATATGTTTCATTCTTCATAGAGCTCTACACATATAAAAGAGCATTTAAGTTCAAATAAGTTTGGCCATCATAATTTATTTGAGTGAATACTAAAAAAAAAAAACAATAAATAAAGTAATAAGATCGTCGTTTTGTTTTAGCAAAAAATACACAACTGATAACCAGAAAGGGAATTCAGAGAAATGAGAGTAGAACGAGTTTTTGGACATTATTAGTAATTATATGTACCTAATCGTTTAGTAAGGCCTTCGGCCTCTTTGGCACAACGCAGCTTCGGCACTGGAGGCCACATGGATGTTGTGCCCTATATTAATAGTTTATATAAGTGGCATGCTGCGAAAATATTAGCGAATTTTCAAATATATTTGTCAAAAAACATGATCCGTTTACACACACACACACACACACACAACATACATATATATATATATATATTATATATATATATATATATATATATATATAATCTTGATCGATGATTCCCCCCTCCAAAAAATCACCCTCCCTCGCTCCCCCCGTCATGATCCCAATCTAATAAACTCAATCCTTCTTTAAAAATTCGCCACAAATTTTTACCTAATTAGCGAATTTCAAAAAATAATAATATATTCTTTTTTGAAATTCGCTTGGTTCATGGTTAAATACTGTACAGATTGGACACCAAGAGAGACTGATTTTAGAGTTTTTAAGAACAATTAAAAAATGTGGTTGGACAGGTAAGGTATTTTTGAGGCTGTATCCTTTATAGCTTTCCCAACAAAATGAAAGATACTTATAGTTTTAACACGTTTAATGTAAAATTGTTATTATTAAGAATATAAATTAAAGAAAATGAACATAAAGTATGTCATATAGAATTATAAATTTTTCTATGTAACTTGAAGGCAAAACTATCCACAGTTTAGATGGCAAGAAAATCCGAGACAGCGTGGGACATTTTATTTCACGCATACAGAAAACCCACACACCAAATTTGGTCGAATTCATTTGACTCAAACTTACCATACATCAGCCAGAAAGGGATACATGGCTAATTTTATTTCTAATTATAAAAATATCATCAAAGTAAACAAAGATATACTGTTTACTTTAACCAAACCATATGTAAATATTTGAACCAACTTTTGAATAAATAAACCAACATTTTTGAGTTGAGTTTACTTTGATAACAAACTTTTAATTTTTACCTATCGTTATTTATCAGGTAAATTTAAATATACCTGTTTTGTTAAGAATAGTTTTTTTTATTTTTTTCCCAAAAACTTTACAATAATTCTTCTCTTTCATCCTGTTGGAAAATTTTAATTGAAATTAAATTGGAAAATTCTAGTTGAACAATTTTCATTAATAAGATTCCAGAGAAACAAGAGTAGGAGTTGATTTTCAATGAGGCGTTAAAATGGGGACAAAATTAGGGAAGTTGCAATTCATTCAAAGTAGTCAAGACAATGCTGGTCTTTCAATTGTAAGTCAACTTTTTTTATAAGACGACTTGAAATTTAGTAAAAAGGGAACAAGTCAAGTTTCAATTAAGTTTTCCTGTCGAGAGGGGAATCCTTGTTGAAAGTATTAGGTGTATTATGGTAAAGTTTTAGGAGGTTTGTTCCCAAGTAAAGTAGTTGGTAAGACAGTAAACTCAATAGCCCTTTGAAAATGTTTCGCCCCACAGACCAGAAGAAATAAAGTAGTAAAGAAAGGGCGGAGCGCGAGGTGGTTTGAGGATCTTGTCGATCTCTCGCAAAACTCTTCCGACAGACAATGCTTTGGGAAAATTCTCATCCTTACAAAACTTAAAGGATTAACTCGTCCTTATACACAGAAGCCAAACTCCGCCGTTCAAAATTTCCCCATCTTCTTTATCCTTAACAACTACAAGTACACCAGAGATCTCTAGGGACTACCAGCAACACTAATAAAGGAAAGAAGTGGACCTTTCTTCTGTTTTGAGACCTTCAAGAAAATAGACAAGGTTTTGTCGAGTCCTGTGAGAAGTATTGTTCTTGTATCTAGTTTCCCTTAGCTTTTCCCGCTTCAATACTCACAAGCCTCTCAGCAAGCAAACCTTCTTTTCATTGTCCAAAGAAACATTCCGAAAATAATTCTTTCTCCTTAAAAACCTCGGCTCCTCTAACAATGAGCTACATCCTATTTTACAATATAATAAACACAGTAGAAATACAACTGAAAGCAACGAGATCCTATTGTTGACCTACTTTGGAGAAAAACAACTGGCCTAACTTTATTTCCCTTAGTTTCCTAACCTAATTGACTTCATTTTCTTTCGTATCAGACTCAAATGCTTTTCATCCATTTTTAAATTTAAACTTGAAAGGAATTTATGGCAAACACTAAACAACAACTTAACAATCGTTTTGTGGTTTTTATCTTAGCAGTTTAAGTTTGGTACATGGACCCTATAATGAGAAATAGAAAGATCTAATCATCAAAATATAACCGTATTAACCCTTTAAAAACGTAGACTACAGTTTAACACATGACTAAAATCAGTTGACAGCGTGGGAAAATAGTGTTGAGGAACTAATGAGGTTAGTCCAAATTGAAATTGTGAGCGTGGTTTAACATCCAGGAATAATTAGGAATTAGGGATCAACTACCACCGATACTTGCTGTTAGATAAGAATATCCCTGGACCGGTTTCGGCATAACGTCATCATCAGCAGGCGGAGTAACAGTCAAGCTCTCAACTAATAAAGTAATATCAGTGAATAACTTCTAGTCTCAATGAGAAAGACAAACCCTCTGAAGATGTTTAGAGGGCTCGTCTGCTGATGATGCCGTATGCCGAAACCGGTTCAGGAATATTCTTATTCAACAGCAAGTATCGAAGGTAGCTGATTCTTCAATTATGCAGGAATAACCTCATTGGCTCCCTGGTATTATTTTCCCACGCTGTCAACTGATTTTAGCCATGTGTTACATTATAAATGTAGTTAAATAAAGAATTTCCAACTTCTTTACGAACATATATTATTTAACCTCAAATATGTAACGGAAGACAAGCCATCAAAAACGGTTATTGTATCAAAATTAACGTATCTAATGTTACAGGAATGTGTAATTAAATGTTAATGAAGCGTAATTCATGTTAATAAATAAATCAAAACAAATGTTTTCAAAGGTAAAGAACAAAGTCATTTAATATTGATACGTTAGACAACAAATCAAAAGAGGAATAAGAAAGGTTGCAAAACTTTAAGGGAAAAGGCCCTACAATGATTTTAAAACGAAGTTTTCAGCTCTCTGTAACAACAAAACTTTATAGAAACATGATTTTGGCCCTAAATAACAAGGACTTAAACAGATTGAAAAGCAACACTACTCCTAGCATTCAAATATTTCGAGTTAAAATCTTTTACTTTATTTAACCAATACTTATACTAGCTCTGTCGTTAAATCACGGTATTTATACTGAACTTTGATACCTCGAAGGTCTGGGGTTCGCATCCCAGGTTATGCTCTTGGTTTATTTTTGATTTTTTAAATAAATGGTGGACAACTTTACACTAAGAGCAGAACCGTTGCCACAATTACCTATAAGATCGTTCCCATACGATCTTATACGTGGTTATCCACGAATACGTGGATACCACGTATGGGGATACGTGGTTATCCCTGACGTATCCAAAGGTTCTAAACGGGTATTATTATTATCGTTATAATATAATACTAGCTCTTCTGCAAGAGCAAGAAACTCGTCACTCGCTGCAACTGGAGCATCAAATCAAAGTCTTATGATCACATTTCATCCACGCTTTTATTACAAAATTATTCAATTATTTTTAAAATCAAGCAGCCATCGATGAAATCATCAGCAATGAAAATAGGCAGTAGGTGGTTAGTAGGAATCAAGTAACCTTCATAGGTAATAAGACAGTGGAAGTCAAGTTGGTTTATTAACCTCATCAAAAGAAGTAGTTAGGTTGCTTATATTATTTTGTAGCCACATAACTACTTATTTTGAAGGTGCTTCTTACATTTTAGCGAGTTAACGCTTAATGAATGTTTGGACACAGTGTAATATTATATATATATATATATATATATTATATATTATATATATATAATATATATACATATACATTTTGCTCTCATTAACCTTCGTTGCGCCGCCGCGAAAATTTGCTATCCACACCTGGGAATAAGTATATCCGGGAACCTTTAGTGATTATTTTTAGAGAAACCCCTAAGAACATGACTGATAATCACACTTTGATTAGGCAATTAATTTTATAATTATTCTTAATTCTAATGTTTTCCTATGTACTTACTACTGGCACGTACGCATTATACGAGAAAATAAAAGATACAAATAACAGAGTATCACTCTTTGAGATACTAAAAATTCACTCTAACCATAGAAATTCTAAATCTTCAGGAAAAGCTATTTTGATATGGTAATAAAAGTTCGTAGTGTTTCATGGTTAATATGATGAACATCTTCAGGGATGACAAAAACACAGATAATGAAAAAAAAGAAGTATCTCTGTGTAAAAAAACCAAATGTTTTGTTTTGTGGAGAGACTTCTTTTCTTTCATTATTCATGATGGAACTCGTTCCATTAGTACAAAAACACAGGTCTAGAGTATATTGTTACGAGTAATCATGACGAAGCATAACCCAGATATATTTCCAATAGTAAACAAAAGTAATTCGCTAAGAAACATGACTAACGTTAACTAAACTTCCTTATCAATGTAGCCTCTGCGAGACGGATTAGAAGTTGTAAATATAAACAGTAAAAGCCAAAAGTTACAAATCTAACCACGTATCATAAATAAGTAAAGGTGTCTGTATTCAGTCACTGTTCCGAAGTTTCTAACAATTATATTTAAATTATTCTAAGACGACAATACTAGAACCTCTATTAAACTCTAACTATATAATACAAAATATATAATAAATCTAGGAATTGAAACAAATGGAAATATCGTTCTTAAGATTGAATAGCTTCGCTTTGTAATATTTTGTACGGAGTGACTTGAAAATAAATCCGTGAATCGTAAATATTTTATCCGATTAAAAATAAAATAATCCATTTTCTAAAGGAAATAGAGCACTTAAATGTTAAAAGTAATGAAATATAAATAAGAAATGAGTTATTTAATATCCATATAAATTTTCAACGGGCTTAAAATCCTTTTACAAACAAAGCTCTAAAATTAAATGTAATTGAATTTGAACTAACCAATCACGAACAGTAATTTATTTTCAAATAAAACTGCTCCGGATTATTTCTAATTTAATGAACGACATGTACTGACAGGTAATCAGGACTAACCACACATGTCAGTGACATAGGAACCCTGTGTTAGGAACCCCATTATGTCCCCCCGAAAAAAATATTCTTGAAATTATATATAATTAGCCACCTATGTGGCTGGATAAGGACGTTAGAGAGGTAATGCATAAGGACGCATCCTAGGTAATGCTCTTTATGTAAAAGATTATTTTTTAAATAAATTATCGCTAACTTAAGATTATATTTTGTTCGTAACAGTTACTACTACCACCTAAAGTGGTTCCCCCAGGGGTTAATCCAGATGAGTTGCAATACTCTAAACCAGTAGTTCTTAAAGTGGGGGTCGCAAAAAATTGAAGGGGGTTGCGGAAATGGATGGAAATAATGAATTTAAAAAAAAATAATAAAATATATAAACATAGCAACATTTCATACTTATCTATCCATAATATGTTCATTTTAGGTTAAATTTAATTAAATTAATTAGTTAATATTAAATTAATATCATACATGCTTTGTTTCTTTGTCAACGGAGGGAAACGCGACGGCCTCTAGGAGAAAGCTTTATCCCTCGGAATCAAAGCAGCCAACACACCTAAAGGGAATGGCTCCTGATCATCCGAAGGTTCGTCTACCTAGGATTTCCCGTTGGGAAATGACGGTGACTAAGCCTAGCCCACGGCATCGGTACCATGGAGTGTGGGGACAGACAGACTTCTCGTCTGCCCAGCTGGTATCGTAGCAGCGATTGTCAGGCCTTACCTCACTAAAACTCTAGAGGTAAAACCCCTCCGCCAGAGGGATATCCCAAATTAGCAAGGAGTTTTGCACCTTCACGTGACTAATAGTCTCCACCACGGTCCCAGCACATGGTGGCCTAACTTCTGACCAGTAAGAGGGCGGCTTTTCTGATTTACCCTTTCCTCCCTCTTCCTGCTCCAGTCAGAAAGGAGGAGACTGAAGACCCATCAATGGTGGATGCTTCGTTGACTGCGGGTGTTGCTCACACACACACGCAGTGTTGCACTTGATATTTGTACCAAATGTCAAGTGCATACGATTGCTGGAAAGGCCTCAGAATTTTGATGAGAGAGTGAGTGAGAGTCAAGATTGCCTAACTTTGAGTCATTATACCTCAACACGAGTGAATGGTAAAGAAATAGAACTCGGTAGAGTGGGTCAGCTCAACAAGCTCTATTTGTTAATGCTACAATTATATTTTTAATGTTCTTAGTAAAAAGATACGAGGGGGTGAAAATAGCCTCAAGATGCTTCCTGAGGATGGTACACCAGTGACCTCTAGACTAGGCGGGCGCACTGCCGTGTCTCCAAATTAAATGTATATAATCGAACTTTTGAAATTACTTTAAAAAAATCAAATGCATAAACAAAATAAAATAAATAAAAAAGATGAAGGAAAAAATGGGTTATGGACATTCATTATGCATGCAACAATCTTTAGGACCAATGTGTATTTAGGATACTAAAAGAGCCTTGCTACGTAGGAAAAAAGACGGAGAAGGGAAAACACTTAAAACATTTTCCAAGGGTTTTTCCCAAGAGCTTTTTATTTTTTCGTCCTTCGATAATAATCAGAACCGAAAAAACTTGGAGAAAATAAAATTCAAACACTAACAGTAAAGAAATGAAGAGGAGAAAAAACATCCGAAGTTTACTTGTGGGATTAGGTTTTGGTTATTGAAGGGAAATTTTTAGTGTTTTTTACCCCAAGTGACCAGGGAAAAACAATATTATTTTTTCGTTATTAATTTTACTTCTATTTAGTTTGGTAAATATAATCTACCCAATTTTGACAAACTACCAGTATGTCTATAAAATTATTATAAAAAAAATATAAAAAATAAAAAAAAGCATGGTACCTCGCAATTGATTATTATTATAATACGTGACGGACCATGAAAAAAAACATAACTGCTCGTCATACATTTTATCTAACAGTAGGTTCCGTAACCTCCTCACTATCAGGTTATATGGTAAGTTAAGTTTCATTTTGAGAAAGCCTTCGAGAGTTATTGTTTACTATACGCAAGGGTATAGAATCTAACAAACATAAAAGCTTTTAGATCATATATCAATGGTGCCATAAAGCCAAAAAATCGATTCCTCGCCACATATGTCATCCGAACTATCTCATAAGCGTCATATTATAATGAAAAATTGCTAAAATAGTGCTCCATTGTCGTGGTGAATGCATGTGTATGTTCTCCGTTAAATAAATATCTATAAATTTGGCTATCATGATTGATTTTTTGTTTCATGGTTTATTATTATCTTGTAGATATATAAGTACGCTGTGACTTAAGGAGACCATATTATAAGGACAACCTCTCGTACATTATACATTTAGGTCTTATCTTATACATTAGGTTAATAAGAGCAAAATATATAAGGTTTGTTCTTATGTTTATATATATATACATATACATACATACATACATACATATATATATATATAAATTGAAACGTCAGTCAAAGCTATAGTTAAATTCAAGGTGAATTTAGAAAGCTATATCAATAATTTAGAATATAAATATCTATAATCTTGAGATACAATGACTTCGAGCAAGATGGTAGAAGATAGTTCATTCAATAGATTCAATCAGTTTAGATTTAGACTTTTTGTAGCAACTAGCAACTCTCTTCAATAATGCTCGGAATCACGGTTCTTTTACTTTCTTCCTTATACTCGAAAGAAGAATTTATATTTTCCTTCAATTTAAAAAAAGAATCAATATGAAGATAAGCTAAAATGCATGACAGAAAAAGGTCAGCCTTAGCACGTTTTTAAATTTCTAGTTAAGTTATGATATAAATAAGTATAAAATTTCTTATATGTAAATAGAAGAAGATAAAATATTTATTTGACTTATAGTTATAATGATGCATATGTATAAACATCATTAACATCCTGCTTGATTTTAACATCGAGCAAAGAAGAAAAACGAGACTCCATTGAATTGTAAATTTATTTTGATGCAAAGTTATTATTTTTATAACAAACACATTAAAAAAAGACATTATACGTTTAAAATTACTTCAAACAAGCTGTCAATATAATGAATTATTAAATTTAAAAACCTAATTATGGATAGATAAAAATACAGCAGTAAAAACATCATTCATACAAAAACAAATTAAGAACTTTCTAAACTCATTAATAATAACAGCTTTAAACAATAATTTCCATACGAGTAATATTAAACAAACACGAAAACATTTTCACAAAAAGAAAGAAAACATTAAAGTAATAGAAATATGTTCAGAAAAAATGTAGAGCAATGTGTCATCTTATGGTAAACCTACTTTAAAATTTAATAAGTTATCAAGATGTGGCATATATGGTATTCAATAAATATTAAAATTAAAATTTTGTAAATAAACTAATGCTTCACTATACTCCTTTTGTTTGGTTTATCATTCGTGATGTACATTATAAATATTAATTTAAATTCTAATTGTTATCGATTAACATATATACTGAATAATATAGGATTAGCTGTCTATTTTAACAAATAAAAAAGAGCTGAATCGCGTGTTAAACCTCTATAGAAAATGATAAGAGCTCTGATTCTATCTATTTTATTATCAAGTTTTTTTTCTAAAAAAGTCTATTCTATAAAATCTGATAGCTTATTTTACTTAATATGAACGTTTGATTAAAAAAGTGAAATTATAAATTTATTTTGTTTTTAAAATTATTAAACGTAATGATTTAAAATAAAAAAGTTATTGTTAATTATAAAGTAAACACTTACTTTAAGTTCTACTTAAGTCAGTACTTACTTACATATGTTAGTATTATGTCTTATACATGGCTACATGCATGCTAAATCTTAAATCGATCAAAATATATTTTCGCGTTTTATGAATTTTCAAAAACAAATTTATTATTGTAGAGGATTAATAACGTCATAAAAATATTTTCTAGGAAGGATAATTACACCTAGAGATTATTTTTTACAAAGTTTCAACTTTCAAGCGTAAATGCACTTGGAGATATGAAGATAACAGACACACACATACACACTAACACAAACAAAAAAACATACACGCATACACATACTTTGTGAAAACTACTTAGGAGGCTTAAAAATACACCTGAAACGGATAATTCCAGTGCCGTCTCGGTTTCGGATTTTTTTTGCAAACTTAACACTTTTCCAATATACCTACGGTATAAATGAGAAAATTAAACAGTAAAAACTAAAAGGTTATAAAGTCAACTAAGACACGTAGAAGTTTTAGTCCAGTCTGTATTAAGTTAATAGTGAGACTGAATGTAAAAAAATTATCTAGTGTATTTTGGTGGGTGTCTAGCGTTCTTGATGATTATCCAGCAATAGTGCACGATTCCATCTTAGGAAATCTAGGCACAGGCTCCGGTGCAAGACAGTGTAATGTGGCCTTACACTTATAAAAAGTTAAAAAAAAGTCTCTCGAAGCATAGTTTCTAGAAAATTTAGCGTTTATGCTAATACCACTATAATAAGTATGATAAAGATAATATTAAGTGAATATAGAGTAGAGTAAGATTTAATAACCTGTAAGCTTTCAAGCTTATAAATGTGTGACGTAAACAATAAAACTCAATAGATGATTTCAAGTCGTAACAAACTATGTTTTTCGTGCTATTATAGTTATTATTAAAAAAACAAAGTGTTACACTAATAAACAATTTAATTTTACTTTAACATAAAATTAGGGCATCAATCAAGTCTAATTATAAACCTCCCATTCCACTTTAAACTCCATAACTTGTCCGCCCCAATATTTTAGGGAAACTACCGCCCATAGAAAACTTTGAGGGAGTGGGGGTTTAATAAAACTGATCAATACTACACAAAAATTATTAATTACCGATACCGCTTTAATTAAAGAGATTGGGAGAAGGAATTTTTAGATTAAAAATATGATTAGTCATCCGTTGCATCCGGAGCTCGCGATAGAGAATAGTATATTATGTTACAAGACTTTGAAGAAGGTATTTTTTTTATCGTGGCGACTATATTTACTGTCGAGCGAAGTGAGGCAGTAAAAAATTATTTTCCAGTCGTGTAGCATATGCTATTTTTTCGGGCTTATAGTAATAGTATACTATAAACAGTTGTTTATAAACAACTGTTAGAAGAAAAACAGTATAATGTATAAAAATTTGCCGCTACACTTCTCTCGATCGCTTCGTTGGCCAAAAGCTTTAATTCTAGTGGCGTAATTTCAATGTTTGAAGCACTATCTATGATTATTAAAGACTTGATAATAAATAATTAAGTAACTTTCCAAAAATTGCACTTCGTGAACAAAAACGTTTCGTTATTTATTTGATAAACAAAAAAAAGTAAGAAGAACAAGGAAGGTAACATTATAACCTTGCAGTGCCCACCTAGTGGACATTTGTGGAACTTCACTAGCGGCAGTAAAAAAATCTTTTATTTTCGCCGATGTTAAAAAACTACACCGTCGCAGACGGTAGAAATCACCAAATCATCATCATCAATCATTTCACCAAATTTTTTGAAGAAGAAATGATTTGTTAGGCACGGAAACACGGACTTCAAAGGAAATTCGCCTGATTTACGGACCACCGCGCCAGAATTATTTTGTATCGTTATAAACTTATATAATGCAAAAACCATACAACATTTTCGTCCTTGTAACGAATGTTATTCGTGTGGAGAACACAATTTGTTTTCAAAGACTAATTAATTATTTGCAATACGTTGCATTGTAATAAATAAATAATTTGATTTTCTATGCATGTATGATTGATTAATACCCTACGTCTCTAGCAATCCTCAATATAAGAACTCCACTGCTTATGTTTATATTTTTTATAAGGGTCTCTTTGTAAATTTCAGTTTTGTTAAACGTTCGTTTTTCGATTTTTCGGTTACTTAGTTAATAGCCTCCGGGCCGGTTTTATTCAATTCGGTAGTTTAAAAAACATTAAAAGAGAAATTGTTCCTTACAAAAATGTACCCTTAATTACCGACTCAACAAAATTGATAACGTTACAATAGCTTCATTTTAATCGTGTATTTTTACTTTTCTTCATTTATACTGAAGGTATATAGGAAAAGTAATGTGTTTGCTAAAAATTTGAAACCTGGATGTCACCAAAATTATTCGTTTTAAGATTATTAAGACCTTCTCAGTGGCTTTCTCAAAGCTGACTGTCTTATGTGTGTGTATGCGAGAGAGAGTGTGTGTGTCTGTCTGTCTGTTATCATCGTAGCTCCCAGCGTATTTATGCTGAGAGTTGAAACTTGGTACAAAAATCAATCTTAAGTTCTTGTTTTGTTATTACGGAAATAATTTTTTATGACTTCATTAACCCGCAAGAATTACTCAGAAAAAATCGAAAATTCATAAAACAGGAAAACATATTTTGATGGGGTTGAGTTAACACGCATGCAGTCATACATAAGACAAATCTATGAACCAACTTTGATCTTATCATCAACATTAGTTTAATTTTTATCGAATGACTTTTATATTTTTTTTAAAAAATTAAAAAAAATTAAAAAAAAATCAAATTGAGATGACATTTTTTCTTTACATAACAATTACGCAAACTACACAAGTTTCGTTGTAATACTCTAAGTATATCTATGGATTCCCTGGATGATTTATGATTTCCTGGATTCCCTGGATGATTCCATGTGATTACCCGATCGCAGGGAATAAAACTAATGTAATTACTATTAAATTTGTAACAGTACCGCTTACTTCGAAGTGAGGACGAAGTAAGGAGGATGAGCGTAGCCAATCCGATGTGGTAAGGAAAGTTCCGAGGAAACCCGTACCTGATTTTTTATGCTGAGATTTTTGTATTTGTTTTTTTCTTTATCAGAGACCTCTGAAACAGTTCTAACCCACATCTGGGTCATTAGTCCCGATAATTATGTTGTTAGTAAATTTATCTTACAGTAAATTCATAAGAAATAGAGGCTTCATCCTCTATTTTTTATTATACAGGGAAACCAAAAGTCTTCCACCTCTCATAAAGTTTGAACCGCTAGACATAAATTAAGAAAACTTGGACTACTTTTTTGTTTAAAGGAAACATCTTTTCAGTGGTTAAGTTAACTTCAAATGTCCCATGATACAACAAATATTGCGAAAAAAAACTAAAAATTAACTTATATGGGGCTTTTTTAAGAATACTTTTTTCCCCAAATAAGTGCCCTAAGAGTAAAACTGGACCCTTAAACTCAATATTGATGCTTAAGTATTGACATTTTTTAAATTTTGCTAAGAGTAAAAATGCATTCAATGTATGTATGTAATGTATTGAATGTATTCAAGAGTAAATGCATAATTTTTGTCTTCAGAAATAAAACTATTCACAGCATTTTCTATTCACCGGGTTACTATTTTTCATAAATCTAACAGCATTAGTGACTATAAATTCCTTAAAACGAGGGTAAGATAATAAATTATTTTTGATCTTAAGGCGACAAAATCGAGTGCGGAGTGCCTCGGAACTTTTCCTCCACACATCGGATTTGCCAAGCTATCCGTTGCCAAGCTATAATTTTGGTGATACAAATATCACCAAAATGTATGCAACAAAACGTCTTCGGACGTTAGTTTCGGTACCAGCGGTCACCCATCCAGGCACTAAACTATAAATATACTTGCTGTATAATAACGGAACATAGTAACATACACTGGCGTTAAATTTCATTTTTATTTCATTCAATAATTTTTAGATTTTTTACGACTGCATGCGTGCTGAATCTCTAATAGACCAAAACAATTTTCAGCATTTCATGATTTTTCGAAATTTACTGCGGCTTGATGAAGTCATAAAAATAATTTTCCGGAAGCACAACTACATCTATAGACTGATTTTTGTACAAATTTTAAACTTTCTAAAATAAATACACTGGGCGCTACAATGATAACTGACACACACATACAGACAGACAACATCGTGAAAACATCTTAGGAGGTCTTAAAACACCTGAAACGGATAATTCAGATAAAATCCCGTTTTCGGATTTTTTGCAAACACAATACTTACCTTATATGCCTACGGTATAGATGAGAAAAAATTTGAGGAAAATGTCCAAGTCTCATTTAGTTATGTATACTGTTCACAATTTAAGAGAGGAATAAATTTTGGGTCCACCTCGTATATTTTTTTAATATGATTATAAATTCAGACGGTTTTATTTTAAAGAAATAATTATCATTAAAGAATATAAATTAATCATGAATCAAATTATTAACCATCGCATTTTTCACATATCTTTTTATATCTTTTTTTAAAAAAAAACACCTTTGTGAAAAAAAAATCTATAGAGAATATAAAACGCGTGTATCCAAGGCTGTCTCTATTCATCTTGATAGATTCGGCCTTGTCCTTATTATGCTTATAATATGCTTTTGAATATTATAAGGAATTTAGGGATTTTACGATCCCTCGACCCACACAAGGACAGCAATTTAATATCAAACATTTTATTCTAGAAAGATGTCAACTCATAGAAACCCTCACAAAGAATATCTTATTTCAGCGAATTTTTTTTTATAAAATTACGTTTTGAAAATTTAAATAAAATATTTTTTGTACGGATTTTTTTATATTTAAATGATTTTAGTTAACAATCATTATAGACATAATACTGTGAGATATTACAGTATTTGGGGAAAATATCATAAATATAGGGTTTTGACAAAGAAGAAATTTTCTTCTAAATTTTAACCAATTTAACGAATTTGTTAGCAAAGAATAAGTAAATTTAGGTAACGAGCAGCAAAAATAACAACATAGAAGGAATGGGATATCTTTACAGAAGAACTAAACTCTCACACGTTAATCCAAAGAGGCGTTGGATAATAGTCATGTTGACTCGACATGTATCGAAACGTTGACTCGACTTGTATAGACATGTTGACTTGACTGGTATCGATATTAACATGTCGATACTATACTTGTATTGACACGTTGACTCGTCTTGTATCGACATATTGACTCAACTAGTATTGACTCGTTGACTCGACTTGTATCGACACGTTAACTCGTCTTGTATCGACACGTTGATTTAACTTGTTTCGACACGTTAACTATACTTGTATTGACACGTTAACTCGACTTGAATAGACATGTTGACTCAACTAGTATCGACACGTTGACTCGACTTGTATGACACGTAGATTTGACTAGTATCGACATGTTGACTCCAACAAGTCACAAGGTAAATGCAAGCACTATATTATTACCTCACTAATACAAAATGTTTAGTTAATGCTGCGTGCATTTTCTAATCATAAACAAAACCATTTTTCCATACAAGTGAGGAGCAGTAAAAGAATAGCGTGGGCAAGCAGACTGAATTTTTCTACGGGCTTCCTTGCACAACAATGTATTTCTTGCTTGTGTTTTTAGTTTATGTTTCATAACCTGAGCAATAGCATTACAACTTTTATTTATTTTTTCCGTATTTCCCAATGGAAATGCGTCCTAACATTTCGTACAGTTTGACTTTGAGGTCCAATTAAGCTGCTGTCGTGGAGTTTCAAAAATGATATTCTTCCTAAGGCACTTTCGAGCGCTTTTTCAGATCGAAATATCAACTTCATTAATCATAAGAACCCTATTGTCTATGAAATGCGATGACAACCCGCAAAAATAAGTTAATAAAAATTACAAAATAATCACAAAAAATCAAAACGTTTTCTGATTAGGCTAAAATTGTACACAGGTATACCTATACCTGTGCATGGTGATAGGTATCACCATGCATGGTAAACACATAGTCAAAGATCAATTTTATTATCAGCCTTAGTTCTGATTTTATCGTATTTAATACATCAGGAAATTCACCTATATCGTGTCAGTATGCCACTTAAATAAACTGGTATTATGACTCACTGATAAAGGACATCAACCATGTTGCCACGGCTGCAGAGAGGCGCGGATAAACAGGTATTCTAGATTTTAAGTTCAATACAAGCAAAATAAGCAAAAATATGAAAAACTTAAAACTGCTTTAAAAAAGCCGTTGCTTCCAATATATTTCATTTTCTAATGCAAATTATCTAAATGATTTAATCTAAATATAGATACGCCAATAGTTTATAGGCCAAGTTATAACAATACAAATGTTAAACTGTTTGTAACAATAATTTTCATCATTTCCTTTGTCATTGAAAACTTAGTTTTCTCGCCAACTTCCGCCCGCCCATTTCCCTTCTCTTGATTATTCTAAGTTATTTCAAATACGATAAGACTAAAGTTTCACAAATGTAATTAAGGAAATATACATAATTTTTGTACATGTAGCGATAGTTATACGGTTAATCAATATTGTTAATACTTAATTAGTTAAAAGTTCATAATTTTATCTCTCTTATTGTTAGTGGTAATAATAGTAATAACAACAACAAATAGAATGAATCATTTATTATATGATTACCATTAAACAGAACATAATTTTTTTACGCTTAAGCGGTTTTGGATTTTTGCTCTTTCGAATGCCACTTTACTCTAGAGTTAATTAGTTTTACTCTACTTAACTCATAGAGTTTATTCATATTCTGTAACCAGGTACTGTACCTGTGACCAGTTCACAGTTTAGTATATTTTCTGTAGTCCCACTAGCAACTCTGATCTCATTACTCTCATCTTGCCCGCCAACCACTACTTTTTACCAATCTCACCAGTTGCTCTAGTCTCACCAGATACTCCTTATACTTACTGATCAGTCCAGTCCGGAACAGCCCGACAGAAAAAACGCAGTAAAGAGGGATAACCTAATGTTATATACTTTTTGTGTAAAACTACATAATTTGGTACATTATTTGTAATACATTCTGGTGGAATACATAATTTGGATTTCAAGAAGCATATAAAGTCTTTGGAGTATATGAAGCATATACTCATATGAGCAAATGAAGTCTATGGGCTTCAGTTCTTCCAATTTTTTTTAAATCCTAAAAATAACCATTAGTACTAAGTATGAACACGAACACGTGAGATATTTATAACAAAGTCATTTATTTTCTTTATTTTAAAGAAATCATCATGACCATGACGATGGTCATGATCATTTGACCATCTTATAACTCACTGTGATAAGCAGAACCCACACATATAATAATTACAGGCCTTCCTGTATGTAAGCAGCTTCATCCGTACACTATTTTCGATCAAGATAAAAAGTGAGACCACAATTTTGTAAATAACATATAATTTTATTAAATAAAGAGAGATGAGTTAGGTCGCAAAATTAATGGGAAAAATAATTAGTGAAAGGTACTTACACATTTCTATTAATTTTACAAAAATTATATTATTACATTATATATTTACTAAATTGCGATTAGACTTCTTTTTTATCCTAACTAAAACTAGCGTACAAATCAAGTAAAAATAAGATTTGATAGGAATTCGTGTTAAAAACGAGATTCATGTTTTATAAATGAAAATCCAATTATACAGGGCGGCGCATTTCAAATGCAAACCAAAAACGTTGAATTCCATTATTTTTTCCCAGAATTATATTTTCCCCAGAATTATATTTTCCTTGTACAATGTATTAGAAGTGATGAATTCTGGTGTACCAGTAAGCCTATTTTTAATTATAAACAGGTACTTATGTTCTTAAGTATACATTATATAAGTATACTTTATATAAATATACTTATATATAAGTATAAGACTTAAGTTATAGGTACTTTATACTTATATATGCCAAACGATGGCCTGTAGAAAAATTACAAATTAAATTAAAAATTAGTTATTGGCATAAAAATTGTTTTGAGTATTACACAGTTTATGACATATTTAAATATAAAGGTGTGCTCCAATTTAATTTTTTAAAGTTACTGAAGGAAAACACATTTTGGTAATACCCAACATGCCAGACGATTACCAAACAAATAATTAGGTGTTTGAACTTTCAGTGGTCAACTAAATAGGAGTAAATACCAATTTTATCACGATACCTCCACCCGAAGCTGAGTTAATTAAGGTATTTGTATGTAATGTAAGGCATATGTATTTAAAATATTCCTCCCTGTATGTTTAAGAATAACAAAATTATATTTAGCTGGTTCTCCAGCTACAAAAAATATCCTTGAGTATCAATTTCAAAAATAACCTCGACAATAAATTCTGTTGAATCTAAGTCGATCAAGTTAAATGTACAAACGGTGATAAGTATGTCTTCGTTTATTTTTTTATAGTTTTTGATCAAGACATCAAATAAACAATTCGATTTCACCCTTCTAAATCAATAATATTGAGATGAAAATAGGAAAAATAATATAATTTATCAGGATGAAGATAACCCTAAGGATTTTCAAAAAAAAGGGAAAACTCAAGAAAGAAAATTTTCTTAGAGGTCTGAAACTGAAATCTAGAACGTTTACAGTAAAGCTTAGTAAAGCACTAAGCCAGATTGATTTACTATTATACTGAAGTAATATTGGAGGGATGGGCCAAGTAGATGGGAAGATGGGCCCGAAGCCACTTGGCTCTGGCTTTACCCAGTTTCAATGCTTACTGTCTTACCTACATAAACCTCCTTAAGAGATATCTCTTATCATTTCTTATCTTTATTTTTTCTTTACATAAACAGAAACGAGTATTTACGAAATAGAAGTGCGTATACAAAAAAATACCTATATTTGAATATGGATTTTAAGTATTGATTTTTGAGATTATCATTTTGCTTACGCTATGTTTTATTCACTCAAGTAGTTAAAACAAGCTGCCAATTCTAGAACGAGGATTCCCTACCTAGAGGCTCAAAAGTTATATAATACTCGTATTGCCATTTAAAAATTATTTAGCCATTTAAGAGTTTTTTGCATATGAAAAGAGTAATAGTTCTAAAGCTTGTGAGACCAAATTGAGCAAAATGTAAACTCAAAAGTAAATGAACAGGGTTTTCCGAAGAAAAGAAAATGGGGGTTTAACCGCCAAGCCACGAGGTTAATAAAATTTAAAATAAAATTGTATAGACTGGTAGATTTCCTCCTCGCGCCTACTATTGTATTTAAATTCAATCAATTATAGCTCAACAAATCTTCATTAAACTTTAATCTTATCACAGCCAAGCAGATAACAACAAAAAAGGAATCATTTAATGCATTATTCATTCAAAGAAAAAAAGGGAAATCGTTAGTATGTATAATTAAATTGGATTTCGATGCTGCTTTCAGTTGAAAAAATTTCAAAACCGGTCTCGATTTGAATCGTTTAAAAGGGGGGTTTTGTCGGAAAATAAGGTCTTTTCAGAGAAAATCAGAGAGAAACAGTTTCCCAATTGAAAAACGGGGCAACTCTTTTTAAGGTTTATACAGAAAACGAAGAAAACTGTTTAATTTACAACATCTTGTCGATGTAGATCTTAACCTTCTTTAAGGGGAAAAACGGGATCCACTTAAAATTGAATTCAGGTCCGCTGTAGGCAACTTATATTAAAGGGTAAAAACCTAGCCGAATCACAATCGAATCCAAACCTGCTTTAACTCAACTTCTAAGCCTTTCTTCCTCTTATAAAGTAAAAAAGAAAATTTGACTTTAATCGGATCTTAGCTTTTCTGCCTTTTGTCTCCACCTTTATCCTGGATTTTGTTCTTTCTGTGAATTACAAAATTGATCATCATTTGGATCTTTTATGCTTTACAGTTTTTTTTAATTTTTACAGTAAATCAAATTTAAGTATACTGAAAAGATAATATTTTATCTAACTCTAGTTCTTAATGAAAATTAAAACTTATTAATAGGATTCCGTGGCTTAGATCTCTCATTTTTCCAACTAAACTTTTTTTCTTAGGATGGAGCGAAGTAGTACTTAGGGAAGTTACTCGTTTAATGCTGTTTGATTGAGATTTCAGAGAGGAAGTCGACCCGCTACTTACAACGTGCATGAGAGCAGGGTTGTAAGTACCTAAATTATAAGGGGGCCTTAGTTACCAAGAACCTTAGGGATATAGAACTGTATTAGGACACCAAATGTTGTTCAAGCAAGCCAAAAAGATTCCGACCTGCTGGAGAATTGTACAGATATAGCTGTTTGACTTAGGGGTATAATTCGATGCATCCATAACTTTTTTTTCTAATATCTAATCATTCTTTATACAATAACTAAAATCTATTGAACAGTATAAGCCTGATCAATAGATCTGGTAACTTAAGAAAGTCAAATAAGAAAAAAAAACTTACATAATTTCATTTAAGTTCATATTTGCATACCTGAAACAGTCAGAAGAATAAATCATTAAAATATGGAATAAAGTTGATAAAATAAATGATTCTTATTTTATGTTCAGTTTGTCAACTTCTGGTGTGAGTAATTAGAACTAAGACATTTTTAGGGGCCGAGATCCTACGTACATACTTTCTTTTAACACAAAAGAGGTCTTGAAGGTTAAAAATAAGGTTAGCCGCTACATTAATCATAATTTGAGGATTGCTTTAAACGATACATAGAGGTTGGGCAATGGGTCTTAGCCGAGGTATACTTAGATGAGTATATGATAGTATTTATTCTATATTTGGATAGGATGTAGGCTAGTATATTTTTTGGAGATTAACGTGATCTTCTTTATTACTGACATGAAAGTAAGAATGCTCCATTTCTGCTTAAGTCAACTCTACGCTTGCCCTATCACGCTAGATCAATAGAGGGTTGAAGATTTGCCCATCGAAATGCTAAGCACGCCAGTTGCTCCATCTGTTTCGTTATCAAACGAGATTAAGTTGTACCGCGCTGTCATGAGGCAGGGGGGGAAGAGACCTTTCAGAAACCTGGCGATAGATATGATGAGAAAAAAAACAGGATACAATTATTAAGAGTCGGCGTTAAAGCATCTATCGAAAAACGATGAATTGTTCCTTTGGGGTTTTATTGAGCAATTAGTACATTGCAACGCTTCTTTGTTGGAAAATAGGAAAAATACATGCCAGAGTCTTGAGTTCAATCTTCTATTTATTTTAAATTACCAACTTAAAACCCAGATTGTCTAACCTGTTGGAGGTCTGAATTCTTAATGTCACCTTAAAAGTCAAATTTAATACAAGAAAAGCAGATTTTCCCTTTCTGAAGGACATGATATCCTTAAAATTTTATCAAGAAAAAGGGGAACGTGAGGTCCTTACGCTTCAAAGATATCAGCTTTCAAGGTAAGATTGTCATGCCCTTTGACCGGAAAACAAAAAATCCCCTTTTTTGGGGTTTAGGGGACTTTAAAGGAAAAGATACTTGAGGAAATACACAAAGGAAAATGATATTGACATTGCATTACACTGTAATCGCAAATTCATAGATTTCCATCCCTTTTTCTTTTGCCTTATCTTCTTTATAATAAAATTTCACTTACTTCGTGAGACAGTCAAAGAAATATCAAGATTTTGAAGTAGAGTTGACCAACAAGTTTATTTAATTTTAGTTCCAGTCGTCAATTTAGTATTACTGTAACTTTTAAAATTACAATAAAAAACAAACAAAACATTGGGTTATCTTGCGCGGGTTGAAGATAGCCCTGTGGGATATGAGCTGAGCCAAAATTCTCTAGAATTTCCTTTATGCTAAAATTTAACCTTACAAAAATAAAAGCGCCATGTTGTTTCAAAAAAATCTAAAAACTAACCCTATTCCTAACCTAACCCTAGGTTAATTTTTATTAACGAATGCCTAGCTCAATCTTGCTTATACACCATTGAAATAACAAAAATTATGATACTGAGCCAGAATGTACACCAAATGAAATTTCGCATCTAAGCATACAAAGTAAATAAGCAAACAAACAAACAATAGCTATGTAAACAAACGATGTAAACAAATAAACCAAAGGAATCATACAGATAATCAAATAAACTCCCATTACTATAATAAATAAATGCCTAAATAAAACAAAATAAAATAAATACACAACTCCGCACTAGTAGTCAACTCCACACAGGCGTCTCCGTGAGAGAATAAAAAACAAATAAACATAAATATTAGGTGGTCAAACTATTTAGGAGAGGGAATAAGTAATTATAGTGAATACACGTTCATAGATATAATAAATAAGGAAAGATATAACAAAAAAACAAATTAATAAGATAAATAATAAATAAATAAATAAATAAACACTTTATTATACATAATATATATGTAAAGATACATAAATATATAAAATAAGCAGAAAAGGAAACACTTGTAGACATAAAAATGGCTACATTATACTACATAATAATATTATAGATGAATTTAAAGAAGTAACTGGACCTCCTTGTTGACATTCCTATACAAAATCAAACATGAACAATACTACATAAATAATTTTGACTCAAATTCATTTTTTAAAAAGTTAAAAGTAATAAAAAGTGGAAAAATTATTGATGCTACACAGAATGTTATAGGCAGGGAACTTTTCATAACTTTCATTGTTCTACTAGGGTTTCAAAATTAGAAAAATATATTCTTCACAAGACTGTGAAGAAGGTCTTTTTTATACCTCGGTGACTTTATTTACTGTCGAGCAAAGCGAGACAGAAAAGGAAGCCGAGATCAAAAAAGCCATTCCCATTAGTGTAGCATATGTTATTTATTTCGGGCGTAGTAATAACAAACAACTATTTAGAAGAAAATTAGTATAGTGTATAAAAATTTGACGGTACACTTCTCAAAATCTTTACCTCTGGCTGAGTATTTTCAATGTCTGAATAACTTTCAATGATTATTTGATAATAATAATAATTAATAATAAATAATTAATAACTCGCTTTCCGAGAATAACAAAACTTCGTTGATTATTTATTTGATAAACAAAAGAAGAACAAGGAAGGTTACAGCTTATCTTGTTGTAAACTACTAGCGCCCACCAAGTGGTCATTTGAGAAACTTCACCAGCGACATTTTTGTAGTTTTTTTACAGTCACCGATTGTAAAAAACTGCGAAACTGTCGCAGACGGTAAAAAATAGTTATACCTCATTATGCACCTAGTGAATAATGACCTCCATTATAACCCTGGTCACTGTAATGATTCCTAAGGCTGAAAGCCGAAGGAATCATGATTTATAAATCCCGAGTCGCAAGCCGAAGGATTAATTACAATTAGGAGATAATTTGACGAGGGTTATAACAGGGCATTATTCATGTGGTGCATACAAAATTTTATCTCCAGATGGAAAAACAATATATATGAAAAAAAAAAAACTATATTTGTTTTTATATAGAATCAGTGAAACATAATTATACTATTTTATGCAAAATTAACAAAAATACATTGTATAATATATTATACATACAAAATAACCGCATACATACATAACAAACAAATATCATAATAAACAAAAATATATAAATACCTAAATGCTCTATTAATAAAATAAACCGTATTTGCTTTGTCATCTATACAAGACGGTCGAGGATTATCGGGGACATCGGGAAACAATTCATCTATGTCGTTTAGTATTATTTCATTATCACTTTCCATCGTAAACAACCGCACTAAATCCTTTTATGATAAATATAACAGGAATATTACTTGAAAGATATGAAAAAACTTAGTAAAAAAGTAGGTATTTATCGTCAAAACAGATTTGATAAAGATATTATTTGTTTACAGACAGCTGGGATTTAATAAATCAGTGCTGCCAACATAACTTGGTTTACTCAAAATTCTTTACGTAGATTTTTGAATCTAACCAATTAAGATTATTGAATCCAATAATTAAGTTGGCTAAGCTGGATTATAACCCGGTGAGAAATAATAAATTATTATTTCCCGCCGGGTTATAATGACGGTCATTATTACATAAAAACAAGCCCCAAAATGTTTTGATTATTAACCTTCTGGAGATAAACGTATTTTACCTACTTTTTTATAGGATTTAAAATGCCTACTTTACAGCCGCCCAAAAAAAATTCACGTGTTTTTTTAGTGTGGGCGTATCATTAATAGCCAATCCGCTAGATAGAGCGATAAAGGTTGCTATAGAAACTACGCCACTGACTTTTCGAAAGTTGTTTCCTCATAAAAAATCGTTTACCCGTACTGAAGCACAGGTGAAATAGAATTCATCGGTCAATTTGTTTTGTTTACTTATTATTTAAGAAGACCAAAGAAGGAAGTTTATTGAAAAAGAATTATTTTAATTTAACTAATTTATTTTATTTAAATCTGTTTTCTTTAAATAGCAAATACATGCGATATTGCAATCATGAAAAAGGGAGTTACTATAAAAGTATTGTGTTTAAGGCACAGAGTTTTATTTCATAAGAATAAAAGTGGCTGCACGCACAGTATTTTAGCACGCAGACCTTAAGCATATAAAAATACACTTCACGGGTTTAAGTAACAATGCATCCGAGTGAATATCATCTGGGTCAGACTGATGCCATTGTTAGAGAGAACGTTATCACGCTTTTGACAACAATGTGGTTAAAGCACTACGTTCAGATAAGTAAAAAAGACTTCGCTAAGTATTTCAGGTGCTAAATCCTGGTACAAAGGCTCTCGTCAGAAAATGTTTACTTTTTCAGATTAACACACAACACAAGGTTTGCTTCTCTATGTTTGTCAAGAAATGTATTGATACTGGTACTGCTCAATACATTAGTGACAATTAACAACTAACTAGCATGTGTACCAGAATACAGTGTTGTTTGAAAGAAAATAACAAGGTCTAACTAGCATGTGTACCAGAATACAGTGTTGTTGGAAGAAAATTAACAAGGTCTAACTAGCATGTGTACCAGAATACAGTGTTGTTTGGAAGAAAATTAACAAGGTCTAACTAGCATGTGTACCAGAATACAGTGTTGTTTGGAAGAAAATTAACAAGGTCTAACTAGCATGTGTACCAGAATACAGTGTTGTTGGAGAAAATTAACAAGGTCTAACTAGCATGTGTACAGAATACAGTGTTGTTTGGAAGAAAATTAACAAGGTCTAACTAGCATGTGTACCAGAATACAGTGTTGTTTGGGAGAAAATTAACAAGGTCTAACTAGCATGTGTACCAGAATACAGTGTGTTTGGAAGAAAATTAACAAGTCTAACTAGCACAGAATACAGTGTTGTTTGAAAGAAAATAACAAGGTCTAACTAGCATGTGTACCAGAATACAGTGTTGTTTGGAAGAAAATTAACAAGGTCTAACTAGCATGTGTACCAGAATACAGCGTTGTTTGAAAGAAAATAACAAAGTCTAACTAGCATGCGTACCAGAATACAGTGTTGTTTGGAAGAAAATTAACGAGATTTAACTAGCACGAATTGCATAGGAAGAACACATTAACCAGCTACCCAAGTTAAGATCTAGTTTAATTCCTTCTACTTTAGAGCTTTGTTTCCATAGAGGTATATTACTAGAAGGGGAATACTATATCTCAATACATTGAGAAGCTTGAAACAACTTTTTGATGCTTTTAGGGCGCTGTATAACCTTATTAAACCCTCCTCCCAGAGTGTGTTGGAATAATTATTATAATAATCATACGAAAGATTATAATAATTCAATTGATTCTGGCTTTTCGCCCTTGTTGTACATCAACGGTATATTATATAACTTACTATAATTTTATACAGTTTATTTGATAATATATAAATATATAATCAAATAAATATATTTATTTGATTATATAAACATATAAAACATATTATATTATAATATTTATTATATTTATATATATATTATAAACACTTTCGACTATAAAGTCGAAGGTGTTGAGGTTGCTTTTCCGATGTTTCAAAACTTTATTAATAGGGCTCGATATTAATAATAGTATTGTCTTTTCCTGTATCATACTTTGATGTCGAAATACTTTGCAATGGGGAAGTATTATACAAAGCCTTCGCTAAACGACTTTTAAAGGCTTAGAACTTAAAGATATAGAAATGTTGGAGATATTTAATTGTAGATGTGCTTTACTTTATACTCAGCTCCCAGCTCCATGTTAATTTCAGCCCTGAACAGAGAGCACCATAAAGACTCTTTTACACAACATACTAATAATAGATTTTCGAGGCAGTGTCATGCCACGCCCACTACACACGATTTGGTTATATTTTAAAGTAAAGGCTACTTAAACTCCACAGTACAAATAAGAATTACGCGCAAAAGCAAAATCAAAAACGAAAAATAGCCCAAATATAAAAGCACCTCATATACTTGACCTGACTTTAACTAGACTTGATTAGAGAGCATAAAAACTATTTGAAAGTTTTCTTTTAACCAGTTCAAATAATTTATTAAAACTTATATGTCAATAGATAAGGTTTATCATAAAAAGAATTCTGAGTCACATTATAAAAATGCGAATTTTTACTTCAAAACGCTTCTATAAACATATTTTTATTTTTAGTATAAATATTCTTCCTCTTCATGCATCGATTTATATAACTCCATTCAACACTAAGCAAAATTATTTTATTAGTATAGTTCATAATTATTTCTGATTTAAATCGTCCCCCAACCCTTTACACGACTTACAAAGTTTTTACCTCCCTTGAGAATAAAATACTATATTTTTTCCCTACTTATTTTTATAGCAGTAAATTACTAGGTCTATGTTGTATTTTTCGGGTTAAAAATATTAAAACCTGGTAGATTATAATTTAAAGGAAAACTTTTTACTTTTGTAACGTTATTTAGGGATAGTACAGTAAAAGTTTAGATAAAGGGAAAATTGTTAATTTGTTATAAATTTTTATTACAAACAATAAAAGAATAAATTGTAATACAAAGCAATGCTACATTACTAGGGAAATGCAAAATTTTTCATCAATTAACAGTCTTAAGGATAATAATTTTATGCTCATAAGAATAACAATTTGGAACAGTTCCCAGATAGCATAGAATTTTGCTTGTTACATTTCCTAAGTGTCTCTCGCACAATTATATTGTGTCAACTATTAATGTTTAGCAAAACTCGGTAGTATTAAATAATAAATACATTTTGTCATTTAATTATGCATTCATTCTTCTGCTTATAATCATTATATACATTTTGTTTAATTTATCAGAGTAAACTAAGGACCATTATATTATTAAAAAGATCTCCGGTTTCTTTAAAAATTTTAAAATTAATATCTATTGCTTAAGTTAATCGTTTATGAAATTAATAATTATTTAGTACATTTGAGATTCAAGAAATTGTAAATTTATTTGAAAATTAGAACAGAGACATTTGCTATTGCAAAATATCTTATTTTAAAGTAGGTTGTGAAAGTAAAATCAGTATAATTATCATTTATCTGTTCCATAATTCATTTCAGTAAAGAAATCTTCTCGCCAATATTTTTTATAAAAAATCATTGATAATTAATTAAAAAATATGGAGGGTTTTTTTCTTACAGATTTATTACTCTAAAATTTTACTTATCGTTTTAAATGTTTAAAAGTCAAGCAAAATATAACTATATTAAATTGTGTGTTGTAGGTCTCCATAAATATAATAATAATTCTTATTATTATATTAAATATATTTTGACTCACAAAATATTCGGATACTTGATTAGACACTCAATGGAATGGAATAAAAAACAAATTTAGACAATAACAACTACAAAGAGGGACCAAGACAAGTAATAATACTATTAAATATATACAATATATATTAAATATGTATATATGGTTTATATATGGTTTTTAATAATGCATTTAAAATAACACATATTCACTGTAACTTTTCTATGATTGGTAGACTAGTTATATTGTGCTAATTATTCATTAAAAAGTTTCTTTTTTGTGGTCTTATAAAAAAAAATAAATAAAAACAGATTAATTACACAAAAGTCCTATATTTTTTTAATAATAATTAAACTAAGCTTTCGACTAAAAATTAGTTATCATCAGAGTTCACAAATATAAAATAAAAAAACAATTTTACAAACTACTTCATAAAACAATGTTTTTGTTTACCATACCAAACCATACCAAGGTGCAATATGAAGCAGTTTGTAAAATTGTTGATGATTACTAAATTTTAGTCGAAAGCTTAGTTAATTATTATAAAAAATACGGGCCTTCGGCCCGTAGCCGCTACGCGGCCTCGGCGCTTCGCACCTCGTCCGCTCCACGGCGTCGGCCCACCGGGCCGCTTCGCGGCCCGGGGGCCTCCCTGTGGCCGCTTCGCGGCCACATTGTTGTTGGTTTGTATTATGTGTTGTTGTTACATGGCATTTTGCCATGTATCTAGCGAATTTTCACAGCCTTTCCACACAGGCCCGCTTCGCGGGCCTGAGAGGCTTTCTCACAAATTTGATTTTGCTAATTGAGATTTTATTCATACTCTATGATTAATAGTATGCTATAATATTAAAATTAATTAATCGCGCAACAATCGTCACGAAATTCATTCTAGCTACACAAATTTAAAGTCAGACAGCTTTAACTTTCACAGAGTTTTATTGATATAAGTATCGATACGAAGAAGGAACAACTGTAACATAAAACGTCCCGTTTTCGCGAACAATAATCGAACAAGAACCCGTAAAAAACCCATTTGAACCCTGGTTAGAACCCGTAAAAGAATATTTTACCGTCTAAACTAATAAATCTTGAAACGAATCGAAAAACTAGAATAAAATACGTCAAACATAATTCTTTCCTGACAGTGTTGTCCAAAACAAAAACATTACAAAAAAAAAAAAAAACAAATATAGATAAAAATAAACCTAGCGGCGGCCGCGACAATTATAAACAAAAATATATTCATGATTTTAGTTTTTAAATAAAAATGCCGTTTCCGTCACTTAAGATTGCCTGACTGAGCTGAAACTGGTCGCAATCGTTTTAGAATGACTTCGACCTTATAAAGACTACTTCGAGGTTCTTCCGCTTTACGGGCCTGCTTAGCTTGGCGTGGTTTAGTGGAAGCCATTTTTGTCCTGTCTTCTGGGACAGTAGGCTTACCAGGATGGAGCTAGAGGTAGAGGCCCCTCTTTATACTATATCACCACCCTCTAACACTACTGAACCCAACAGATATCGTACGAGTCTTTGACCTAGACGTATACATATATACAAGATTATATATATATGTATACCGTTTGCGCCATTTGTGATGGTTCGATTGAGCTGAAATCGGTCTTAATCGATTCAGCTAGCCGTCTACCTAAACACGAAATACCTTGTTTTATAGCCATTTTAAGTTTCAAAAAAATTTTTTTTTCATGACGTCATAACTTTGGTTGATGACGTCATAATGTTTTTATAAACAATAGGCCTCGTAACCTCCTCGACATCTCGCGATTTGCAAAGTTTCGTTTCAATTTGAGAACGCCTTCGAGAGTTATCGTTCGCCATACGAAAGGGTAGAAACTCTTACAACATACATATATATATATATATATATATATATATATATATATATATATATATATATATATATATATATATATATATATATATATATATATATATATATATATATATACATATATATATAAACTTTTTTCGGACATATATTTTTGTTATCAGGAAGTCAATAGGAACCGATTCCGCTCACTCCCACCCTCAACTTCCGTCATCCGAACAACCTCATAAGCGTCATTTTCATAATGAAAATTCGCTAAAAATATAAGACTTTTGTGTTATTAATCTGTTTTTACAAACTATTCATGTTTTGCAAAACTCAGTAGTATTAACATTCGGTAGTATAAACATTGTTTATAAATAATTTATTTATTTATTTATTTACTCCCTTTTACCTTATTTTATTTTCGGATTACTCCCTTATAAACCAAAACTTTACGCGTTGCGTTTCTTAGTGAGTTTTAAGACCGCACTACAATTAATATTAATATTATGTATTATCAAACTCATATACATTTATAATTAAAACATAAATACCTCATTGGAAATAACGTTAATTTTCTTCATTAAAAATACATAATTATAAAAACGAAAAAATGATTTTTCCATGCTGAAAACGACTTTTATCACCATTTGAAAATTCAAGGTTTTTCCATGTGTTTTAACCTAACAATTGTGCGTTGAATACCTAAAATAGTAAGCCTGCCTAAACAACCCATCTTCATACATATACCATTTAAAAATTTCCCTGAGAATGATTCATTTCAAAATGTAAAAAGGAATGTACAAATTCTAACCAAAATATTCTTATTTCTACAAAATTTCATATATTAGACGAACAAAGTATAAAATGAAAGCATACCTTGATATAATTCTATTACCTTTTTACGAGTTTTCCTTGGGTAGAATGTAGTGTTATATGATTTTTTTGTATCCTGTTAAGTAAGGACTTTTAGGAGACATTTTTATTTTGACAATATTGTAAGTGTGTGTATGAGTGTATTCGTAGTACGCTTGCTAGTGAGTGAAGTCCTCCCTCTCTTTTTCAATGTCCTATATGTCCGTAGCCGCTACGCGGCCTCGGCGCTTCGCACCTCGTCCGCTCCACGGCGTCGGCCCACCGGGCCGCTTCGCGGCCCGGGGGCCTCCCTGTGGCCGCTTCGCGGCCACATTGTTGTTGGTTTGTATTATGTGTTTGTTACATGGCATTTTGCCATGTATCTAGCGAATTTTCACAGCCTTTCCACACAGGCCCGCTTCGCGGGCCTGAGAGGCTTTCTCACAAATTTGATTTTGCTAATTGAGATTTTATTCATACTCTATGATTAATAGTATGCTATAATATTAAAATTAATTAATCGCGCAACAATCGTCACGAAATTCATTCTAGCTACACAAATTTAAAGTCAGACAGCTTTAACTTTCACAGAGTTTTATTGATATAAGTATCGATACGAAGAAGGAACAACTGTAACATAAAAACGTCCCGTTTTCGCGAACAATAATCGAACAAGAACCCGTAAAAAACCCATTTTGAACCCTGGTTAGAACCCGTAAAAGAATATTTTACCGTCTAAACTAATAAATCTTGAAACGAATCGAAAAACTAGAATAAAATACGTCAAACATAATTCTTTCCTGACAGTGTTGTCCAAAACAAAAACATTACAAAAAAAAAAAAAACAAATATAGATAAAATAAACCTAGCGGCGGCCGCGACAATTATAAACAAAATATATTCATGATTTTAGTTTTAAATAAAAATGCCGTTTCCGTCACTTAAGATTGCCTGACTGAGCTGAAACTGGTCGCAATCGTTTTAGAATGACTTCGACCTTATAAAGACTACTTCGAGGTTCTTCCGCTTTACGGGCCTGCTTAGCTTGGCGTGGTTTAGTGGAAGCCATTTTTGTCCTGTCTCTCTGGGACAGTAGGCTTACCAGGATGGAGCTAGAGGTAGAGGCCCCTCTTTTATACTATATCACCACCCTCTAACACTACTGAACCCAACAGATATCGTACGAGTCTTTGACCTAGACGTATACATATACAAGATTATATATATATGTATACCGTTTGCGCCATTTGTGATGGTTCGATTGAGCTGAAATCGGTCTTAATCGATTCAGCTAGCCGTCTACCTAAACACGAAATACCTTGTTTTATAGCCATTTTAAGTTTCAAAAAAATTTTTTTTTCATGACGTCATAACTTTGGTTGATGACGTCATAATGTTTTTATAAACAATAGGCCTCGTAACCTCCTCGACATCTCGCGATTTGCAAAGTTTCGTTTCAATTGAGAACGCCTTCGAGAGTTATCGTTCGCCATACGAAAGGGTAGAAACTCTACTACATATATATATATATAATATATATATATATATATATATATATATATATATTATATATATAATATATATATATATATATATATATTATATATATAATATATATATATATATATATATATATACATATATATAAACTTTTTTCGGACATATATTTTTGTTATCAGGAAGCCAATAGGAACCGATTCCGATCACTCCCACCCTCAACTTCCGTCATCCGAACAACCTCATAAGCGTCATTTTCATAATGAAAAATTCGCTAAAAATATAAGACTTTTGTGTTATTAATCTGTTTTTACAAACTATTCATGTTTTGCAAAACTCAGTAGTATTAACATTCGGTAGTATAAACATTGTTTATAAATAATTTATTTATTTATTTATTTACTCCCTTTACCTTATTTTATTTTCGGATTACTCCCTTATAAACCAAAACTTTACGCGTTGCGTTTCTTAGTGAGTTTTAAGACCGCACTACAATTAATATTAATATTATGTATTATCAAACTCATATACATTTATAATTAAAACATAAATACCTCATTGGAAATAACGTTAATTTTCTTCATTAAAAATACATAATTATAAAAACGAAAAAATGATTTTTCCATGCTGAAAACGACTTTTATCACCATTTGAAAATTCAAGGTTTTTCCATGTGTTTTAACCTAACAGTTGTGCGTTGAATACCTAAAATAGTAAGCCTGCCTAAACAACCCATCTTCATACATATACCATTTAAAAATTTCCCTGAGAATGATTCATTTCAAAATGTAAAAAGGAATGTACAAATTCTAACCAAAATATTCTTATTTCTACAAAATTTCATATATTAGACGAACAAAGTATAAAATGAAAGCATACCTTGATATAATTCTATTACCTTTTTACGAGTTTTCCTTGGGTAGAATGTAGTGTTATATGATTTTTTTGTATCCTGTTAAGTAAGGACTTTTAGGAGACATTTTTATTTTGACAATATTGTAAGTGTGTGTATGAGTGTATTCGTAGTACGCTTGCTAGTGAGTGAAGTCCTCCCTCTCTTTTTCAATGTCCTATATGTTAAAAAGGAGGGAAAAAAGATTTTTTGGAGGGAGTTAGATAACAAGAATGTAGGTCAGACATCTGTGAACCTCCAGAGAGGGGCTCGTGGAAAAGCATCTCTAACACTATTTCTCGGCGAGTTTCCCGAAAAAAAGAAAATCCCCTAAGATACAACTCCCTAAGCCAAGTCAGATTGCCTTTTTAGTTTTCTATCTTTTCTTTTTTTGATAATATGTATGTCCTTATATTCCTTTTTGGTGAAAATGTATCAAAAGAAAAATGAAAATTGTATCATGTATAACTTTAATATTATATTCTATTTTAAATTAAATTGAACTGATCCTTTCGGGAAAATTCTTAGAAATAGTAAATCTTCAATTTCAATAAAATTAAATAGTTATTTGAAAAACAATCAGAAAAATGGGACATCACTGACCAGCTTAAAAGTTTGCTTCCGAGCCGAAGGCGAGGGTAGGCTACTCAATTACCCACAGAGGCAAAGCCGGGGAAGGTAATTCACCATATGACTGCAAGGTGAAGCTGAGGGAGCCGAACTGCCGTCCGTGTCGTTTTCTGCCTCCTTACATATAATATTTCACCTGATGATGACGCTTGGGGATGGCAACATCTTGCCTTTTCCCTTGTCACACAACGTAAAAAGATAACTTAAAATCGGGAACGAGGTATCTCGGAACTTTTTTTTATCACATCGGATTCCCTACGCTCAATCTCCCTGCTTCGGAATCACTTTGCTCGTCCTTAGATAGTAAATGAATCCGTATCATTCTCAGCGGTCACCCATACAGCAATTACTACGCTCAATGCTGCTTAATTTTTATGATCCAACAAATATCGTGGATATACTTGTATTGAAACGAAACTTAGTGCACTCATTTACTTAGTAAATGTATAAAAAAAAATAAAATGAAATGCCCGTTATAGGGCCTTTCGGCCCATCAGGGTATTCACCCTGCGAGAACCACCTCAGGTGGGTTGCATCTACTACACTCTCAGAATTAATTAAAGTTGGCGAAATCATTTTAATACATATACTATTCATAAAATCTTAGAGCATAGCCCGGGCTGCGAACCCCAGACCTCCGGTGCCGAAATCGAAACAATGTATACACTTGTACTAAATTTAAACTCAATTAAATCATTTACTGATTTTATACAATTTTATAAAAAACATACACAAGTCATTTGATAAAAATTAAACTAATGCTGATAATAAGATAAAACTTGGCAAATATGCAAGTCTTAGGCCCGTATTCAAAGACGTTTCCTAACATTTTCCTAACTTTCTCCTAACATTTTCCTAACATTCTCCTAACATTTTCCTAACATTACCCTTAAGAAGAATGTTAGGAGTTAGAAAAATGTTAAAAAAATGTTAGGAAAATGCTAGGAGAATGTTAGGAAAACGTCTTTGAATACCGGCCTTAGACATGACTACATGCGTGCCAAATCTGATCGCATCATTTTCCGCTTTTTATGATTTTTAGAAATTTTTGTTGAGTCATTATTGCGGGTTAATGACGTGATAAAAAATATTTTCTGAATATAGCACAACTACAGCGGTAGACTGATTTTTGTACAAAGTTTCAACTCTCTAGCATAAATACACTAGGAGCTACGATGATAACAGACACGCAAACACATACAGACAGCCAACTTTATAAAAACCACTTAGGAGGCCTTAAAACACCTGAAACAGATAATGCCGGTGACAAACCAGTTTCGGATTTTTTTTGCAAATAAAATACTTTTCCTATATACCAACGGTAAAAACAAGAAAAAGTAAAAAGCTAACCCTACAATTATAAATTTTTATAAAAAATATAAGAAAACATATAAACAAACAGTATAACATATTAAATTTTAATCTTAAAAAAAATATACTTATCATTTCAGCGTTTGATTCTTTTGACTAACATCAAGTTTAAAAAAAAATGTATTTTAAATGGATTTAAATTAGAATATTTAAATTTTAAATTTAATGCAATAATCCAAGGGCCCTTAATTAACAAGATTGAAGATTAAAAAATATATTTAGCGATCGTTTTAAACCTGCCTTAACAACACTTCTAAATAACTAATTAAACTTCAAGAGTAATAAGTGAACAGTCTCGACATAAACTCAAGTGGACTAACGATTTTATAGCTATGTTACAGGGAAATTTACAAAGAAAACTAAAAACAAGAGGGGTAGACTAATTACAGCTATGAGTTAAGCAAATTGGGACGGAATTGGTCTAACAAAGAGTGAGAATTTGTTTTCTTTGTCTACATTTTTAGTTTTCTCCTGTTTCTCAAATAGGGGAAAGGTACAAGTAGAAATGAAAAGGAATGGAGGTTAAAAAAGTACAGTTTTCACCAACAAAATATCTCACTCTTTCCCAATTCTTCTTTGGAGAAAATGAAGGGCAAAAAGGGTTTTTCAGAATTGCCAACCTAAAGCTTGCTGAGGTACGCTCAACCCCACTTCAAAAAAGAACCTTAGAGACATGAACCCTTACCAATTCAAAACCTTTGGAATTGAATGGGGATAACCCTTTTGGGAGGTAACTTGTAGAAAACGCAAACGGAATTACTAAACATACGAGGCACTATTTGAAATGATTCTAGCTTCAATACAAGAGGCTAAACCTGTAAGCTAAATCGTCACTCCCTGGAGCTTCATTCCTAAACATACCGCCAACCTTATTATAAATTGATCAAAATAACTTAAGTCTTTTACCCTAAAATAAATATTTAATATTAATTAAAACACCTAAATCCGTAGTTAAAATTTAAATAACCTTAAGAGTTAGTAACAAAAGGAAGAACAAATTTTCATCAACGTAAATAAATGATTGGCTTATATTTATTCGACAATGATCAGGGTCTGGATCAGGAAAATAAAAAAGGGAAATTTTAGATTTCTTGCATTTAATAGCATGAGAAAGTTTCGGTTTATGGTTAAATCTATACATAACCTCTAATATATATAAACCTAATATTAATTAGGATATTATAGAATAAATTTATTTTAATAATATTTATTATATGTATTATAATAATAAATATATTTTAATTATATTAAAATATAAATTTAGTTATTATTAATAAATTATAAGCTTAATTAGTTAATAAAAATACCCGAGCATGGTTGTATCACAAATCGTGAAAACATCAATTTTGAATACACTTATTAAAAGTAAACGATCGGGTTTTAAGAGGTTATAAATTCGATGCTGCTTGCTCATTGATAGTTTCGAACTAGGAACTTAAAGACCCAGAAGGAACTTTTATCGTCTTGAAACCTTAGTAGGTTTGAGTTATGTGTGTAGTTGCCAGTTTAGCCGTCTGTCAAGGTTAAGGCCTAGGCATCGGACTGGCATATCACCAAACATATCGCAATACATTAAGCGGCTTAAAACAACTGTTTGAAGCTCTGTATAAGTAAATCAACCGTTGTTGGCTTTTTACGTGTTATTTCTGTTTTACATAAGCGTTGCGAATGTAACTTTTGAGGGGACAAAATCTCCTCCCATCTTAAATTTTGCATGACTAGAAATAAATTAATTAAACTTGTGCTGGAAGTTTTTTGTGGGGGGAACTTCTTTTTGGTGTTGCAGTTGACTTGTCCAATACAACACCGGATAATGTGAAAAAAAAAAAAATAAAATGGAAGTAATTCTTTTATTGGGTTTTTAGGGTTCTAGGGATGAATATAAGATATTTTGCTCCCGAATATTTTGTCTAAGGCTGCTATTTTGGATTAAATAAGTATCCGAAGTGTAAATATTTGACTTTTTTTATTCCAAATAAAGCTTAAGTATTGACAGAACGAATTTGCTAAGAGTAATATTCATTTTATTTTCAATTTTAAATGTAATTCAATGTTACTATTATACCTGAACCTAGCAGGATAAGTGATTATAAATTTCTCAAAATGAGATCAAGGTAATTAATGAATGGTTTAAATTTTTAAGCCTAAATAAGGTTTTTTCCTGGCAATAAACAATAACAAATAAACAATAAATAAACTTAAATAGCGGTCTTGGACAAAAGCAATGGGCAAATGTCTTGTATTCATCTATAAAACCTGAAAAGCCCAATAACAATTTACCTTCCAATATTAACTACACCACAAAAAAAAGATCCCATTACATAAAAAAGTAGCTTAAATTTTATTAATTTATGTCTCATTGTTCAAAATTTAAGAAGAGGAATGCCTTTGGTCCACCCTGAATTGTTTCCCGTTTATTTGTTTAATAATTAATAATCGATGGTGTCCAGGTAAATTTTGCGATGTTTCAAAATTCTAACAATAGAACCTCCCTAGAAATAATATATCCACGATCATAGTGCTTATACTATGTTTTATTTTTTTATTCCAAATTACAATTCTTAAAAAAAAGAAAGGACATTATTTTAAAAATTAACACATTCATTTGATGAAACTTAAAAAAAACATTGATCACAAAGTCTGTCGAACAATTTCAGATGGATGAAAAATAAATCTGCAATAATATATAAAACAAATTTATAGTCTCAATACGACTGAACTTGAACTATACAAATCTTAAGCTATAAATAATGAAGACTTCAATCCACTGCAGTTGTAATTCACACGAGGAGCCTAACTGCCATATTCAGTGAGCCGTATCTCCACGACATGGGTTGTAAAATACACCCAAGCTTATTGTCTTAGGAACATAAACAAGGATAAAGTATGCTAGATTAAACTTATTGCATGAATGGATTTCACCCGAGACCGTAAATTTTAAACCTATCATAATGGAGAGTTAATATTGTCAAGGTTAGTAAAACAAATAAAGTTAGGTCAGTGATGTCAAAAGATGACGTCATATATTATATAGAAATTCCTAAAGTAATACCAACTGTATTGTTTAACATCAGCCTATAACATGAACTACTGATTCTTAAGGGAGAGAGGAATTTATTTATGAATAATTACAAAGTTTCTTGGCCAAAGAGAAATAAATCTGTAATAAGCCTTAATAAGAACCGAATGAGCTTAAGACTAGTGAGCAATAGACAGTCCACTCTTAACACATCTAAAAATTCATAATATAAGTGCGTAAAATAGGTTATTAGGTTTTAGGTTATTAGGGTAAAAAAACATAACAAGGACGCAGGAAATGTCTTGTTGGAAAAATCTTAAAACGACGAGCAAGAAAATTGAAGAGCTAACCTCCTACATAACTTACATAACCTGCTACCGCGCCTTTTTTGCTATAGCCATAAAAAGGTAAATTTGCTCCTATTTCTCTATATCATAAAACGTCCATGGGGACAGAAAAAAATCCTTAAAGCGTCATCCTCTTTATTCAAGATTCTTTAACACTCCTAAATATGTCTTCAACATAAAATCAGCGAAACGTGTGATTCATTATCTACAAAGGCACAAACCCTTTCTTTGGACCTGAAATCCCATTCCAATCTGATACTCAACTTAATTGGATAATTTAACTCCCTTGGGAATAAACAAAAAATCAGTAGTAATAAAATCTAACTTATCAAGTTATAGTTTAATAGCCAAAACATTATTCTTAACTAAAATTTTTACAGCTGAAAAAAACTCTGCTTAACAGCTGCCTTATAAAATATGCTTTTAATATAAATTCATTTCTTTTGATAAAATTTATAAAATAAAAATTTCCATAACCTAATGTTTCCAAGAACCTACTCAAGAGAGCATTTTATCAAAATTGGGTTCACTTTTAATTTTTTTCATCCATTTTTTTACTAAAATTATTTTTTTAAAAAGTATAATACAGTCGAAAGTTTTTTATTTTTATTTTGTAAGCCTCTGGGAATATTTTCTAATCTAATTTTTGATAAAAATACGAGAAAATAGGACTCTCCTTATATTTTTCATTTAATAAATTGTTTAAAAAATATATAAGGGAAGAGTTGAAGTTAGAATTTCACAATTTTTTACTTTTCGTTTTTTATATTGTAGAAAAAAAATCAAAATTAACTTTTTAGACTATTTTGTGTACATTTATGCTTTTTAGTATTTTTTCCCCAGAAAAAGTTGTAGTAATTCTTTTAAATGAATATTTTTAATACCTGAGATTTTCTGGAATATATAAAGCAATACTTATATCGTATTTCAAAATAAAAAAAGTAAAACAATTAAGTTAAGTATAATAAACAATCTACATGTTATAAAATACAAAATTTTAAATTAAAATTATTCAACGCAGTGTAATTTAAAACAAAATTAAATATTTTATTACTAAGCTGTAATATGATTATTTTTGCAAACTTATCTCTTTCATATGCTTTATGTTTTTAGAGTAAAAGGTTTAATATTTAAGCTTCCTTTTTTCAATTAAATTCTAATTAATAGGCTTTTGGCCTTTTCAGCAGTTTTATCCACGCATAATTAACCAGTTGGTTATACAAAACTATCCCTCTAAAATTAGAAGTATGCACTATTATTTGCACTAGTTTAAAGCTTAAATACTTATTTTTAAGCTTAGTCAGTTATCTTTAAAGGTTTTGCGCATTTCCTTTGGAAAATACAGACAAAATGAGTTACGAGCAGTGCTTGACAATTGAGTAACTGCTTAGGTTCTAAAGCATTAACCGGAATCTTAAGCAAGAAATGGGTTGTTAAGCACGGAAACACGCAACCTAAATAAAATTCGCCCGACAGCGGACCACCGCGCCGGAATTATTTATTTAGTAGTTGTAAACTTATATAATGTAAAAAACTATAAAAATTATTATTCCAACCAGGATTGTTGTTAAGCACGGAAACACGCATCCAAAGGAAATTCGCCCGACATGCGGACCACCGTGCTAGAATTTTTGTGTTATAATTAATTTTGTTTTTTTGAAACATTAGATTTTTAATTTTTTTTTATTTTCTTCTACTTTTTGTTGATATTCTATAATGAATTTGCTAATTATTATATAAAACTGGATATATAAAAAAAAACAAAAAAATCTTGAGAAATGATGTCTTAAGAATTAATTCATTTTTCAAAATCTATTGAATTGATAAACTTAGAGAATATGATCCGAAAAGTTCCATTTAAAGTAAATGTCTATTGTTAGTGGAAGGCTATGAATTTCCTTGTGTTATCCAGGAGTTGATAAGGGGGTATATTTTATTATCTAGGATAGGACATGAAAACAGGACAAGGTTAGACGTCTGCGAGCTTGTCTGGTCACAACTACAAATTTCTGATTTCATAAGATTAAACCTTTTAAGGTAACTTTTTAATTAACCATGTCCTGTTAGGAAGCCAGTTCACATTAGGAAAATAGTCTTTAGTTAGCCTATAGTAATTCTCGAACATATCTGATCGTATTCTCGTATCTGATCGTGGGGGGGGGGGGGTTCTACCCTTTGATTTAAATCATTCTTGTACATATCTGATCGAATAATGCTTTGATTTAAATTATTTTTGTACATATCTCATCGTATAGTGCTTTGATTTAAATTATTCTTGTACATATCTGACCGTATAATGCTTTGATTTAAATCATTCTTGTACATATCTGACCGTATAATGCTTTGATTTAAATCATGCATCTACATATCTGATCGAATAATGCTTTGGTTCAAATCATTTTTATACGCATTTTTCCGGTTATAATAACTTTCAAACAAAGAGACTTATTAGAAAGCTTTCCTTTCTATCAAGATCATAATCTTACATAACCTTTTATATTTGTATCTATTTTCATCATTTTCCCACACAGCATTTATTTCCATTTAAGTTATTATCGTAAACCCTTTTCACATTTGTACTTATTTAAATAATTATCGTGAAAACATAATACCATTTGTTTCTATGAAGATAATTTTAACATAAATTCCTTGATATTTGTCACTATATTCATATAGTGATATTTGAATTGATATTTTTGACTTGATATTTGAATTCTAGTCATACAAAACCCGTTCACATTTGTTTCAATTTAAATAATTTTCGTGTAAAGCCAAAGCCGTTCACATTCATATCCATTTAGATCTTTCAATCAACTCATGTAATAAAGGAGCTTAAAACCTCTCTAGATGAAATCAATAAGTAAAGAGAAAGGTTCTACAACCGAGGGAAATTGCTATTAGGGATCGACAAGACGTCTGATGATGCTCTTAAATCAAGGGGACCCTAACGCTCTCTAGGGTCTAATTTTTAAATCAATTCTCAACTTTTTCTACACTCATAAGGATTAAATAAAGCAACTGTTTTATCTCAGATGAAAACCCCCTTTATTAAAAGCTGAAATAATTAAAGTTATATTTAGTTTGAAGAGAAAATACGAGACCTTCACCCTTTTGGCAACTCTGCAGCCTCGGCGCTGAAGAGCGCTAGTAGCTAGGCTACTATGCGGTCCTCAGCGCTCTGTGGCCGTTTAAAATAACCTAAGATTACTATCTTAACATCCTCTCTGCTTTAACTAGATACATCGAACTGGTGGACACAGAACAAGCTTAAGCATATGCAGCCTGTTTATTGCATCATACTTAGTAGATGAGTACAGTAATGAGTGTACAGGAAATACTCAGTAGATGTAGATAAGAATAGTACTGAATATACAGGGAACACTCAGTAAATGTAGATGAGTATAGTACTAAGTATAGAGGAAATACTCAGTAGATGTAGATAAGTATAGTACTAAGTATACATGGAATTCTCAGTAGATGTAAATGGGTATAGTACAGAGTATACAGGAAAAACTCAGTATATGTAGATGAGTATAGTACAGAGTATACAGGGAATACTCCGTAGATGTAGATGAGTATAGTACAGAGTATACAGGGAAAACTAATGAGTTGTAGATGAGAATAGTACAGAGTATACAGGGAATACTCCGTAGATGTAATGAGTATACAGGGAAAACTCAGTAGATGTAGATGAGTATAGTACAGATACAGGGAAAACTAAGAGTTGTAGATGAGAATAGTACAGAGTATACAGGGAATACTCCGTAGATGTAATGAGTATACAGGGAAAACTCAGTAGATGTAATGAGTATACAGGGTAGAACATTTCAGATGCACTAACAATACATTATTAAAAAGAGGTAAAACATGGTCCTAGACTGTAGAAAATGGTTTTATTCCCCAGTAAATTGACACTATAATCGAGCATATAAAGACTACCTCGAGGTTCTTCCTCTTTACAGGCCTGCTTGGCCAGGCGTGGATCAGTGGAAGCCATTTTTGTCCTGTCTCTCTGGGACAGTAGGCTTACCAGGATGGAGCAAGAGGTAGAGGCCCCTTTTTTATACTATATCCCCACCCTCTAACACTACTGAACCCAAGATATATCGTACGAGTCTTTGACCTAGACGTATACATATATACAAGATTATATATATATGTATACCATTTGCGCCATTTGTGATGGTTCGATTGAGCTGAAATCGGTTTTAATCGATTCAGCTAGCCGTCTATCTAAACACGAAATACCTTGTTTTAAAGCCATTCCAAGTTTCAAAAAAAATTGTTTTCATGACGTCATAACTTTGGTTGATGACGTCATAATGTTTTTATAAACAATAGGCCTCGTAACCTCCACAACATCTCGCGATTTGCAAAGTTTCGTTTCAATTTGAAAACGCCTTCAAGAGTTATCGTTCGCCATACGAAAGGGTAGAAACTCATACATTATACATATATATATATATATATATATATATATATATATATATATATATATATATATTATATATATTATATATATATATATATATATATACATATATATATATAAACTTTTTTGGGACATATATTTTTGTTATCAGGAAGCCAATAGGAACCGATTCCGCTCACTCCCACCCTCAACTTCCGCCATCCGAACAACCTCATAAGCGTCATTTTCATAATGAAAATTCGCTAAAAGACAAAATGTCCAACAAACACTGCAATATTATAAACCATATTTTTAAAATCCTCCAATGTTTAGCATTGCTTAACATAAAGCTAAGTTTTTTTGGGTAAGTAGCCTTTTAAATTCTTATTACCAACGTTTTAAATAATTTAAAACGAGTTTTGCTTCATATCAAGCTAATTACAAACCTTAAAAAAAGTTAATGTTTAAAACTTGTTTTCTGTTCTTAAAAAGTAAAGTTTTTTCCTACTTACTTCAAGTTTTACTTTTTATTCTTTAAATTTTCTTTCAAAGGTGTTAAATGAAAGAAACTTTCTTTCTTTAACTCTTGCCAAAAAGGAAAAAGGGAAACGAAATTGATTTGAAAGTATAGCCAAAAAAGCTAAAAAAGTTGCTTGCACAGAAACTCGTCGAAAGTTAAGTTTAAAAAACTTGTGTTCCATTCTCAAACCAAGTACAATATAAATGTGGCAATACTCTAGTCGGGAATAGAGTCAGGAATAGAGTATCTTTCCTTTAAGCAGTTCTACATCATACAAGCCAATGTTTAATGCATTTGCAGGAACGCATTATTTTAAACACAAGGGGAAAACGGAATCGGAGAAATGAATAACTAAGCACTAGACTGAGAAATGAGCACTCAATTTTATTTATTTACATTAAGTTACCGGCATAATGTTTATAATCTTTCAACCGTAAATGTAGCGTCATTCGAGTAGGAAGAGCGGTAGGATTGCCAAAACCTTTAAAATGACCAAAAGTTGTCTCCATCTGAACTCGGCAACACTGATTATTCAAGTTATATCGGTTATTCATTTTTAATCATATTTATTAAAACTATAAATATTAGTTTTAAATTCAATGAAGAGGTTTAACGACCTGTTGATGCTTAATTATAAACAATTAATTGAAGTCAGTCCTTGTAAAAACTTTTATTTAAAACATTTACAAAGCAAACGTTTTGCAGAGTGGAACTCTGTATCATAAGTAGTAAAATAATCTAACTATTCTTGCACCAGACTAACAAAATATTAATAACCATACATACCAAAAATTAAAAAAAAACATTATGTACATTAATGGGAAACCATAGGGTTAATAGGGGTATAGGGTTATAGTTTTTGCCCAGTTGGAAGCAGTGTTCCCACCACGAATTATTGGCGGGAACCAAACATAGCCCATAGAGATCTTCCGTGAACGGTGCGCCGAAAACTATTAAATATATCAAAGTCAGAGGTTATAAATCGTTAAGTTATTGCCAACAGCCGAACTAACATCCAGACTAAGAGTAAAATCTGCTATACCTCACTCAAACCACGTGACCTTTTACCTTCTTTGAACACAAAGAAGTCAAAACTCTTAAGAAAGTTTTTGAAGGAATAAGAAAAAATGACCGGCTTTTCAACAATCAAAACATCCTAAAAACTGCCTACCAAAAGATAAGTTATTCAAAATTGATGCCTTATTTATAATACTTAACATTAAAATGAATATCTTAAATTTTGTCCTTACTTACTATAATTTAATGTAAAATTTGTAATTTATTGTAATAATAATTGTGCCTGTTTAGAGCCTTGTGGCTCATCACGGATGATCCCTGCGGGAACCATCTCAGACGGGGCACGTAACGGGCCTGTCTGAGACGGGCCCGTTACGTTTTAAGTTGGTTACAATTTATTTGAACAAAAATCATATATTGAGAGCGTAATCAGGGATGCGAACCCAGACCTATGGTGTCAAAGGTATAATAAATGACGCCCTAACGACTTTAACCACGGAGGCGGCTTTGTAATTTAATACCTTCCTACGAATTCTCGCGGTACGGTCAATTGTTTTCACGGACCAGTGGATGAGAATCAATGCACAAGCCTGTTTGCTTAAAAGGAGAAAACTTAGTATTCATAATTAAGTAGTAACCCTATAAGTAGAGCTTTATTGACAGAAAGTTTGAGATAAAAGTTTCTCTTCCAATTCATACCACCATATAAAATTTAAAAGGTATATTATTCCTGTATTTAAATAGTAAAAAAGTATAAACATCAAATTAATGAAAAAGTAGAGTTAAAAAACAGTATCCCCCTAGTTCATAAATATAGTTTGATGCATCATTTTTATCCTTTAAAAAACTAGTACAGAGTATATGAAGGATCTAGGGAACATGTAAATTGGTTTTTTGGTATTATGAAACGTGGAAAAGATGGAGGACAAAAAAAGGACTTGAGAATACAGATGAGGTCTACCTGCATGCTACCGACAACATAGGAGGGTTGAAAAATGGCATTAAACCTTGTGAAAAATAAATATTATCTTAGAGTGTTGTCGTATGTTCCACTACATACACAAAATGTTTTGAATAATGTATGCTACCTTTCACATGGAAAAAAGCCATATTCAAAATATACGTCAGGACTCTGTGACGTCATATTTTCCACGAAATTTTCTTGCAGATGTCTCAGTAAAAACCTTCCAGCATGTCACCTAATCGTATTTCTCGAAGTAATGCATTAACTCAATGATATACTGCATAATGTAGTTCCCCAACGAAAAGCGAAAATATCAAAATAAGAAATATATCCTTTTTTGTCAAAATATTATACAGTAGTATATTACATTTCTTTTTATAACGTTTGAGTAATAATATATCTTAAACTACAATAATTATATTATACATGTTTCAAAATGAAATATTAAAATATCACCATTTACATTTATAAAATATTATTCGAAAAAAATATAATAATTTGTTTGAAATAAAAAATTCTACTGTAGTATTATTCAAGATAAAAAGATAGAATTGGTTTTTACACAGGTTATTATATAAACTATTAAGCGATAAAAATCGATGCTAGATTGCCTTAAATGGATCGACTTTTTACCATTTTTTTCAGAGTAAAAAACTGACGCAAAGTTACGCAAGCTTGGCGGATTTTCTTTGAAAATCTGCGCGCTTCCTTGCTCAACAATTTATATCTGGCTAAAATGTTCTGTTCATGAATTTTGCAACTTGGTTGCATTAATACTTGTCACTCATATATTTCCGAAATGTTCAAAAGAAGTGCGCATATTTATCCTACAGGTTACTTAACATCATTCAGAAATCGGAAAAGTACAGTACTATTCGCACTAATGCTCAGATTATCTCGATTCTTAAGCACATTTTCTTTCAAAAATTCTAAAACAATTGAATAAAAAGAAGTAATGCTACTGCTCTAAGTTATGAATCATGAACATATTATATAATATATTATATATTTATATATATATATATATATATATATATATATATAATATATGTATGTATGTATGTATGCATGTATAAAATATTTTTTAAAAGATATATATATATATATATATATATATATATATATATATATATATATATATAAATGTATGTATGTATAATGTATAACATATTTTTTTCAAGATAAGGTACTTCGGGAAAAAATATTTGACACACTTCACAAAAATTCCTCTTAGCGAATTTTCGAAGTAAATTCACAATCAATTTTAGCAAGGAAATTCGCTAAAAACGTAAAAATAAAGCTGAACTTACATAAACTATTTTTCTCAATGAAGGAAGTCATTTATTAATAAATATACCTGGAACAAAAAAACATTAAAATTAGATTATTTTAAATACAAACTTGTAATATTAAAATAAAAATAAAAATTATATTAAGTTAAAAAAGGAAAGCATGTTCCGACACGTGTAGCTTAAACCCTATATAAAATTAGAAACCGGAGAAAGGGCGGCATTAGCAAGGGATCAATTTGCATTTTAGTGTCATTAAATAAATATATGAACATTTTTACTGGTCCTATGTTGGATCCTAGAGTCCAAAATACAAAATATTTATGGAAAACACAAAATTATAGAAACGAAGTTATAAAAAATCTAACGCTGAGGCCCGCATGCCGAGCGAATTTCGTTTGAAGTGCTCCGGTTCATAGCAACTTAGTTTATGCTTTATAACTTGAGCAATAGCATCACTACTCCTTACATAATTTTCCTGGATTTTTTAAAGAAAATGCGCATATTTATCCCGTAGGTTTTATAAAAATATGCTTATTCTTTCAATTAGGAATTCCTCGCAATTATTTGCACTAATTTAAAGCACAGTAATTGCTTATCTAAAGGGTTTTACGGGTATTTTTCGAGGTTGGGATAGTTTGAAACAGATTCCGTCATTAGACCCATCCTATTAGCGATTTTGTTCAAAGGAAAATTCGCTAAAATGTTTAATTTTGTTTACAGTGATAAATTGGGTATAAAGTACCTTGAACATTTCTTAATATCTAAGCACTTGATTTATTCATCCACAAAATTTCATAAAGGCTAAAGCTTTATATTGCATTACTTTGGTCTCGCTAAACTTGACCTTAGAAAAAAACTGACCAAGCATCTAGTGTGATAAGCATTCGGACACACTTCCCTAGTTATTAGAATTCAGCGATGACCCAATACCTAAAGTAACATTTGTTCGGTCTTGCTACGCTTGACCTGAGAATAAAAATATCACCTACTTTAAAAAAAGTAACCCAGTGTTCAGGACTAGAGGGCTTTACATGCCTGGGTAGGTTACTGAAGAAGAAAGAGCTGGAAAGGAACCAGAAAGGAGTAGTTAAATGAGCCAAACAGGCTTCTAGGATAAATTGCCCTAGTGACGTAGGAAATGAGGAAAGCCCTACCTGCAGAGTGGTACATCCTAAGTACTGTGGAGTCCGTAGATGAGGTGAAGTTTGTAGCCGTATATCTCGGCCTTAAACTGTCATCGGTGAAAACTGAAGATGACTTACGGGTTCAGGATTCTCCTAGGTATATCAGATGTCCGGTGACATAACAACATCAAGAATGCGTGTACTTGACTACAAGAATTTTTACGTTGTACGCATTTTTTGTAACCTCCCTTTAACAGGTGGTTTCAATGCCCAGTGTAGCCAACCATTTCTGCTTTTTTCTGCTAGAGATCTAACCAGGAGACTCTCAAAATATGAAGACCTATCTGATCCTAAAAACTAAAGTTAAAGAAGTTCTAGCCTAGGGCATCAAAGGCGATAATAAATAAACCTAAACACCCAGTAATCTTTCTTCTTCAAAATTCAAAAGTCATAACACCAGAATGGGTACTAAAATTACATTTTATAGATCTATTCGTTATTTACAAGGGTTTACAGTAAAAATTTCTACTCCATAGTTCAAACTTTTGATTGTTAATAAATTTGATGGCTTAACCAAGTGAGATTACAAGAACAAAACATTTTACTTCCCGTACACCACACATTTTTTTAAACAATATGTATTTGAACAAAAATAAACAATTTTACAAATTACAATGATGTACTTAAGTACTAAAATAATCCAAATACTACCCCCCATCTTTAGGGTAAAAACAGCCCTGAGCTGATGGGGGGGGGGAGGGATTGACTTGAAAGATAATTTTTGTACCAAGTTTCTAGTTAATGTGTGACACGGGCGCATTTTCACACACAAACTGACAGAAATCATAATAAAAACCACTAAGAACGTCTTCAAAACGCCTAAAACGAATAGTTCTGATAAAATTCGGTTTTGGATTTTTAACATGGAAGGAAAAATAAAATTATGTTTTATCTATTTATTAGCAACTTTATTTTGCTGATCTATAAAAATAAAAATTTAGGGAGAGTTCCCGGCCTTGAGATTATTCGGGGCTCTATTTGAGGTGACTCCAATTGCACTATCACCCAAATGTCTTATGGACATTCCCCTCAATAAGTCCAGGTCATTTGTTATTGCTTGGACAAGGTTCAGGAACTTCTTTACCAGTTATTCATTATTAACGTCAAACTAGGTAAGAGTGCTGCTACCAAAGTTGGATAACGATTTAAAGGTTAGGGCCTCAAATCTTAGAAGTATGTGAAACGCTGTTTCCGTATTTGATTCACCAAGTCTACAAACAAGTCATCATTAAAGGTACAAATGGTATGAAGGTGTATGCCAAGGGGACAGTGACTGATCTGAAATCCTTTCTGCTTAGACCGAGGAGAACCTGTGTCAGCTTGGATCCTTTTAATATATTACCAACAAGATCAAGATGTACAGTGTTTTCGAAATATTTACTAGCTTGATAAGTTAAATGATATTTACAGGCTAGGTAACAAATGCCCTTTTAAAAATATTCCTGTCTCAATTTTCCATGGGTTTGAAAAAAAAAAATAACAGACCAATGCCATATTTTCTTTGGTGATTAGGTCTATACGCCTTGCTCTCAGTGTAAGCAAACGTCCATATAATTAAACTTGGAAGATTTCCAGACTTCAGAAATGAGAATTAAAAGTATTGTTTGCTCTAAAATCCTAAAAAAGAGGTGAGCTACAATTTTCAAGCCCTACTAGCAGTGCTGGGTAAGTCCAGTCTGCACCAGAAGACTTAAAAGGCTTAAATGTGTTATTTAACGTTTTGACCATTCAGTTGTCACAATTAAACTAGCAACATGCCGATAAGGTGCTTCGTCTATATGAGAAGAGCCCTGATTGGTTTCAGTGAGATCATTGTTTTGGTCAAAATAACAGAGTTCAGAATGTGAGTCTTTAAAAGAGCCTCCATCGTCTCTCAGCCATTGTTAGTATAGACCATGGCTCTACTAAGAGTCTTCAAGGAATTTTCGTATTCAATAACCTAATTCATAATTTCTTAGGCATACAATTTCTTATCTAATTTTATATTTTCATATTAGTCAAGATATTTAAGGCATCAAGTAACCCTAAAATATTTCATTCCCTCCAATTATCTTACAAACATTGGTTAAAGTGATATGAACCGTTTGTTTGTGTTGGTTAACCCATCAATCTTGTGCATAATTAGTACGACACAGGTTTATGTAAAGGACTTCATTCCGAGGGATAGCTAAGGTAGTAGCTGCTATGGCAATTGTTAGCAGTAAGGGTTGGAAGGACAAACAAGGCTTGCAAAGGGTATTATGTATTAGTTGACGGAACTTTGAAGGTTCAGTTTTGTTAGGAAAGAGGGAGGGAAGCAATTTGAAAGAAAACGGGAAATAAAACCTTAAAAATATAGTAATGTAACAGAAAAAATCTTAATTAATCTTACTTTAAAAAGGTAAATTAATTATTATCTATAATCAGTCGTATCTTATTTCAGTTCAGAGACAATACATCATCTACGAAAGCAACCAGAAACTAAAGACTATGACAACAGTATGATTGATTGTAGCCAAATTTATATAAGGTGGTAATGCTTAATTTATTAGATGAAATGATCCAACGAGAGTTAGTAGAAACAATTGTAATCTAATGACCTGATCATAAGCTTTTCGAAGCTAATGTTATGTTTCTCTAGCCTTATTTATCAAGGTTTTATCATACTGATATCACTATGAAGTGTATTTCTAAGGCCATGGAGCACGAAGCTTTGAAATATAACTTTATTGTAGATCCATATCTATCTCTCTATGCTGCAATGTTAGAAATAAAGTAAAATGCAAAATCATACATGGATAGCACGTTTCAAGAAACAACTCTTTCTTCGATCTACATTTATTGTTTGACTTTATTTAATTTAAAAATATTCTAAAGTATTTGAATGATGTTATTATCAAAAAATGTAAATTTATACTCTGTCTTTTAATCTTTACTGTAAACGTAATCATCTTCTAAAAGATGAGCTTTCACGTTTTAATACCTATGAATATTCCCATTTAGTCTTGATAATTAATTCGTCTAATTTTACTATTTAGACTGGAAAAACCACAACATAGTTCTACATACCTTGAGAACAAGTTAAACCTTTAGTTTTCATAACCTAATACAGAAAGGAATAGTGGGGAGGTCCAATGCGAGTAAGGTGGGGCGGAAAGTCCTATTTAGAGTGAGGTAGAGTGGGGGTAAGATAGGCTACAGGGTAGGTAGGGAAGGGGGAAGGTTCTACAGACTGAGGTAAAGCTAGGAGTCTCTAGCTCTAGCCTACATAATCTCTTGTAACTATAGTTTTGACAAATTGCTTTCAATATATTAATATTATTTTCATACTTGTATATTATCTTTAAACTCAGTATACCTTAAACGATTATGACGTGGTATTTTAGTTGTAAGGATTATTTAAATAAAACTCTGGAACGGGGTATTTCGGAACTTTTTCTCATTGTAAATAATGTACTCTTTGCAGAGGTTAAGGCCCGTATTCAAAGACGTTTTCCTAACATTCTCCTAACATTCGCCTTAAGGAGAATGTTAGGAAAATGTTAGGAGAATGTTAGGAAAATGTTAGGAAACGTCTTTGAATACGGGCCTATGTCTTAAAGCAAATAAATATATAATTATTACTAAAAACAGTAAAGAGTCATAAGGTTTTTGTCATAATAAATAAAAACAACATTTAAGCTTTCGACCGTATGATTAGGGCTTTATCAGAAAGTGTTTAATAACAAACTAAACCGGTTAACAGAAAGAAACAGATAAGGTATCGAAACATATTTGACCAAAATCTCATAACTCTTTACTGTTTTTTTTCATTTATATGGTCAATAAAAGTTATTGTTTATTGACTATTATTGTTTATTTGTTATTGATTATTATCACTATTAAATTATCTAGTGAGCCTAATATGGCAAATTACAACTATAACAAGGACGAGCCTAATAATAAAATTGCGTTTTGGAACTTATATACTTAACATATTTTAAAATACAGAAATAGCAGAATAATTTTTATGATTCATGAATAAAAAATTTTTATTTGAGCGTAAATTACACAATAAAGTAAAAATTGATTTTATAAAATTTTGTTTTGTTTATAATTTAAAGTTTTTTTTAATCCATTTAAAGCTTGCTTATATTCAGTATTTGAAGTCGAATTCTACAAACTAAGTAATACAGCTTAAGACAAAATATTTTATAGAACACTGAAAAAATAATTGTTAATTAGTTAAATCTTACATTTTCATAAAAAACTGTTTTACATTCTCACCAGGGGCCAATTTAATAGAAACTGTTAAATACTACGGTCAAGCTTGGCTTACAGATTGAAAATTTATATATATATATATATATAATATATATTATATATATATATTATATATTATATATATATATATAAAGTAGATAAAATACAATAATTTTTAGTCAAAATTTTAATTTAAATCCCAACTTAAAAAAGGGGAAAGAAAAATAAACACTTAATTAAAATGGGATCATGACAGATTTAAGATTCATTACAAAATAAGTCTTAAGACCTTTTAATTCTTTTTTTTTATTAATGAATTTGTTGAAATTAAAATAAATTAACTTTTAATCCTAGTAATTTGAAAAGACCCAAAAAAGAAAAGGGAAGGGAATTCAGGGATTTTTCTAAAGAAAAAGCTAAGGAAAAGTTTTTTTTATATTTGGTCAGCTTTTCTTTAGAAAGCTAAAAGTTCGATTCAGTCAGCAAAATATTTAAGTCTTAGCTTATTCTATCTTAAGATTTTGATTTTTCTTATTTATTTTTTTTAAGTTTTTTTTTAAAGTTTTGTTTTAGCTGCTTTAAAACTCGTTAAATGCAAATCAATAAATATTTAACAATAATTTGAGAAAACCCTACAAGTTGACGTAATTTAAGGTTTATTAAGTAATCATCACCACTGATTGTAAAACGTTTCAATCAGGGGTGTCGGTACTTGAATAGAAAGGGTAGTCAACACGTAAGATTAACACCATTGTTCAGTGGACAACCACTCTGGTGGCTAAAAAATGAACTATTTATTTTCAAAACACCTTCTTACTTAACCGCGTTTTTTTACATTTTTGTTATGTAATAGTTATTTTGCACTAAGAAAGTAAAAAATGCTATTATTTTCCTAAGCAGTTAGTTAGTTCCTAGGGCGAAACAGATTTCTTAACGATCGTTAGAAAATGTGTAAGAAGATAAAAGTTAAGCTTGAATATTGGATATAAATTCATATAAAGCGCTATAAATAAAATACAATAACATACAATAAACGTATATTGGGCTAAATTTTGGTATTTTCCCTAGCATTTTACACACAAATTATATTTTATATTAATTAACATAAAATTTTAACTCTTTAATACCCTACACTAATAATAACTTCTACACAAAATTACTAATCTATTTTAAAACTATTAATTAAAATTCGATGATTTGAAATTTTAATAAATTTTTTAGAGAGAAGATTACTTTAAAAATTATTAATACAGTTGTCCAATATTTGGGATAAGCTCTATCTGATGATATCGTGTCTATGCTAGCATTGGTTTAAAGCTACCAAATTTAATTTTAAGGGCAGAGGTTTACATGAATATGAGGGTGTTTTGGATTTTAGCATAAAATTAACCGATATATGTAAAAGGGGGGTATAAAGTTAACATTTCGTTATAGTTAGTATCTACAGGAGTTTTAGTTAAAAGGGAGTATAAGGTATATTACTCCCTCTATCTGAAACTACTGTTGATAAGTTTAACAAGTAAAGAACCGAAATTAAAATATGTATTTCAAGCAATATTTCAAACCTGCAATATCTTTATAACAATATTTTTATAAAATAAACAAAGGGTTCATTTTAAGTAACTGAAATTTGTAAAAAATCAACTGTCAAAATATTTATTTTGATACTGAACCCCTCATGATATACAGGAGAAGTTACAAAACCACTACCTAAAAGGCTATGTCATGTAACCTTCCTTTAACATTATGAATATGCAATAACCTATTTCATAGGTATTATGCAGGTTTTCATAGTTTTTCATTTTAGGGTTGTAGAACCAAAGATAGAACAAAAACATAACCTTTTTTCATTCGGGTAAAAAAAGGGATTTTTGAAAATAATAATTTTTCCGTGATCTTATAACATGAAAAAAATCCATCTGAAGTTAAAAATACGGGAAAATCCGCATTGAACAAGGATATAATCGTCGTGTTAGGGAAATCTTAATAATTTTGCTTACAAAATTAAATAAGTTGGGAAACGTAACTCAATACGTAACTCAAAAGAGACACATAAAATATTTATAAAAAGATTGGGTACGGGGTACCTCGGAACTTTTCCTTATTACATCGGATTCGCTACGCTCATCTTCCCTGTTTCGGACTCGGTACGCTCGTCCTCAGAAATATAGTTCGCCAAATATATACTGCAACATACCTCCGGACTCGCTTCGCTGGTCTTTAGATAGGAAATGCATCCGTAACATTCTCAGTGGTCACCCATACAGCACTGACCACGCTCAATGGTCTTTAATTTGTATGATCCAACAGAAATCATGGATATAATAATAATAATAATATTTATTTCCACTTTAAATTTTTTTAAATTACATTAAATGTACATAAGTCAATTAAAAGTGACAGCCCTCAGTGAATGAATGAATGAATGAATAAAACTTAGTGTACTTATTTATTAAAGTAAAGGTATACACTTGTACCTAATTTCAACTCTATTGGACCATTTTCCAATTTTTTAAAAAACGTACACATTCAACAAAAATTGAACTAATACTAATAATGAGATGAAATTTAGCAGATATTCTTATCCATAGCTACAAGCGAGTTAAAACTCAATACGATCGCATCATATTTCCGCGTTTTGTTATTTTTGCTGAGTCGTTATTGCGGGTTAATGACGTCTTAAAAAATATATCCCGAATAGCAAAACTACAGCAGTAGACTGATCTTCGTTCCAAATTTCAACTCTCCAGCATAAATACACTGGGCGCTACGATGATAACAGTCACACACACATAGAGACAGACAACTTTGCGAAAACAACTCAGAAGGCCGTAAAAATACCTGAAACGAATAATTCCGGTTTCAGATTTTTTGGAAACACAATAATGTTCCTATATGCCTACGGTATAAATGAGGAAAAGTAAAAATTAAAATGATAGAAATGATAAATAATAAAAACAAAATCCAGCGGGGTGATATAAACCTAATTTACATCAAGAACATGAATATTGTTTGGTTTTATATAATTTAAAATAATATTTATATAGAATATTACACTTATATTTAATATTTACACTTATTTTAAACCTTAATTAAGCAATAGTTTGATCAGGAAAATTTTACATTACGTTTATGAACAGTAAGTTCTCTTTAAAATCGCACTTTAACAGGTATCCTGTCACATCTGTTATCAGTGGAACCTTTAACCTTGCGTCTCCACTGGAATATCACCTACAAGAACATCCTCAGGTGGCATGGCAACCCTTACGCATAAAGTTAAATATAAAGATATTGCAATAATATCATGTAATTGAAAACGACTTGGCTGGTTTAAAATGTGCTCAAGGTGGCTTAAAGCTATATTTTAGAAAAATAACACGAAATCAACATTAAAATAAGATGAAATAGTCGCGAAATTCACCATTAGATATACACACAAAACCGTACATTTTAACATTTCTGGTTATAAAACAAAGTTGATGAACATAATTCAAAGCGTTACATTGATGACTCTAGAAATATTTTTTGTAAAAAATTTCACTTTCATTTTCACATTAGTGATTTTTTTTACGATTTTTTGGGAAAAAATCTAGTTAAAAGAAAGTTAAAGAAAACTCGTTCTCAATATCCTTTTTTCGCTATTAAGTGTTGAAAACAGACAGAGGGTAAAAGAAGAGTATTTTTCTAAATGGTTGCTACGGACTAGACTGCCAAAGTTGAAAAAGAAGGCTAGTTGGTTTCCTGACTTGTCGTTTCCTCCCTTTTTTTACTTTCTGTTAACTGTTAGGGTTGTCGTGCCCTAAGGCGCCCTTTTAGCTACCGAATCAAAAATCCATCAAGGTTCTACCTATCTTTTCCTACCTTGTGTTGATGCCCCCCTCCATTCCTCTGCAGGAAGTAGGGGGTAGAACCTGAAAGCTTTAATTTATCAAACATCCCACCCACCGTGAAAACACATTTCGCTCAACTTTTTTTCGTTTCTTTTACACAATTCAAGTTGATTTAGAAAATTAACTTTAATTCAGGGACACAAAAGCGAGGTGTCCTACTTTTTTAAAAACTTTGCACAACTTGCTTTTTAAAAATAATAACAACATTTTTAAAGTTATGTATTATATGACAAAATACTGTTTAGTTGTTATGTCTGGATTATCTTAATATTAATAATTTAGGGTTTACCCAAACATTTCAGGCTTACACACTTGCGGAAAAATATCACCTCTATAAACTAAACCTATAAAGGATTTAAATTAAGGTCTTTTCCACAAATATAGTTTTAAGCATATAATGATAGTAAAACCGGCTTTCAACCAAATAAAGGTCATCCTCAGTACCGGTGAGATGAAATTATTTTCTTCTTTTTAATTTTAGTAGTTATTACATTTGAGACTGAATGCAGACTGCATTCGACTTACATTGATTGATTATTGGAAATTATCAAGTATATCATTTGATATTACCGAAATTTGCGCAAATTATTTTGTGTCAAATAATAAATTCACTCGTTTTTTTATATAAATAAATAAATTCATAATAACTTCGGCTAAGCCTTGGGAATCAACTTTATTCTTCAAGAAATTGTTATAAACTTTGCTCCCTTCGTGTAAGAATAACTATTAACCCAACATAGATGGTTTTGTGCAATGTGTAATGTGCAACGGTGTTTAACGTTAACCTTCTACTTTAGATATACAAAAAATCCAAAAAATATACTTAATCAAAATGAGTTGAAACTCTATAGAAATCTTCTTATTACTTTCAATGTAAATAAGCCATAATAAAAAGTTTTCCCAAGAAAATCATTCTTTAATTATATTTTCTTAGTGAAGTATAAATTTCTTTTTCTTTTTTACGTCTTAAGATATTTTAAAAGAAAACTTTTTTTTATCAAAATGAAGAAGTTGTGAAAAAAGTTTGGTTGTTAGCTTCTTAAGGGTTAAAATTACAAAGAAGTGAAAATTTGAATTTTGTTTAAATAAAAAACAAAGTACCTTGTAAGAGTTTTTCTTTTAAAGCCTAGACTTTAAAATTGTTATTTTAGGCAGGTATCTTCAACTTACCCTCTCTTAGTCTCTAGAGCCTATAATAATTAATAATCTTAAAGAAAACCCCGTTCGTAGGGAATATTCATCAACTTTTCTTCCCCTTCTTGCTTTATTTTTAACCAATTTCCTCGACAGTAAAGTACGAGAGTTTTCTCGTGGGAATAATATGAAAAACAAAATCTTTAAAATTGATGCAAACTTTTGCTAAATTTAATATTTTTGTTGTCTATTGTTAATAAAATATTCTTGACGCGGCCCGACTTTTATAGTTCTCGATAGTCTTGGCAGTAGTCATTTAATAATACAAAAAAAGCTTAACGAACAGACAGAAAAGCTTAAAAAACTTTTTCATATAATTTTAAGTAATGCACCAATAAACCTACTATTACCCGTTATTATTACCTAACTGCTTACATATTATGAGTACCTACCTTCGTGACCATGATCATATAAGATTTCTGGAATGCTACGAATCTGGAGTTCGCAACCCAAGCTATGCTCTCAGTTTAAGTGAATAGTATTTTATAAGAAGAGACAGAAAAAAATGCACCGAGTAGTCTTAACCAAAATATAACAGCAGAAAATAGTTTTAAATATGAAAAATTAATGTTATTAAATTCCTTTTTCTGTAAAATTTTTAGATATCGAAACTTTTTCGCAGTGAATAATCTTTTGGGATCACCTATAACATTGTGTACGTGTTTTTACAGAACAACAGATTTCCTTAACATACGACAAATTTATTTCTAATAAATATTTTGAAATATATGAAACAAGCGAAGAATTATGAATGGTCAGTGAATACAATACAATAGGCGATAATACTACACAAGTATTTTAATGATGTTAGTTGGCACCAACTTCTCAACAAAGCATTTCCTTCAAAACTAATCTCATCTTATAAACACAAAACAAGCTTCAGTCATCATGACCTACGTACTTGTAAATCATCTTTTGTAAAAATATAAAAAAAAGAAAATTGCGAAAATAACCTTATTTTTTAATTAAATAACATTAATTAATTTATTAATAAAAAAATTAACAAAATTACTCAAGAAAAAAAGGTTTCTTTGCAACTAAATAATAACAATTAAATTAATTGAAAACAAGAAAAAGGATAATAAATTAGAAACAATAAGGAAATTGCTTCTTCGTGTAGTTATAAGTAAAAGAAAAACTTGGAGTATTACATCACTCTCGTTTATTAAAAAGTGAGAAGTATTGCAGAAGCAAAAAAATGGAGTAGCTAGTTTTAACAATTGTCTACGTTTATGTACATGCAGATACCCAAAAACAAGTACCTACTTAATTAAGTACCTATGTTTTACTTTTTAGAAAAGAAAAGAGAAAAACAAATACAAGAACTAAAAATACAAGAATTGAACTGGTTTGAACAAAAATTAAAATACAAACTTAGTCCTATGAAAGAAAGATCTGGAGGGAGTTCGGGAGACCATGGTTATGGTTTCAGAGTCTATAAATACTTAAACAGTAAAACTCTTGACTCAATGGTGGGAAAATTTGGATTCCGGACAACGTTAGCTTAGCGGCGGACCAACCTATTTAGTTGTGGCTTAATTTCTACTTTTTTCCCCACATTCAGTTTGAAAATCACTTTCTATACTTCATATAGGCATTTTTCTAACCAGCTAAATTATAAAGATAATGGTGCCCATAAATCTTTAAAAGATACAAGAAATTTAGAAAAGAAACTATTAAAAAATGTTATGTAAGCTATTCGATATGAAATACAAAAATTACATGGCAAACTATTAGTTATGACAGCTACGCAATGTGATAAATCGAAAATTATTTGAATTAAATAATCTGACCCGCCATCAGTAGCGATCTGCGGAAGTTTTAAAAAACCTCTTTTTACTATTACTTTCTGAATTTTTGCAATACAGAGCATAACAACAGCCAAGCATGATTATTAGGTTAAGAAAAAAAGGAGAGAAGAGACAAATAATTTTTGTCCATTACAAGATATGTAACGATGTCACATCACATCTTACATGTGCGTTAAGACGTAAATTACATCTTAACGATAAAATTTAAGTGATTTTTTTTTTAAAGTGCACACATGCAAAAAATTATTCTCTATTTTAATAATCTTACTAATCTGAGATTCACAAGTTCACATGTTTCATAGTTTTTGTTCCAAAATTTTTATTTTAGAAACTATTAATTTAATTTGAGTTTATTTTTTATAAATTTAAAACAAAAGTAAATAAATAATAATAATTTTATCAGCCATGTCAGAAACACAAGCATACATTCATACACATACGTACACATACATTGCATACACGTACTTACTCACACATTCTAACAAATACATACATTCATTCTCAGGCAAATATATAAAAAAAAATAAAAAGTTTATGTTAAATTAAAAAAATATTTTATTTTTTTATTACTTCAAATTGATATTTTAAGAACGTAAAAAATTAAGTTAATTAAACAAAGTTTTGGTGAAATTGCTATAAATAAAGATCAAGTTTAGTTTCAAAATAGCAATTTGTTTATTATTGTGCTATCAGATCAACTTTGCTATCAGATCAATTTCGTCTTTAGAGCAGACCTTTAGAGGAAATATATTTCTTGAAACAACTATTCAAATAATGATGATAAACAATTCTTAACAAGGATAAAGTAAAAAGGGTTTACCACAAATCGGTTTTAAATATAAGAGGCTACTTAGGGACCTTGTCAGGAGATTTTCAGAAGAGCCACTCACAGGGAATATACTCTACCACTAAGTGGTTCTATATAGAGGTCTTTCAAACGAATATATGAAGAATGGAAGATGGTAGTGGGATTTATTATTTCGGACAAGAAAATGTTACTTCCGTAGCCAGTTAACAGAAGCACTATGATGTAATTTCGTAGTATCACTATACCATCTACGATAATACTAACTAAGAAAATTGGAAAGAATGTTATGGTAGGAAGAGTTAGATTCAGAGCTGTTCTAGATGTTCAGTCGCTCAAATACATGTTGAAATTCCAAACCAATTATATTCTTGGAGTAAACCCAATCACCTCTTAGGAATATCACCACAGTGATATCACAAGTGATTATCACAAGCACAACATACTAAAATTGTTACCACGAGGCGTTTGAATCAAAACACAGACCTAAAAGACCTAGACAGACCTATAAGTCTGTGTAGGCTCAAGGTCTAGGCACGACTAAATTTTAGAAAATTTGTAATTTAATAATAGTCAGAGGGCTATTTGGAATAAGTTAAACTTTTTACTTTTCTTTATTTATACCGTAGGTATATAGAAAAAGCATTGTTTTAAAAAAAATGCGAAACCTGAATGTCACCAGAATTATCTGTTTTACGTCTTTTTAGGACCTCCTAAAGTACGACACACGGCTAAAAACAAACGACAGTGTGGGAAAATAGCGTTGAGGGACCAATAAGGTTAGCCTGATTTGAAATTGAGGGCTTGATTTAACATCCAGGAATAACTTCATTGGCTCCCTCACATTGTTTTCCCACGCTGTCAACTGATTTTAGCCTTGTGTCGTTCTATAAGTAATTTTCTGAAGGGAGCAGTGTATTTATGTCTTATAATTTTTGTACAAAGAGAGTTGAAACTTTGTACAAATAACAGTCTATAGGTGCAGTTGTGCTATTCGGTAAACAATTTTTTATGACGTCATTAACCCGAAATAATGACTCAGCAAACATTTAAAAAATGTTGTGTTCAATTTAAGGTTTGGCATGCATATAGTTGTATGTATAAGATAAGACTAACATACGTAACAATAATGAATGGGACTAAAATATGCAACATGTTTCATCTCATTATCAGCATTAGTTTAATTTTTATCAAATGACTTGTGTACGTTTTTTAAAAAATATTACAGATTCGGAAAATTACCCAATAGAGTTGAAATTCGGTACAAATGTATACCATTACTTATTAGATAAGTGGACAAAGTTTCATTTCAATACGACAAGTATATCCATGATTTTTGTTAGATCATAAAAGTTTAGCATCATCAAGCGTGGTCAGTGCTGTATGGGTGACCGCTGAGCATGGTACGGATGCATTTACAGTTAAAAGACAAGCGAAGCGAGTCTGAAGGAATGTTTCCGTATACATTTAACGACTTGTACATTTGTTAGCGATTCAATATAATAAGGAAAAGTTCCGAGGTACCCCGTACCCGATTTGTTAAATGCCTAGAGAGTAGCGAAACCTCTCTCTCATATTTTTTTATTTAGTTTAAACTATGAAGTTAATATCTCTCTAAAAAAGCTAATAACCAGTTTTTATTGAAAGTAAATTATGTTGAGTTTAACTCTTAGGTATTTTGAAGTACTTCTTGTTTAAAAATAATAAAAACTTTAAGTACTAAGAAATAACAATGTAGTAAAGTTTAATAGCTAAGGAATCAGTTTAACACTAATCTGCAACAAACCCCCTTCCTTTTCATTTTTCTTTAAAAATTCCAAGAAAACACTTAGTATATTTTCCTTTAATAACCTAAACTAAGTGCATTTTCTTTAAGTTTTTTTATCGTTTTTACGCCTTTCCTTAACTACTAAAATGCAGTGAGCTACATTGATACTATGGAAACTTCTAGTTGTATAATTAAATTACTTTTAAAATCGAAATAACATTTTAGATGCAGTAACTTTAAATCCTTAAAAATATGGGGGGGGGGAATGGTCCTTGACTTTTAAATATGGTCTCTGGCCGCAGTTAATCTACTCTCGCGAGTTCAAATTTACTCTTTTTTACGCTTGAACCTGCAGGGTGATATTAGCATTTTCTCCTCACTTAAATCTCACTTAACTAATAATTTACCCCAGAGTTTGTACACACTCAATAATTTAGAAAGCACATCCTTCGTACATGGCGGCACACAGTGTTCTCAGTTCATCTAACCCAGGCCTAAGCAAACTTTTCTATGAAAGGACCGATTAGTCTTTTTACAGCCTGTCGCGGGCCGCATTCCTTAAATTTTAAAGTATGCTAAACCCGCAACAAATTGCAGTTACGCTGGTGTTTTACTAAAGTCAAATTTATTCTCAAAGAATAAGGATTATGGAACTTTAGCACTACTGGAACCGCTCTGTCCGCGACTAGTTCACAGGGTGCTTGATTAATCTAGTCTTACTAGCTCCTCTGATCGCATTAGTCTCGTAAGGTTTAGCCTCGTTTAATCAGTCCTACCAATCCCATCAGAACCTCTAGTATCACCAGACTCAAGCTAGACTCGCCGCTCTAGGTAGTTCAGTGCCACCTAACAGAGAACTCTGGTAACCCTAACGCAAGTGTACACAAACTCATTCTATAGCCTTGACCTGAATGTCAAAGGCCCGTAGTGCTACTAGGAGACGTCTATCTTCAAAAACCGAGCACTTCGTTTCTAGTCACATACGTTATTCGTGTTACCACTTTCACTGACTAAGTTTTTGGACATACGAAAGGTTAGTATATCTTCTCGACCTTCATCTCAATCATCAGCCCGCAGAACCTTGACTTTTCGTGAACTGGAGGTAACGGAAACGAGAATTCAGACTTGTCCCAGATGAAACAGGAAACTACCTCGCATTTGCGTATAAGCAGCCAAAAAAAATCACGTAAAATCCTGGCTGGGTTGGCTGGCTTTGAATTTAAGACCTCCCGAGTGTACGTTACAAGGGATAACCTAAAGTAATATATAAACCAAGTAGGGAAACATACGCGATTTCTGTCAGACCTGGCATGTAGTTCACATTTTGTCCACTAGGGAGTAGGCTCAAATTTTCCTATGTGCGTAAATGTAAACAAACTATTTACGGTACTCAAAATTTTTGTTTTTATTGCATTTATTTAAACAGTTTAGTTAAAATGTTAATATTTTGTGTAAGAAATACTTTTTGTCACATCTATTAGTGGTTTAAGTCCGAATCTTTAAATACTAGGTTTGTTTAAATTACTTAAAACAAGCGGCTAATTACACTTTTTTTCGTGTGCACTGCTTAACTTAGTACATTTTTGCAAATGATATTTGTTTTTCCCCTTCAAATATTAATTGTAATTAGTAATTTAACAAATCTATTTTAAATGTAATAAAAGTAATCGTAATTTTATGGCAATACCCTGTCGTCTGCATTTTCTTCAAAATCTTAATAAAAACATGTGGTTTACCTTTACTAGAGTTTCTCTTTTTCTTCAACTAAAGTATTATAACAATTATTTAAAAGAATTTAATACAAAATCATTAAATTATCGCGTACATATTTAAGTCCGAAAACACGATAAAAAGTAAAACTAACCTAATGTTATCAGGGTTGCCAATAAAATTAAATAAAAAAAAACCTAAATCCGAAAAGGCGCATGCGCAGTTATTCTAATTTTAGCTATTTTTTATTATTGAGCCAGCTATCAGCTAATCGGGCACCATACTGACACATGTAAAAAAAATCAGAAATTTTTTTTACATGTGTCAGTATAGGAATTTCCCTACTTGGTTTATATATTACTTTAGGATAACCTTATATTAAGGTCCTCTCCGGCTGGATTTGAACCCTCGATCTCCAGGTAGAAAGACGTGCGCTCTAACACTGAGCTACTGGACTTGGTTTGCTACCACTTTTGATAACTTATAACGGTTAAATTAAAGCTTACTGTAATATTTCTTATTTAAAAACAGTATAACATCCTAAAAACATGATACTAATATCACTATATCCCGGTCAAAATACTTTGACTGATTTTTTTTTATAAATATACCTTTAATTATGAATAAATATTAGTATTAGTCTCCATTATTATAGGCAATTATGAAGAAAAAACATTATCTGCCTATCCAGAGTGGAGCCCTTCATATGATTGCGCATGCTTAAAATTTTATAAAATCCCACAAATTTCAGTTTTCTTGAAAAAAAGTGGTTCCCTGTGGGTCACATTTTTTCAAACTGATAAAATGTTCTATAAAACGAGCGTTTAATCATCAAAATCGGATGACTACAACCAAAGTCTTCCAAAAACACATAAAAAATTGTTAATTTATGCAGTCACCACCGAATTTCTTTGAAAAATATTAGATTTGTGCATTTTTTTTGACTATTTAACGAATGTAATAACTTCAATTGTAGTTATCCGATTTTGACAACATAACACTCATGTTTATTAGCTTAAAAAATGTTATCTTCATATTTTGCACATGACCTACAGGGAACCACTTATTTAAAGAAAACTGGAATTTGTGCGATTTTTTAATATTTTGAGCGAGCGCATTCATATGAAGGGCTCCACTCTGGATAAGCAGACTACGCTGTTCGTTCATAATTTCAGGTATATTTTCAAAAGAAATTGGTTTGAAGTAGTAACAAAATGAGTCACATTTTTAAGCCTGGCTCTTGGACTATAAGGGTTTCACATTCTACAATGTTCCACTCGTATATATATATATATATATATATATATATATATATATATATATATATATATATATATATATATATATATATTTATTTATATATTTATTTATACATAAGAAAAAAAATAATGAATAAGTGTACACTTTGATTTTTTTCCTCTTTATGATTTATTTCCAAAAAGGAATTAATTCCTTACGATTATAATAATAATAATAATTTTTAATAATAATTTATAATTTGCACTTCATGCGTTTTTTCTTTTTATTAATTTTAATTAATTTATTTTATCTATCAATTCATTCTTTATTGTTTTATATTCAAATTATATTTTTTTTCTGAAGCGAGACGCCTCAAGATCCTAAAATCTGAGTGAGGCGTCCTCTGCCGGTCCATTACTATTCGACAATTCTAAAGAAAAACAATTAAAATTTATTCATTCGTTCCCTTCTCCTTTAGACAACTCGAGATAATAGATTAGTAATAACAGAAAATATCCCATTAGCGAATTTTGTCCAAAGGAAATTCGCTAAAAGCTAACTACTACATTTAAAAACTTGTTCTTCTATACAACAAATATAATAAATACATACATATAATGGAATTGTTTGACTAAGAAAAATTGAGCTTTGTTCCTTTGGACAAAATATTAAACTTCCTTATTTACAAGATATACTATATATATTAGCCAACTCAGTCCACGTTTGGCTGCGGCTAATGTTTTGTCTTGTGTTTATCAAATCGTAGAAAGGTTTTAAGGATACTAATGAAAATCAAATATCCAACATGAAAACAGAAATATTATAATATGTAAAAGACAGAAATTATTTGTACAGAAAATATTTTTACATGGGGAAATTTAAAAAAAAAATCATCAAAAAAGAATGAAGTACACTATCTTAAATTATCTAAAAAAAAACTTTCATATAAATTGAAAAAAAAGTAAAATGAAAAGTATTATAAGTTAAAAAAACGTTGACCTTCACTCCAACAAAATCTTCTTAAAGAGTTACTTTTTACCTCTTAAAAGAGCCTTAAAGAGTCATTTACCTTTTTTTAAATAATCCCTACTCTTTTACTTTTTCCACTGACATTGCTCATCGGGTTTACTGTCCCCTCTCAGTCAATATCAAGTCAGATTAGGTAGCCCCCTTTCCCCTAAATGTCCCACTTCTTTCCCCTTTTTCACCCGTTGCCTCCCCCCATTGTCCCCCCAGAAAAGATCTTTACTTATCTTTTACAGTTTTTTTTAACACTTTTCCTCTTTTTTTAAATAACACTTTATTATCTTTCACACCTTTTCCAACTTTTATAAAAAAAGCAACTCAGATTTATTATTTGTTTAACAAAAAAATATATCTAGACAGTATTTATCAAAAATAAATATAATTTACATTACCTAACTTTAGTAAAAAAAACTTAGCTACAGTATTTTTACTTCGAAAGAAAGAAGCTAGCTTTAATAAAAATTAATAGTACATTCTATAAAACTGTATTCTTAGAATAATACTAATATAGAAGGAGCATATGACCGTAAATACAATGTAATTCTACTGATAACACGAAAGCCAGTTGACTGGTGGTCTTAAGTAAGGGTACCACCCTAACAACAAAACGTTATTTTAAATATGTGTCATAAATATCCATTCATGAAGAAAGATCGTAAAGAACAAATATAATAACTTAAAACACCTGCTGATTATTTAATAAAACTGGTCTTCAGTGGCAAGAGGATAGCGGGATACAAGAATCTACATTTAGTTAACGAGGACTACTGTTAATATAATTTTAATTAAAAATGTTTAACTACAATTTAAAATGCTAAAAATATTGTAATGCCGATATTTATACTAGTATTTTATGGATAATCAATTATTAATTAATAATAGAACATAATAATTCAGCAACCGGAAGTATTGCCAACTTTTTTAAAAGAAAATTGTATAATGTTAGGGTGGCAGCATTACTTAAGACCACCAGTGAACCGCCTTTCGTGTTATCATTGGTGCTCCTTCTATATATAGTATTATTCTAAGATTGTATTTGATATTTATAAGACAAAGCTGTCAAATAAAATTGGTTTATTATGTAAATGGTAAACAAAAAAACTTTAAAGTAACCTTCTGTGACGATTTATATAATTTTAACAGATCAATTTGCCAAGTTGATAAAGCCTTATTGTTGACCAAAGTATTAGACAAAGAAGAGCAAACAGTGTAAAGGGTTTTGCGTGACCTGCCATCTAGCGTAATTAGCAGGTGTCATGATTGTTAGCATAGCTTGTAAAGTTTTTTATCTTTTTTTGAAATTTAAATTATACTTTAATTGACTTAATTAAACAAAGTTGTCGTGGGAGAAGAATGTATAACGTTTAACCTACCTAGCGAATTGTATACAGCAGGATTACGTTTATTCGAGTATGTTTAATCCGTATATTAAGAATTAATATTAAATATAATATAATAAATATAATAAAATTGTACTATATATTTGTTAATATATATATTAGGTTTTTATTTTTGATTAAGGTAATCTTAAGAATACCGCCTCCGTGGTCGAGGTCCTTAAAGTATCAGTATTTAAGCTGACCTTTGCCACCACGGAGGTCTAGGGTACGCATCCCAGATTACTCTCTCAGTTTCTATCAGAGTATTATTCAAAGAAAATATCGCTAACTTTAGAATACACTTGGAACGTAGATTTGTACTTTTTTGGAAACTTCGATGTTGGCAGCTTTTAAAAGAGGTTCTAAAATCTTTTGAATTTTCTCCATTGTCTTCACTATTTTTTTAATTCAAAAAATATGTTTAGCATATACAAGTAAAGAAGGTATAGGCAATTTAAAATGTTAAATTGAACATGGTCTTAACTAAGAACTATACCAAAGGACAACATAAATTCTCTCTAAGACCTAAATTGATTTTCTTCAAAAATGTCCAAGAAATAGATTAAAACCGCATTTCATATGAAACAAAAATATTTACCCTAAACTCGGGTCAAGCAACATATTAAAAAACCTTCCCGTTAAAGGCCTAGGGCCTATACTTTACTTACAAAAAAGATTTGGTTATCAGCAGTTTTGAATCTTTTGTTTTAATTTCATTAGAGATATTATTCTAAGACCCTATACATCCGATATATTCAATTAACATTAAGTTAGTAAAAACATCTCCACACAGGCTTTTGATGCTCCTAAAATCTGAGAAAAATTGATATTTTAAACGTTGTTTGGTGTCATCTTGTACAGTCAGTTTTAAAGAAAATAGAGACTTTTTTGTTTAGGCATTTCTTGATGCCTTTAACTGAGTATAGTTTACCTGAATGTATAATAAGAACAGACCGTACTGATTTTGTCAATACTCGGAATATACACAAAACAAGTGTTTACAATAATTTATTCATTAAATTACTTAATTTATTAGTCGGCCACTGGAGAAATATGGATGGATCATTTATTACTCATAAGGTGACTCATATGGCGGGAGGCTGACACAGGCGTGTACTCAACATTCCCTTCAGAGACCTTAAATGGGACAAGAACCCTTTTGAAATCGAGATTCTTGTTATTTATTAACATCATTAACCTATTTAGGCGAATCTGAAATTTCTAAAAAAAAATCTGTACTATCAGAGTTTAAAATGTTTCCTGAAAAAAAAGTCTTTGCATAAGTACTTTTTTTTAAATTACCTTTATTTTATAAATAAACAATAATTTATAAAATCTCATAAGGTAGAAACCTCCACTAAAGAATAAAAATTAAAACTTTATACTTGATTGCAAGTAACAGCAATACCTTGGAAACAGCATATTACATTTTTTACGACTGAGATACATTATTTCAACACTAAAGACCAAGCGAAGACAAAAAAAACTAGATTACAAGAATTATATTTCTTCTCTAAGAACAGCTTGTCCAGTTTATAAGTCTCACATGACAATAAAATTTACGACGCCTAAGTTTCAGTTATACTCTTTATTACTTCCTCAAAACATCTTTTTCCCTCAAATACTCCCTTTTCTCACTAACTTATGTTATAAATGTCAGAGCAGTTTTTGTTTTCTCAGAAATATCATAAATTTGAACAAAAGAGAGATTTTCAAATGAATTATCTAAGGAAAATTATGAACTAAGTAGTTTTAAAATTTAATTTCATTCGACACTATTTTCTATTCAAATGTTTCATAAAGGTTCTACACAAAAGCAAAACTAATTTGTTTTAGCATCATCCTGCTGATTTAATATAATAATTAAATTAATCACAGATATATAAAAATAATAGAACTGTTTTCAGGATGAAATCGGAGTTCCTGTTTTTATCCAGTTTCTTAAAGACACCCGCGAGACAGAAGCCACCAGTAGTTAGGTTAAGACTAGTGGTTGTTTTTTAACTATCTGTTTCTTCATTTATAGCAAATTTAAGGAATAATTTGCTTAAATTTGCTTAAAGCACTTTTTAATGCTCGCTTTAAAACTAACTCTAAGAAGAAGAATCCCCTTAACACAGAAAATTAAGTCCTTCCAAAGCAGTATCAGAGCAAGAGACAAGCGATAAAAGCTAGTGAAAAATGTTAGAAGCGCCACAACTATACAAATTATTTATTTATATTAGAAGAAACAATTTAACATTTTAACCTCAAATATTCAGTTTTAAGAGGTTTAAAAGCACTTTTTTTGCATCTTTCCAGCTGTATTTGGAATTAAAATGGCGCTATTAGGGCTTATTTAAATCAGTTTCGTTCAAGGACAGAATGACAGTACTTGGTGCTTATTTTAATAAACTGCATTTAAGGATCATAAGGATGCATTTTAGGGCTTATTTAAATCAGCTATATCCTACTAAACCACGCTACTTAGTTCTAGAGATCATATTATTGCATAATAACTCTTCTTTTAATTAGCTAAATTCAGGGAAATAGTGGCGCTTCTAAATGCTAGTTTTGGACTAAAAAACTACAATCAGGGCTATAATGACGTCATTATTCTTTATACATTCCATTTCAAAACAAAGCAATATAATTTTATAAATAAATTGTATTTTTTTCATAGAGTATATTTAGATTTCAAATTTATTTATTTATTCATTCCCTTGTATTCATTCAGATCAAAAATGTCTCAAATAATAAAGGAAAATGGCCTCTTGATAATAATAACCTTTTCTAAACTAGACATTGGTAAATGTCTTTCAATAAGTACCCAATGAAATACAATGACCGAATAGGGAGGGGGGGGGGTTGTAAGCAGAGCCGTGTAATTCTAGTGTAATGGGCGTGAACTAAGCGTAACGGTTTTGAGAACCAACGATCCGGACAACAAAAACCCCCAAGTAGAAAAGGCACGTAGTTAACGGAAATTCCGGGGGCCAGATAAATGATAGCGAAATTTTGGATTAATACTACAACAGTGCTTTTTTACCTTTTAATAGCACTACTGAGAGGAGATATAAAAAGTACTAAAAAATCTCTAAAGGGAACGAAAATAACCTTTATCTCGCTGGGAAGTAGCAAAAGTATAAAAATAAAAATGAGTACGAAACACGCTAATATAAATGAAAAACGTAAAGTAATAAAAATAAGACTTTAAAGAGAAAGAAAATAAGAAAACATCACAAGAAAAGTCGAAAAAATCCATTTCTTTTTATAAAGAGAAATCAAGCAAAAATAATAGATTAAAAGATAAAAAGTTTATTTAAATTTTATACCTCAAGTAACAATGAAGTTTTGCATCAATAAGAGTTTTCGCCATAAAGTTTTTTATGATTTTCTCCTGATTAAAAAGGAAATTTAAATTAAAATAGCTGCAACATTTGACTTTCCCGTCTGAGCCTATGTGATGTTAGGTACTCGCAAAATACATCACCCAAATCAAGCCTAGTTTAAGAAAAAATTGAGGACCCTTATGCTTATATAATTCTCAATAGTAAATTTATTAGTTCATCCATTAAAATTTGACTTATAGCTAATTTTTCGCCAGAAAATATTGAAAGCAAATTTGATTCGCATGTGGATACCCACGCCTGAATTTTTGTTAGGCTATAGGAACTTCAAGACAAGGATGTTCTGTATACAGATAATACTTCATCTTGGCCTCAAAACATATAAAACATTATCGTTTATCCAAGAGAATTAAACAAATACGGGCCTTAGGGCCGCAGTCTTACATGCATGTATATATATATATATATATATATATATATATATATATATATATATATATATATATATATATATATATATATATATATATATATATATATATATATATATATATATTTATATATTATATATATATATATATATATATATATATATATATATATAAAGTTTTTCAGACATATAGTTATGGTCTTAGGAAGTCATTCCGTCATCCGAATAACCTCATTTCCATTATAAACAATTCGCTTATAGAGTCAATAGGTGATCTATCACCTCTTTTTAATACCATTACTATGTAAAATACTATCACTATAACCGACATTGAAACAAGTAATTTAAGATATATACGGATTCAACTCCAACTAAGTTATACTAGTAATACTTATAGGATAAGCCAGTAAGGACGGTAAGATAATAACAAATGTCAATTTTTCTAAAATATTCCCGTAAGTGAGAGTCTGACGTAGCCCAAAATACTGCAACACTTATAACTAACTATAACTCAAATTTAGAGAATTATTTTAAACATTCTTATTTTTTAATTAAGTAAAAAAAAAGAAAGCTTTTAATTTTAGTTATACAATTTTCTTTGAAATAATTGTTTAAAAGCACAAAGCTACATTTCAGTATCATGTACACCACAGAAGTTTTAGCTATAAACCTTCTTCATATGAAAAGTACGGCATCACAGTTATTGAGGGACAAACAAATATTTATTAATTGGCAAAAGTATACAAAATTTCTTCCGTGTGAACCGGAGCCATATTTCATTTACTAGTTTAAGGTTAATATGTCCCGTTTTTTTAAAGGGGGTTTGAATTTAGTTTATTTATTTTTTAGGGAGAGAGTGAGTTTGTTTGGTTTAAGAGTAATTTAATTTTTTTGGTTTGGGTATTCTAATTTACTTGTTATATTTATTTTGCAGGATCGAAATATGATATTTTGTTGATATAAAATAGGATCGAAATATAATCGAAATGTAGATATAAAATACTGCTATAAGACATATATTTTGCAAAATATACTTTTTAGTCCTGAAATAAATCATACTCGTATCCTTTCATGTATTTCAATAGATGCAAAAATACGAATATTACATCCTTGTTTTCAGCAACAAAAACATTAAAAACCATTAAAGCAACCATGATAGAATTACTGTCATGATCATTGAGTCACTTAGGAATAAATTAGCATTTAAAAGTTAATTTCAGTTAAAATTTCCCTATACTTGATAAAAAGTTCATTATAAAATACAAAAGAGTAAAAGTGAAAAATTTCCAGGAAGTAATAAAATAATAGAACTTGGGAATTCGGTAAATAGAATTATCTTTGTTTCCTTGGAAACCAAATGATAATTTTCTTTATAAAATTTCCTTCACAGCAATGTACGTTGAATTCATAATTAGACGACAATCTCAAAACTCGTAACCTTTTATTACCTTGACGCAACTTTCTCTAGAATATTAAAATTGATTATCTTAAGAAAATTTGTAAACGCATGATCGCTTTTAACAAAAGTTTTGTGCGATAAATTAGGGTTTACTAATCAGATACCTTAGTTAGTAAATTGATTTATTAAAAAGGGGAGCGCACCCTTAAGTAATTTTAACAGGTTATATTTCTTCTTATATTGTTCCTGCCGAAGTTTATTATAACAATAAATCAATGAATAAGTATAAAAAAGTATTTCATATGAAGATTTAATTATTCTAGTATAAATTATTATATATATATATATATTATATATATATATATATATATATATTATATATATATATATATATATATATACAGTATAAATCTCCGAGAGACACCTAGCAAATGTAGCAAGCCAAATGCTATGCAACAGCCAGGAATTGTTCCATCATTTGACATTCCTGATCATTAATTGCTCGATATAAAGTCGTGTCCCACTCTTTTTCATAACGTCTAACTTATCAGTGCGCCAACAGAGCCTAAATTGATTCCGCCCTTCAATTCAAATCCCGAAGAATAAAAAGTATTCACTAAAGATGAGATGTCTAATGTCAAGACATAGTGTGACATGCCATTATGTCTAGCCATTCATAAATACAGACGAATATAGAATGATGGAACAGTAGTAGCAGAACATCTAAATGTAGTATAGGACATTGTTTCTTACAGCCCAAGGTGCCTCTAGCACAATTATATTAATATAAAATTATATCTTTAAAATAATTGCATAATTTTTTCGCGTTTTATGATTTTTCAAAATGTTTGCTAAGTAATTATTACAAGTTCATGACAACATACAAATATTTTCCGGATAGCGCAACTACACCTAGAGATTTATTTTTGAACAAAATTTCAACTCTCTAGCATAACTACTTACACTAAGGCTAGCCTTAAAAACACCTAAAACTGATCATTCAGGTGACATCCCCGTTTCGGATTTTTTGCAAACACAATATTTTTTTTTATAAATGAAGAAAAGTAAAAAAAAGAAAGCTTTTAATTTTAGTTATACAATTTTCTTTGAAATAATTGTCTAGAAGCACAAAGCTACATTTCAGTCTCATGTACACCACAGAAGTTTTAGCTATAAACCTTCTCCATATGAAAAGTACGGCATCACAGTTATTGAGGAACAAACAAATATTTATTTTTATATAAATATATTACCACACTTGTGTTTATGAGAACACTAACAACACCAATGCTGTGAATCATAAATCGTATGATGACCAGCGGAAAATCGTATGATTCACAGCAGAAGAGTGAGAACATGTTTAAAGAATAAGCTTTAAGTATTTTTCACTCTTTCAAATATTTTTACTCAACTCAAACTCTTTCTATGTGTCTTACATACTTGAGTATACAATGTTTACTCAAAACAATAAAATTTTACTTTAAAATAAATAAATTTAGAAAATTCTTATTTATTCTATATTTGTATAAGTCACCGTACTACCTGGATGTGAACACCAGACAGAGCTTTTCTACTTAACTAGATGCGGTCCTGTAAGTTTTAACCCGGAACAATACCTTATGCTTACAAATCAAATAACATAAATGGGTTAATAAATAAATCAGTGGAATAGTAAAAATTTAATATAAAACAAGGGACGGAAAAATGTTTTACAGCTCAAGTTTCCTCCTAAGCCAATGCAAAAGGAGGAAACTTCATGAACTCTCGAGGCCGACAAGCCGAGAGAAATAAACCAGTTAGGTCTCGACGATTTTATAGCGAATTAATAACTTATGGTTCTCAAGGCTCTGCCGAGGAAAATTTTACGATACCTGAAATCATATTTCCCTGTAGCGTAATAATTTTTAATAATAAAAACAGATATCAAGAAATAAGATTATGCTAATATTCAATGTAAACTGCGACTCCAAACAATTTTTTAAATAATTATTGAAAATACTCTTTAATGAATTCAAAAAGTAATTTTTGTTATTCATTTGATCACCGGTGCGGCAATGTTAAGATTTAGCATGCTACTGTTTTCTCAAATTCTATAAAAATTCTTTTTAAGACAAATTTTTCCCCTTTATTTTTCCTAAAATTTCCTTTATTGTTAAACCATGACTTGCTTTGTTTCCATTTGTATTCAGTTCGCAACTCTACCTAGTCAATGTAATCTTAAAGACAAAAAAGTAAATATTTTAACCTCGTACCGCATTTCATTAACAATAATAACTATTATATGTCAATCAATAATTTCACTAAACTATGAAAAATATAGAACTTCAAATCTTATACTCAAAAAGCTAATGACCAGAAATATAAATCTGTACAAAAACCTAATAACTTTACCTATTGAGTTAATTTATTACAACATATTTTTCCTTTTTTAATTTTATTAAGTAGTTTATACTTAAGGCATCTTATATTTTATAACCTTTTACTGGTTATCTGTATTTTAAGTCGAGATTCTATATACATAGAGTTGGTTTGTATAAAATACAGACATTATCTTTTCTTTAAACAATGGTTTAAGCAAAGCAGAGTAGAAGGTATAATTTATGAAATAATCGAATAATCTAGAGAGGTAAAACAAAACGTGCGTACTTGTTTTTCAGAACGAAATGTGCGTACTTGTGGTTGAGCTTTAGTAGTTTATATCCACTATATACATACTACAGATGCTACTACTAGTAATAATAATACCCGTTTAGAAACGAGGACCGGTAGCTCAGTAGTAGAGAGCATCCTTTACGACCTGGAGGTCGAGCCGAAAAAGGATAAGCTTAATCTTGTACCGTTCTTTTAGAAGGCCTAGAATTCAAAGCTGGCCAACCCAGTCAAGGTTTTACGTGAGTTATATTCTGAACATTGCTGACTTGATAGCTCAAGCCCCCTTCATCTTTTATGTTGACATAAACATAATAAAACTTATATATAGGGGTACTAATGTACCCAAGCCTTGTAGTTTGTTTTCTATTGTTCTTTTGTACTTAACTTAGTGTATCTGTTAAATAAATTTATTGTTTTTAAAAACTTTGAATACTATTCGTTTCACGTAATTGGCGCTGCGGACAGGATACGTGGATAGGTTTTTTCATCGAAACTCTATTTTTGTCTTAACAAATTAACCGCGTATCCGTAACCAAATAAATTTTATTACTGTGAAGTGTTAAAGTGCTAAGTGATTAAGTGCAAGGATCAAACACTACCCGTTTGGAATAACGAAAAGTCCAGTCTTTTTGAGGAATAGAGGATTATATGATGCCAAAGTTCTTCCTAGGTTTAATATTATTGTAAGTCTTTTATAAGTACTAATTACCAAGAATTAAGAAATAATCGTAAAAAGAAATATAAAAAGAAGAAAATTTATGATATTGATTAAAACTTAATTGCATGAATAATTTAGAAGATTATACTAAGTTATTTGAGAATATAAATTTACAAGAAAGTAGTTTAGCTAATCAAATCTTAGAATATAAAAAACATTTTGGAGACAAGATGCCTGTAGATTACCAACTTTTGAAATTATATTTGGAGACTATCCCTCCATATGATGGCAACCCACATACCCTCTCAGTGTATGTTAACAACGCTGAAAGTTTAATTAATCAGTTTGCCACACCTGGAAACGAAGCTATCTGTACGTTTCTCCTAAAAGCTTTAGTAGGTAAACTAACAGGAAGAGCACTTATGCTCATCGGTTCCCGGACCGAACTAACAACCTGGGCTCAAGTAAAAGAGACCCTTAATCAGTATTTTGGAGATCAGAGGGATCTCGATTGTCTCATTCAGGATTTATTATGCCTGAAACCCGATAGGAGAGAAGCTCCCTATCAATTTGGTATCAAATGCCAAGACCTGAGATGCTTAATCATTTCAAAGTTAAATGTAATGACCGGTCTCTCATCGGCCGAAAAAACAATAAGGGTTAAGAGCTATGATGATCTTGCTCTCAAGACGTTCATCAGAGGCCTCCCCCCTCACTTACAACTCAGTATTCGATTAAGAAACCCTAGCTCATTAGAAACAGCTATGGGGTACGTCATAGAAGAAGAAAATTTTCTGCATGCTTCCAGACAGAGTAATAACCTCAATTTCAACTCGACGTACAATCCAATAAGTAAAATAACTCCAAGTAGTCTAAGTAGTAAACATACTAACCTAAATACTCTATCCAAACCTCCTACAAACTTTAATAGAATACCTAACAGATTTGTTCCCCCTCCTCAATACTATACTCGTGGACCCCAACTAAATTCGCAAAACTATTATAGACCCATGTCAAATAATGTTAATCTTAATCAAAGACCACCATTTGTAAACCAGCAATATAGGGCACCGACCCCACCTCGTCCTTGGGTACCTCAAAATCATTTTTATAATAACCAAAAATTCAGTGGACCTAACAATATTAATCAAAGCACTCCAACGCCTATGGATGTGGATTCGAGTAATACAAAACTATTTCACCAAAATATAGATAGTTATAACCCATACGAGGGTCTATCTTCTTATAACTATCTTGATGAGGGCCAACTTGATTATTGGTACTCAAGTGAACATGAGTTTGCACATCCTGGGTTTGATCTAGGTCAACCCCCATATAGCTATCAACCTGATGTAGATATCCAAAACCACGTCCCTGAGACAAACCAACGCCTTCCTGGCTCCTCAGGAACCAGCCAAGAAAATCAATTAGGTACTGATACTACAAACGAAGATAAATCCCTTTTTCGGGAAACTGCCTCCCAGGACCTGGAGAGTTAGTACAGGTAAATTGTGTTAGAGAAGATTTACCGTATGTTAACATACCGGAAATAAATGCTAAATTACTAATTGACACCGGAAGTTCTAGAAGTTTACTCGATCCAGAAATAGCTAAGAAATACTTTAATCAGTATATTTACAAAGAAAATTTTCACATTCAAACGGCCCATGATATCACTTTTCATGACGAAGTGATAAGCATACCAATATTCCCCTCTTTCAAACTTGACAAGGTAAACTACCACAAATTTTATTTATTCAAATTTAATCAAAATTTCGACGGACTGATAGGAATTGACCTTTTAAAACTATTAAGTGCTCAAATAGACATGAAAAATAAACTATTAGTAACCCCACATGTTAAGCTCCCAATAGTATACGGGAAAAGTGATGACCCAGTACAAACTTATAAAATCCCAGCCAACACACAATTAGTAATAAAACTCCCTGTAGACAAAGAGTCAGGTTTAGCTGTGATAGAGCAAATTAAAATAAAGAAAGGAGTAGAAATCCCACAAGCTCTAGTAAATGTAAAAAATTATTGTGCCTACACGTGTATAAATAATTTTAATGACACGAAGAAAATTTAGAAATGATGAGACCTTTAAATATAAATATTTTAGATCCAAATACAAATGACCTTGTACCGTGGGGAGAGAAAGTATTTAATCATAACATATGTCCTAATACAGATAAGACTTACTCACACGACGACAAACTTACAGACAATCTAAAAAAGCTGAGACTAGATCATTGTAACGAAGAAGAAAAACAAGCTATAAATGCACTTTGTTTTGAATATAGAGATATATTTCATTGTCAAGGTATTCCTTTAACTTTTACAAATGAAATTAAACATCAGATAAATTTGACAGATGATAAGCCTATATATATTAAACAGTACAGATACCCTGCCTCACTTAGAGAGGAAGTTAACAGACAAGTTAATGAAATGTTACGAGATGGAATAGTCCAGCATAGTACCTCGCCCTACTCGTTTCCAATATGGGTGGTACCTAAGAAATTAGACACCACAGGGATACAAAAGTATAGGATCTGTATCGATTTTAGAGCCCTTAACGACCGGACAATAGGGGACGAACACCCTTTACCTAACATTTCTGACATCCTAGATAATCTAGGTAATGCAAATTTCTATAGCACCCTCGATCTGCCAGCGGGTTCCATCAAGTAGAGGTAGACCCAAAAGATAGATACAAAACTGCATTCTCTACAGATTCGTATCACCTAGAGTGGGTGAGACTCCCTATGGGCTAAAAAATGCTCCTGCCACCTACGAAAGGATGATGAACCATATTTAAGAGGGCTAGTAAACAAAATTTGTATGGTATACCTGGATGACATTATTATATTTTCAACCACATTTAAACAACACCTCCAAAATTTACGAACTGTTTTTGACCGACTTCGACAGGCTAACCTAAAAGTCACACTTGACAAATCTGAGTTTTTAAAACCAGAAGTACAGTTCCTGGGTCATATCGTTACTCCTGAGGTGTAAAACCAAACCCCGATAAAATCTCTGCCATAAAAAATACCCCATTCCGAAAACTCAAAAAGAAATCAAGTGCTTCTTAGGCTTACTGTCATATTACCGACGGTTTATTAAGGACTTTGCAAAAATCACCAAGCCTATGACGGCATGTTTAAAAAAGAATTCTAAAGTAGTATATGAAGACCCCACCTTTATACAATGTTTTGAGGCATGCAAAAACATGCTGATTAACGACCCGATTTTACAGTACCCTGATTTCAGTAAAGAATTCATATTAACTACAGACGCTAGTAACTTTGCTATTTCGGGAATACTATCACAAGGCACTGTTCCAAATGACCGGCCTATAGCGTACGCTTCGCGCACCCTAAGCGAAACAGAAGTTCGTTATAGTACTATAGAAAAGGAACTCTTGGCTATTGTTTGGGCATGCGGTTATTTCCGCCACTATATTTGGGGAAAGAAATTCAAAATCTATACCGACCATCGACCCTTAACTTGGTTGTTTAATCTTAAGGAACCAAACTCAAAATTAATCCGTTGGAAATTGAAACTCGAGGAATATGACTATGAGCTTATTTATAAGCGGGGCTCACAAAATGTTAATGCCGATGCGCTATCTAGAATTAAAATTAATGCCATTGAGAGCGAATCTATAGCTGAAACCACTAATAGCGTCACTAACAATGTAGGAGACTCCCAGTTCGATGCAGCCAGATATTTGCGAGATCTGTGCGAAAATATCAACGATAACCTAGACTCCAATTTAGAACAGTCGAATTTGAATATTAGTGATAATTTGGATCAGCCGGTATGTAAAAATATAAACCCTCAAGATACTCCTCAAAATATTACCGAGTTAAATCAGAGTGAACACCTTAGTACGCAACATACAACTAACAATGACGTAATAAACGATGGCATCCGAATTTTAGACGAACTAATAAATAATAAACGTAATCAGATAATTATAGAACCAAACGTACATCAGACCGTTGACATAAAAACAGAGACTAGCACAGAACAAAGTATTGTTAGGGTTAAAATTCCAAAAAAGAATAACTATGACCTAATACTAGATTTTTTGAAAACTCATACTATAGGTGACGTTACATATTATTTATATTTCCTTGACGACTCCCTCTATCCGGAGTTTTGTAAAGTTTACCTAGAAAAATTCTCCAATAACGGGCCTAAATTAATTAAATGCACTAAAATGTTGCTTACTATTAACGACCTGGAGGAGCAGGTGGCCGTGGTGAAGGATTATCATATTGGTAAAACGAACCATAGAGGCATTACAGAAACACTATCTCAACTACAAACACGTTACTACTGGAAAGGCATGAAACGACTAATAACTAAAATTATTAACGAATGTGTAATTTGTCAAAAAACCAAATACAACCGGAACCCCACGTACTCGCCCTTAATGTTAACACCTACCGCATCGAAACCGTTTGAAATCGTACATTTAGATACATATACCTACAACGGGAGGAATTACCTGACTATAGTAGATGCATTTAGCAAATTTGCTCAAGCATATTTTATTGAAGGCAAAACTGCTATTCATATTAGTAATACACTATTAAAGTTTCTTACATGTTTCGGAATCCCTCGCAACTTTATATTAGATAATGGAACTGAGTTCAATAATGAAATTGTTAAAGAAATGCTAAAACTGCATAAAATTAATGTTCACTTTACGACTAAGAATCACCATGAGGGAAATGGAATAATAGAACGTTTCCACAGTACCATAACCGAACATCTTAGGATATTAGGAAAATCTCACGGGCCAGAAAACGTAGAATTAATGAACTATGCCCTGATAGCATATAATCAGTCAATACACAGTAGTACTAATTTCACTCCCCATGAATTAGTATTTGGCCATACCGATCTCAGAGACCCCCATGAAATATTTCTACCGACTACTTTCTATACCGACTATGTCGAGTCCCATCACAAAAGGTTAGAAAAGGTGTACGAAAATGTTGCAACAAAATTATCCACCAACAAGGAAAAAATAATTAATAAACGGAACACGTTAGGCGATGTAAACAACAAATTCGAAATAGGCCAGCGAGTATATAAAATCAGTCCGAATCGAAGAAACAAAAAGTCAGATAGATTTCTTGGACCTTATGAGATTACAAAACTATTAGACAGAAATCGAGTTGAGGTAACCACACCTATCGATAAAACAGGTAAAAAGAAAACACTCATTATACATATAAAGGAGTTAAAACCCCCTCATGTTACAGATGGGCCTTCCACGTCGAGGGAAAGTCAAAACGAACAGACTTAACAAACAATCCTGGACTACTACCCCTAAATTTAGGACAGGCTCAAACAGTTACCGACCACTGGAAATTTATACAGGTATACGATTTTCAAAAAACCTTTGACGAGTATCAACATTTGATTAAATCATATGAAGAAGTTAAACGATTATCCGATAACTCTGTATACACTAAGCAAAACAGTTCTTTCAGACTAGTAGATTTTCTTATTACCAAAACCGCTCAACAATTCGGATCAACTAAACCCCTCACTTAAACTAAGACAAAAGAGAGGCTTAATAGATGGATTAGGTTCTATTATAAAATCTATCACTGGAAATCTAGATAATGCTGACGCTGCACGATACGATAAACTGTTAACAGATATAAGTGAAAATCAACACAAAATAAAGTATGCTACCTCGCTACAAACTACCCTTCTACAAAATACTACCGAAGAATTTAGTAAAAGTATAGAAACATTAGCACGAAATCAAAGAAATACTCGAATCTCAAGTAAAAACTATAGTGTACGACAATTAAATAAATCCCTGTGTCCATTTTGGGTTTCAAACTATAGTACAAGCAAATTATAAATAATTTTCAGATTATTAGAGACACTTTAGAACAATTAGAAGTTGCCATCTCGTTTGCGAAACTTAGTACCTTTCACAACTCAATGATCGATCCCTTTGAATTATTAAATAAGATTAATAGTGTAAATAAAGATTAAATAGCGGGAGATTTCCATTCGAAGCTACATTAGAGACGTGTTATCTTTTTGAAAGAATAATATCTGTAAAATGCTATAGTAAGCAAAATCAAATCGTCTTCATAATAGAAGTACCAATCGTGGAAACAAAATCCTACCGTATCTACGAACTCATACCAGTCCCTATTTTCAGATCCAATTCCTATGTATCTATTATTCCATCCTCTAAGTATGTACTACTAAACGATCAAAAATTTGCTTATACTAATGAACTCTGTAAAGAAATAAATAGTAAAAACTTTATATGTAATAACTTATATACATATGGTCTAGATACTAATAATAATATATGTGAAATATATGTTAGCTAATTCATCTTTGGATAAATGCTATGTCTCGAGATTTAACATCTCCAAAACATTTATTCAAAGAATAGATACCTATAAATGGATTGTAGTAGATAGAAAAGAAAATTTAGTTGTAGAAACCTGCGAAGATAGCAGAGAAACTTACCCTATATCGGGAAGTGTTTTATTAGAATTAGATAATAAGTGTCAAATAGAATTAGGTAATCATGTATTTAAATCATTTTCAAATGAAGGAACTAGATTGGGAACAATTAACTACAACATACCAATTTTTAATTTAACTAATTCCAACTCAGATTTAAATATTCAAAATCCCTTCAAGTTGGACCCAGTTAACTTAAAAATTAGTCATATCAAAAATGAACTTAAGAACCAACAAATGATTTTAAGTGATGTTTCCAATATAGCAATCTATAAAAGAATTAATATAGTTACAGTTATATTGTATGTTTTTCTTTTATTTATAGTATTAGTTTTAATGTTCTTATATGTGTGTAATAGAAAACATGTCAACATAAAAAAGGATGTTCCATCCTTGATTCCAAACATATCGGATTCTGTGGATTCTCCCCATAATCCTCAAATTCAGCATGGAGGAGTTATATTCTGAACATTGCTGACTTGATAGCTCAAGCCCCCTTCATCTTTTATGTTGACATAAACATAATAAAACTTATATATAGGGGTACTAATGTACCCAAGCCTTGTAGTTTGTTTTCTATTGTTCTTTTGTACTTAAATTTATTGTTTTTAAAAACTTTGAATACTATTCGTTTCACGTAATTCGTGACTTCCTTTGGCTGTTACGCAAATGCGTAACATGGTTACTAATGGCTGTAAGCAATTAAATTTCGTCTGAGACAAGTCTGGATCCACGTTTTCATTGTCTAAAGCTCACGTAAAGACAACACTGCGGACCAGTAGAGGGTTGGAAAGATACTGAAACAGAGGACTGTTAAATTGGAGACTCGGGTTTAGCAGTGTCTTTGATTAGGGATGATTTTTCGTTTCTGGAACATTGGCTTGCAGGTCAGGATTATGGGAATGAGTCAATGCACACTAACTTCGGGGTTGCTACCGGCTTCTCTCCCAGTCGGATTTAACCGGACTGAACAGAACAGTAAGGATAATGACTATCTGGTAAAACTAGAAGAACTGATGAGATTGATAGAAACTGTACTGGCGGGCTAGATAAGACTAGTAATATCAGAGTAGCTAGTAGGACTAGAGAAATTTATACAACCTGTGGACTAGCCACAGGTGCAGTCTCGTAAAACTAAAAACATTTAATTGCAGATTAATTTTAGACAATAGCAAGGCTTAAATATTAATAAAATTTAACTGAATGGTTTCAAAAACTATTTTATTGAAATTAAGTTGGCCAGACTGGTCAAACTGTAAAAAAGTACTACAGAATAGCACATGCTGTTTCAGTTTTGCTAGTTATTGTGTTAGCAACAAATCAAATAGGATCTAATTAGAACTCAAGGAACTAGAACCAGACTTAGCCAATTCCCTGATCACCTACCACGCATTCCTCATCATTATAGTACAAGGGATCGTCATAAAATAATATTTTTGATGGTAATAATATTTTCACCAAAAGCCTATATTTCACACCTCTAATAAGGGTTTATTGAGATAAACTAATGACCTTTCACTTTACACAATGCATTTTTCCCGTAAATAAACTTCCACATTTTCTTTTATTACCATGCAGTACATACAAAAAAGATAGTGTAAAAATAAAAAGAAAAGTCTATACGAGTTTTTAGTAAGAATAGAGGGGAAAACGGTAAAAGTCTCAAGATTAACGAGGCAGTGGGCCCAAAAAAGGGACCTCTGCATTTCTTTGTCTAGACCCTAAAAAATTCCAAGAGAAAAAGAATAAGAGTAAATGTCCTGAACATAATTTTATTTGAACCGGATCATATATTAAGAAGACAAAAGTTTCTTTTTTTATAAGAATCCCTAGGTACGTATATTTTTATAACTTGTTAAGCAAGGTTGCCAATTGCGGGAACATAATGGAGGTCAAGAAGACCCAGAGCACGTTACGGTAATACCAAAACCGGAAAGAAAATGTATCATTTTTAAAAACCAGAAATAGAGTAAAAGGTAATTTGAAACAGAAGGAGTGATAATAAGAGAAACATAATATGATAATATGAGAAGGAATGGTAAAATGAAACAAAAATTATATAAATGTCGAATTCATTACAGCAAGTTTAAACTTACTCTGATTTTGAAAATTACATTTTTGTTTTCAAAATTATACTAGTAATGCGCGTTGCATCAGAACTCACGGCAAAGAATTCATAAAACATAAAAAAATATTTAAATTTAAAACAAGCGAAATGAGTTCATCAAAACATTCGGATGCTATACTATTTTAAAGTATAAACTCAAAAAGGCTCGCTTCGCTTGCTAGTTTAGGTATCTTTAACATTTACATAGTAAAAAAAGGTCGCTACGCTCGCTAGATTGCTTATATTTATAATAATACAAAGTTAAAAAAGGCTCGCTTCGCTCGTTAGATTGCGTAGATTTATATTAATGCATAGTAAAAAAGGCTCGCTTCACTCGCTTGATTGCGTATATTTATAATAATAAATAGTAAAATAAGGCTCGCTTCGCTCGCTAGATTGCGTAGATTTATATTCATGCATAGTAAAAAAGGCTCGCTTCGCTCGCTAGATTGCTTATATTTATAATAAAATATATTGTAAAAAGGCTCGCTTCGCTCGCTAGATTGCGTAGATTTATATTAATGCATATTAAAAAAAGGCTCGCTTCGCTCGCTTGATTGCGTATCTTTATAATAATAAATGTAAAAGAAGGCTCGCTTCGCTCGCTAGATTGCGTAGATTTATAATAATACAACGTTAAAAATAGGCTCGCTTTGCTCGCTAGATTGCTTATATTTATAATAAAATATATTGTGAATAGGGCTCGCTTCGCTCGCTAGATTGCGTAGATTTATATTGATGCAAATAAAAGAGGCTCGCTTCGCTCGCTAGATTGCGTATATTTATAATAATACATAGTAAAGAAGGCTCGCTTTGCTCGCTAGATTGCTTATATTAAATATTAATGCATAGTAAAAAAAGGCTCGCTTCGCTCGCTAGATTGCTTATATTTATAATAATACAACGTTAAAAATAGGCTCGCTTCGCTCGCTAGATTGCGTAGATTTATATTAATGCATAGTAAAAAAAGGCTCGCTTCGCTCGCTAGATTGCGTATCTTTATAATAATAAATGTAAAAGAAGGCTTGCTTCGCTCGCTAGATTGCGTATCTTTATAATAATAAATGTAAAAGAAGGCTCGCTTCGCTCGCTAGATTGCGTAGATTTATAATAATACAACGTTAAAAATAGGCTCGCTTTGCTCGCTAGATTGCTTATATTTATAATAAAATATATTGTGAATAGGGCTCGCTTCGCTCGCTAGATTGCGTAGATTTATATTGATGCAAATAAAAGAGGCTCGCTAGATTGCGTATATTTATAATATTACATAGTAAAGAAGGCTCGCTTCGCTCGCTAGATTGCTTATATTAAATATTAATGCATAGTTAAAAAGGCTCGCTTCGCTCGCTAGATTGCTTATATTTATAATAAATACAACGTTAAAAATAGGCTCGCTTCGCTCGCTAGAATTGCTTATATTTATAATAAAATATATTGTAAAAAAGGCTCGCTTCGCTCGCAAGATTGCTTATATTTAATATTAATGCATAGTAAAAAAGGCTCGCTTCGCTCGCTAGATTGCTTATATTTATAATAATACTACGTTAAAAATAGGCTCGCTTCGCTCGCTAGTTTGCTTATATTTATAATAATATACATATTAAAAAGGCTCGCTTCGCTCGCTAGATTGCTTATATTTAATATTAATGCATAGTAAAAAAGGCTCGCTTCGCTCGTTAGATTGCTTATATTTATAATAATACAACGTTAAAAATAGGCTCGCTTCGCTCGCTAGATTACTTATTATTTAATATTAATGCATATTAAAAAAGGCTCGCGCGTATATTTATAATAATAAATGGTAAAAGAAGGCTCGCTTTAAATTTTATTTTTTTGAGTTTATTATTTTAGCCGCCATTTTTAAATTAATAAAAAATTTGAAATGTTGACCATGAATGTTGAACATTTTCTTTTCTACTCTTTAAGAGCTTTTAAACGATTATACAACACGATTTTTGCTCAAAAATGTTTTATCCGGTCCGCCATATTGGCCGCCATTTTGAATATATTTTTCGGAATATTACCAAAACCTATACAGCTCTGACATATAGTTAATTTTACTTGTATAAAAGTATCTAAAGTATATTACAATAGATCTTTATCTTGTAAATTCTTATAAAATTAGTAAAAACTAATTATTATATTAAATTATGGCCGCCATGTTGAATTTTTCGGAATTTAGTATATAACATTTTTTGTTCTACTAATAAAGAGCTTTACAACGATATATTACTCGAGTTATTCCTTCAATTTTAAATTTTTTGGGTTCATTATTTTAGCCGCCATTTTTAAATTTTTCAAAAAATTTTTAAATTTTGACCATGAAACATATATTTTCTTTTTCTACTCTTTAAGAGCTTTCAAACGATATACAACACGATTTTTTCGCTCGAAATTTTTTTTTATCCGGTCCGCCATTTTGGCTGCCATTTTGAAAATATTTTTCGGAATATTACCAAAAACTATACAGCTCTGACACATAATTAGTTTTACCTGTATACAAAATTTTATCAAAATCGGTCAATTTTTACGGCAGTTATCGCGACACGTACAAACAAACACACAAACACACAAACACACAAACACACAAACAAACGCGCCGTCCCAATCTTCTGAAATGTAAGAACTCACTTACGTTCGTTCAAATATTACGGCCAGCGTTAAGAAGCACGTTTGAAAGCTTAGTATCTGAAGTAAAATAAGGAAGTTATTTTGTTATTAATTAATGATGGTATTTATAGAAGGTTAAAGGCGTTGAGCGTCATAAAAAATATTAATTAAAGGTTAGTCCAATTATAAATGAATTAATTAATTTATAATTTTATAAATTATATTGAATTTATATTAAATTATTTTCACAACTAGAACTAAAGACTTATTTTTTTATGTCTGATCTTTTTGTAGTATGTTTTAAATAAATTAATGAATTATTAAGGACTTTAGTTATATGATTATTTTAATGACTAGCTAACAATAATTGGTGTCTAGCGATGACATTTCACCCATCACTGTGGGCATCTTCAGGCTTAAAACTGAAACTAATTTAACAACACTTATAACAAATCAAAGAAGAAAGCACTAAACGGAATATGTTGAAACCGAATGTGTGGCAACAGCATAACTAGAGGCTAGCTTGTCCTTGGCATTCCGTGATATTATACTAGGTCATGTAGATATGTTTCAAGTAGGATTAGGTATTTATTTTAGGTTTAGTGAGGAGTGTTTAGTTTAGAATGGACCACTATTGTCATCACCCCGGCAATATGTTCAAACCGCGGTGGAGTTTCTCTTGCGTGTGGCAGTGGCCGAACTCAGTGATATTAGGCTTTAGTTGATTATCTACCATCGATTATTTAGCTAAGCATCTACCATCGATTGGTCTTCAGCCTCTTCTTTCTGTCTGGAGCAGGAAGCTGGAAGAAAGGGTCAGAAAAGCCGGCCCCTCAATAGTCAGACCACATACTGGGACAAAGGTGAAGACTATTAGTCACGCGGAGTTGCAATACTCCTAGCTAATTAGGGAAAGGCGCCTGGCAGGAGGGGGGGGGGGGTTGCAGTGGGGTAAGGCCATAATCGTTATCGTAATTTCATAACGGGAAATCTTAGGTAGACGAACCTTCCGATGATCAAGAGCCACCCCCTTTTAAGGGTGTTGATTCCAAAGTATACAGCTTTCTTCTAGAGGCTGTCGCGTTTCCCCTCCGTTTTATAATTGTTTAAACCACAATTATTAGTTAAGTTAATATTAAGACATAGTATTACCATCAAAGTTTCAACCTTCTTTATTTTTATTTATTGTTGACGAGTACATTTTTAACGAATCTTGTGATATTTTAATTTTTCTAGTAAAGTTATTAATTATATTTTTATGCTTTCATTCTTTATTATGTTAAAAATGTTTTTAATGTAGATTTAGTTTTTAAGTCTCAAGATAGCCACAGTGATGGGTGAAATGTCATCGCTATACACCAATAATTGATAGCAAGCCATTAAAATAATTATAGAACAAAAGTCCTTAATAATTCATTAATGCATTTATGATGTGTGAGTTCTAAAAAAACTTTTAAGTCAGACTAAAAAGAATCCTTTTTGTACTAAGTTTTAACTCTCTAGCACAAATAATGTGGGAACTGCAATAAATAATAAACATACACCAATACAGAAACTTGGTAAAAACCACTTAGGGGGTCTTAAAAACATTTAAAACGAATTAATCCGGTGGAATCTCAGTTTCGGATTTTAGAGCACCCAATATTTTTCTAAAGAAAAGTTAACAAGGATGTTACATTTTGTCAAAACTACATTTGAAGTAATTTTTAATTTAAAATTATACAAAATTGACAAATCTTATCAAGTTATATACAGTTCTAATTATATTTTTAACGAGGGCATAAATTAAGAATTATAACATAAAAGAAACATCATTATAAATAAGGTTAAATTTTATTTTAAAAAAATCCGGTACAAAATACCTCGGAACTTTTCCTTATTACATCGGATTCGCTACGCCTACGATACCCCTAGTAAATTCTCTCTAGCTAGTTCAAAATTACCATGATTATTTCGGCAAATATTATCCAAATATAAGATTATTTAGTTTCCACTTTTTGAAATTTGGATGAACTAAGATGTCTTACAACTTGACATGAAATTTGGCACTCTGTCAGTCCTATAAAGACAACAAATTTAACGAATTCAAATCGATCCGACTATTTCTCCGTGTTTAATTCATTGCTTGACATTATTGCTCAGTCATAATGACTGAGCACAATTATGGATAACCAATATATTCCGGTAAGAACAATTAGACTTAAGATTAATTTTTGTACTAAGTTTCAACTTAGGACTAATACATTAAGAGTTTACGATGATAACACACATACACACACAGACATCTTGGTAAAAACCATTCAGGAGATCTTAATAACATCTGAAATAGGTATATTTAGTGCTAACACATTAATTTTCCTATAAAGCTAGCGTATATATAAAGAAAAGTAAAAATTTAAAAAGGCTTACTTGAACGAAGATAAATCAGTAAATATAATAAATACCTGAAACAAAAAAATATTAATTGCTAACATAATCATTTAAACTAAGATTTCATACAATGTCATACAAATTATAGATACTTAAGTTATTAATAACTAACTTGAAGTTAATAATTAAATCAATTTTTTAGTTAATGAAATCACATTTTCTCTAAAAAGAACAATTTCACGACCAATTTAAGTAGAAAAAGTGATTGAAAAAAGACAATTTAATAAACCTTTTCCCACTAGTATAACAAAACTTTTTGAAAACATTTTTCCCGTCTGTCATATTTGTAAAGTTGAAACTGACGTGGGTTCACTCAGGCGAGAAAACAGTGCGTGAAGAACGTGACAATCATTCTGACAATGAAAAACAATAAAAAAATTTATTAACTTAGAAAGAAAGAAAAAAATAAACTTTTTCACCAACAAAGTAGGATTTAAAGAAATCAATTAATAATTTTGACTGACTGGACATCGTTTTGGTATTAACAACTTTTCAAACTTTTTATTATTTTACCAGGGGGATTTTCCTTCACCTCGTTTTCTGTGTATGTTTTTAAAATTACCAAAAAAGATAAATTGTTACACCCATTCTGCTTTTTACTTTTCCACACCAACTATTGTAGATATATAGCAAAAGTATTGTGTTCAGCCTAAAAATCAGAAACCGAGGTTTCATCATATTTATCCTATCTGCTTCAGACATTTCATGATGTTCTAGTAGTAGGCTTTATCGAGCAGTCTGTTTGCCTGGGCGTGTGCGTGCGTCTGTGTCACGCATAACTCGCGGTATGTTTACACTTGAAAGTATCAAGTTTGGCACAAAAAACAGAGTTAATGTTAGTTGTGTTGTCAAGAAAGATAACATTCTATACAGTCTATAGACAGTAGAGTAGAGTGCTATCCTTCTAGACTGTGTAAACATATTTTGCTGAGTCATCAAAAATTATAAAAAAAAGTTTAGACTAAAAGAAATATAAGGAAATTTGATTAAGCTAGTGGAAATTTGACAGAAATGCACTTCACAGGTTTCTATAAGTATTTAGTGGTCCACTAAATTTGGCCGCCGTTTTAAACATATTAGATTTCAAATCTATTTTGATGACATAAAAAAAATAGTTTAAAAACGAAAAATTGATTAATCGAATAAAAAGTTTACACAAATTTACTTCTATAACTCGCTAATTGATCTACTTAATTTCATTTAAAAATTGGTCGCCCTTTTGAATATATTGGCTTCTGAATTTTCAAACTTTAACGGCTTTAAAGTATGAAACTAATTAATACCTGTCAATTAAGGTACCCCGTACCCGGTTTCTTTCATTTTGCGTTGATTAAAACTATATTTGTTATATTATTTATCTGCAAATGAATTTATATTTTGTAATACGGGTTTCTTATGCTCTTATAGAACGATAGATTTTAAGTGTCAGCATCTAAAATGACGTCACAGCTGCTTCTGTGTTGACACAAAAAGGTGTGCAGGTTTCACACAAATAAACATTTTCATTCAAAATAAATTAGACACTAAAACTAACAAAATTGCACTTATACTTAGATAACAGGACATCAAAGTATTGAAGGGCTGAGACTACTAACTTCCTAGCTACAAAGGACAATTTGTCACTATTTTATAGCCCTGAGCCATTTTGTGGTATTTTTAGAGCCGTGTTAATAGCTACAAGAAAGACAGCCATAAACAATATATCTTACTGAAGGTAAGCATATGAGATTTGCTTAAATTTAAGAAACTAAATTTACATAGATCAGCTTAACTCTTAATAAGGAAAAATGAGTTGTGGAGTTTCAAGTAATGAAATAAAACAGAGTCTCTCCACTAATGATATATATTTGACATAGCCAGCTTTCAATCTTAACAGATCATCATCAGTGCCTAACCAACAAAGTAAAAAATATATTACAAAAAATACTCTAAATAAAAATAAATACTAAAATAAAGAGAAATACAATATAATGAGATGAATTAAAATAAAATAGGGAAACAAAAATAAAAACATAGACCAAATAAAACCAAATAAGTAAACGAAATAAATTAAAATATAAAACATTAAATGTGTAAAAGTAAAAATAACTACCGGCGAGCAGCGAAGAAAAGAGTTAGGAGACAGCGGTTACAGTTTTGTCTAGAGGCTTGTAGCTGACTGACGGGAACCGAGTAGCCGCCGCCAACGCGCTTTGTATAAGCGTTATCTCGCCACTTTCGCCCCTCTTATTAAGCGCCTTATCACCATTTTCTTTCACGTTCTTTAAAATCTCCACATTTTCTAAAAAGTTCATAGTATTTCCTTTCTGTGTCATGTGGAGGAAAGCAGCTTCATGTTGAAAGTTAACATGGCCTTCCTCATGTATGTGCTGGTAGAACTTACTGTTCGTTCGCCGAAAGTGCTCTTTAAGTCTCGTAAAGTAAGCTCTACCAGTTTGGCCAACATATGTGCTGTTACACCCTCCACACCTCAAAGAATAAACACCACTCTTCTTGCTGGAGTCAATTTTATCTTTGGCATGAGATAAAGAGCTACGAAGTGAGTTAAGGCTCTTATAACCCACACCAAACCCGTTTCTTTCCATAACTCTACCAATTCTCTCAGACACAAGCCCCATATAAGGTATCGAACGCCAACTTTTCACTTTTGATGCAGGAGCATCTTCAGTGCCTATTTGGCGTAACGCTTGCTTCCTCTTGTATCTTTGAATAGTTTTATCTACTATTGCAGCTTTATATCCATTGGAAGTAGCTATGTGATATATATTAGCTAGCTCTATAGCGTACGCTTCAGGTTCTAAGGGTACAGCTAACAACCTATTAACAAAAGCATAAATAGCCGCCATCTTGTGGGTCCAAGGATGAAAAGAGGTGAAAGGAATTATGGAGTCTGTGGTGGTAGGCTTCCTGTAAATACCAAATGAAAGACTGCCCTCTGACCTGGTGATATTAAGGTCTAAGTAATTTAATGTACCATTAACTTCTACTTCAAAAGTAAAGTTCATGTTAGGCAGGCATTCATTAAGGTAATTTACAAAGGCGTTGAGTAGGTCTAATGTACCATTCCAGATACAGAATACATCGTCTACGTAACGTTTCCAAGTAAGAATATTACTACGAAATGGATTGCTTCGTCTTAAAATAAATTGTTTGTAAAAATGGTGCATAAAGATTTCCGCAGCAATACCTGCGGAAAATGCAATACCTTTTTAATTTATTTCGTTTACTTTATTTGTTTTTATTTGGTCTATGTTTTTATTTTGTTTCCCTATTTTATTTTAATTCATCTCATTATATTGTATTTCTCTTTATTTTAGTATTTATTTTTATTTAGAGTTTTTTTGTAATATATTTTTTACTTTGTTGGTTAGGCACTGATGATGATCTGTTAAGATTGAAAGCTGGCTATGTCAAATATATATCATTAGTGGAGAGACTCTGTTTTATTTCATAGCTTAACTCTTGTTTCCTTCTTTAATATATCAGTAAAATCCAATATTTATCATTACTAAATACAAACTGCACTGATTCAAATACTTTTACAATACAATCTTTTCTGTGAACTCAATCTAAATAAAATAATTATATTATACAAATACATAGCATGGAACTAAACAAAATATATTACAATATTTAGAGATTAAATTTTTTAATAAAAATTTTAAAATTTTCCCTAAAAATAAAATAAAATAACTTTTCCATGAAATAGGCAATTAATAATAAAATTTAAACTAATAATTTCTATTTAAGGCTTATTCTTTTCTTTTGTGTATTTTTCTATTTATTTAATAAATAATTTAATAATGTTGACCTAAATAAAAAAATAAATAAAAGTAATAATGATAATAACTAAACACAAATATATTTGTACAATATGTTTTTAAATAATCAAATATTGTAAAATAATATTTATGTAATTTGTATTTGTATTTTATTTTGGTGGAAATAAACAATTTTATTATTTTATTATTATTATAATAGAAGTAGAAATATAGCAATTGAAATATGTAGTTTATATGTTCCAATTGCACTAGCAAGATAAATTGTTTCAAGTCATGATCTTCTTAAATCAAAGCAATATATTTTACTTAATCTACAGTTCAGACTTGTAGAGTATTGTGTTTTTATCCATGATACCCTACATCCCTAAAGATGCCTCCCACAGTGGAAGCGAAACGTCGGATTCTTCGTCTACATTGACGAGGTCACCACCGGAAGACCTAAATCTTCATGACAATAACCGCGGAAGCATACGGGGTTTATTACTTCATCCTTTTCGAATTTGGTAAAGTCGTATAATTTTCATAAATTAAAAAACCTTGGATAATATTATAAACTAATAATAGAAGTACAGAATACTTATAATAATTATCTCCAGTATGATACAATTTTTCCTTCCATTCAGGGGTTTAATAGAAAAGAAAGAGTTAAAAAAATGATAGTCATAATTTTTACTATGACACTTTAATAACTTCAAAAATGTGCTGGTATGTACTGTAGCCATCATAAATGTAGGTAACGTCTTTTTTACACTCACCAATTCGAAATTGCATTCAACATTTGCTATTTCTAATATAGGAGCTGCTGCACTTATGATTTGTACTTTAATTTTAACAAAAAAATATCAAGCGTGTTATGGCCTTATGCATTATTATCTGAAAATACCTTTCTTTAACTATAAGTAAAAATTTAAATTTGTCGTATCCTGAACTATAAAAACTAAATTAAATAAAATATTATGCATTCCTCAACATGCCGCCAACCGAATAACTTTGAAAGTTTTTCTTTTTGAATCTAAATTTATAATTTAAATTTTTCTTATTATTTTCACCCGTATCTCAATATATTAGAATAATCTTTTACTTTGTCAAACCAACCCCTCTTCTTTAACTCAATCATACTTTATAGGGAAATTTCTTTATCCTTAATTTAATTTATATTCTGATTTTTTTTATTTTACTTAACGTTATTCAGTAATTCTAGTATTTCTTCTCGTTTTGTTCCCTTTTTAGCGATTTTGATAATAAACTATGCTTTAAAGGAAATTAGCAGAAGAAGGTGTGCTAAAAGATTCCGTCTGATATATTTATGTATATTGTGTATACACATGTGAAAGTTTTAACACACGTATAAATATAAAGATTGCAGTAAAAAATTTTTTTTTTTCAGAAAAACCTGAAGTACAAAATTAACCTCAAGAATTTATCACGTGAGGAACTTTTTCTCACCACATTGGATTTACTACGGTCATTCTTTCTACTTCGGACTAGCTTCGCTCGTCCTCAGATAATAAGCAGATAATAAGTACATACGTTTTATTCCAAGCAATAACCCGTCGGCACTGACCTCACTCGATGCTACTTAACTTTTTTAATTCAACAAAAATATTGATATACTTGTCGTATTACAAAAAAAATACTTATTTAATATACTTATTATTGCATATAAGGATACACTAGTACTAAAGTTTTAACTAAATTGGTTTATTTTCCGAATTTTAACAATTTAAAGAATGTATAAAACCATTTGATAAAAATCTAACTAATAATAATAGTGAGATGAAACTTATACATAACTACATGCGTAACAAATATTAAATTGAAAATAATTTATATTTATTAAATAAATCCGGGTTAAGAAATTATCGCTTTATTATTAACACAATAATTTTCCTATATACCTACGGCATTATGAGAGAAAGTGAAAAATAACTCTGCTAGTACAGTGATAACAGAGCTAGTTGAGTTGAGGTAATTAGTAAGAGCTACATTTGGTGTCTGTGGTTCTGCATCGAATTAAACGGCCTTGTAATCAAACAGAGAACAGTTAAAATATCAATAATTTCCCAGAAAGATGTAATTTATTAGAAGCTGCAATAAATTGTAAACCTGTGCAAATTGTAATTGTATACCATTTATCAATTAAAAAATATAATAGAATATTACAAAAACAAAAACAGTGAATATTGGAAATTTTTCTTTATTTATTTTTCTACCGTTTTCCTGATTAATTCAACTAATATTGATGTTACAGGTATTAAGCTTGTAAAAGAAATAAGGATAAAATCCATTGATTAATACGAGGAATATAAAATACCAGTTATAGCTGAGCCGCTTTATTAATAACCCTAGGGTTTTATAAGTAAGCAAACAAAGCACTTATTACAGAAACAATTTTTTAAATTGAATTTATCTGAAGGTAATAAAATATGAAGAGGTAATAAAAACTTCAAAATCCAGTTTTCGTTTTTTAAAAAACAATAATTTTTTATACGACTGAAGAGATATAAAAACAAGAGTGTATGATATCTGAATGAAGTTATAAACTGACATCGTTCTGAAAATTTGTATTTTTATGCATTCAACGTTACAGAATAGCAGAGTGAAGGGAAGGGTGAGTAAAGTTGATGAATAGTACACACGATAAAATTTAGTGGACATATTTCCTGAAATAAATCTGTCGTATATAATTGTATTCAAGAGTCATAATGTTTTGAGGAAAAATTAATTACTATTTTTGCTCTTTTTAAGCGAATTTGTTTTCATTAAATATGTTCATGAGATATATAGTTTTAATGTACTTTATTGGAGGTTTTAACGTTAAATCGGATTGAACAAATAAATATAGGTTCATGTTTAAAATTTTTTAATTTACTTTTTTAAGGTAATTGAATCAGATAATTAAATTAGCTCCTTATAAGTTTATGGGTGGTTCTTGCGCTTCTTCTTTCAAAGACAAAAACCACTGCTTATAGTAGTTAAGTCCATAAACTAGTGGCCTATAAAGTTTATAAGTCTATACGTATAAAGGGAAAGGGTCTGCTCCTTTAAGCCCGTTTACCGTAACTGCATTCCTAGAATAGAATAGAAAATATATTTACAAATTGTTAATAAGAAACTTGCAAAGAAGCTCTATGATCTATAAAAATTATTTATAGAAGAATTTATTTATAGAAAATAATTTATTAGCTCTTGGTTATTTTTTCGAAATAGTTACAAGACTATAACTATTTATTTTCTGTCACCAAAGTATAGGGCACACAAACATAAAAAATAAACCCCTTTAAAACATTATTGACAGAAACTAACTCTTCACAAAGCATCTATAAGAAGCCAATTAAAAAAAAAACATGCACCCAACAAGAGAACTAGAATTCGTGTATCAGATTATAAAATTAGGCTGGGCATACACAGTATACTTTACGGTACATTAAATACATCAAACGTCACTAATTTCAGTCAATATAAATAATCAATGTTTTTTCAACAAGATTAAAAAAAGAATACTTTGCTACAGATGTCACTTTAATAGCATTCAAAAATTTATGCGAAACTGTTTCCTTTTGTTTAATAATTTTATAGCTCATACACCATAAATTTACTGAAACATTAAAACACTTAATGCTTATTGCATTATTCAGTTTTAAAAGTAAAAAGAGAAATACAAATATAATACAATAATATCAAAGGTAGCTAAAGAAAACATCCTAGAGGCTCGAGAGTCGGGCGAATTTTCTTTGAAATGCATAATTTTTTACTTGTCAATTCAATTCTCGCTTTTCAGTTCAAGTTTTCAGTACATGCTTTATTACCTGAGCAGTAAAGACACAAGTCGTTATTTATTTGTTTTTCGAATTTTCCTTTTGTTTGGAAACGCGCATATTTATTCCATATGAAACGATGCTATTTGCACTTATTTGAAACTCAGTTTATGTTAATCAAGTTTAAGGCTTTTAATTTAAAAATTTGATAAATGAAGTAACAAGTTTTGATGCAACTACTTAGATTATAATTTCTGGCGCAAAGGTCCACAAGCTAAGCGAATTTCTGATTTCTTGCTCATCAATCCTATTTTTTCTGAAGTTTTCGGTATAAACAGAGCAGTAGAGTAAAAATTAGTACGTAAATCTGTCAGATTTTTCAAGGAAAATGTACATATTTATCCCATAAATTATACAATACACGGCACAGTATTATTTGCACCCATTTGAAGATCACTTCATGCTAATTTTTGAATCATTTTTCTTTGAAATTTTATAAAATTAAATAACTAGTTGTAACGCTAGTGCTCTGTTTTTATAGCATGTACCGGGAACTTAGATTGAAATGGATTGATGAGCACAAAAGCACGCATCTCAAAGAAAATTCACCAGGGGCCCAAGACCCGCCATACGATCAAACTCATTACAAACGTTCCAAAGTAAATTCCATGCATACCATTATTATACAGTATATCAGAGATTACAATTTTGGCAAATTTCCTTTAAAAATCACTAATGAAGTAGCTCGCCTTGAAGGACTAAAGTTCGGGGCAACATAATTGCTGTGCAGTGTCTATGTTGGAATTACAACCATAGTTTTGTGAAATCTGTGACATGCATAATCCTTTGAAAACCCCGGAAAAAGAAGTAAGAAGTAATGCTATTGCTCAGGTTAAAAAGCATAAACCGGAAACATGAATCCAGAACTGTCTGAGACGAAATCCAAACCCGCAATTGTGTAACAGCCGAAGGAAACCACGTGAAACCTAGGGCTTGGTTGGACGGCTTTTATTCAAGACCTTCCGATACAACGGCACAAGAGACAACCTTAAACAAGGTACTACCCAGACTGGATTTGAACCCTTGACCTCCATGTTGTAAGGAAAACCCTCAACCACGGAGCTAAGGATCCTTAAATAAGTTCTTGTTAAACTCAACCAAATTCACTTTAAACTAGCTCTGCAAATGATATTTATCAAAAATAAACAATAAGGAAAATTCATTTATATATTTTTCTATAGAAACATGATTCAATTTCTTTTTTTTTCTTTCTGGCCTACGCATAAATTAGTATATCTCCATAATCCTAAACTAAAAGAGTAAGTAAATAGAAAAATCATTTTGGATTATTTTTATTGTGTTATATAATATTTTTATATCATTTTATACAAATGAAAATAAAGATTTATTGTTATTATTATAAATAAATTTAAAAATTAACATAAAACTTTCTGTTGTAATGCTTGAAAGTAAGTGGATATTAAAAATTATTGAATTAATTTGTTTATTATAATACATACTTAAATATACAATTCGCTGAATTTATACTGTCCCAGTAAATGAATGCAATAAATTACAAAGATAGTAAATAAATCCATTTCATTCTTCACGGGCACCAATACAGCTCTGACCACGCAATGCCGCTTTACTTTTATGATCCAACAAAAATCATGGGGATACTTATTTAAACGAAACTAAATGTACTTATTTATTACGTAAAGGTATACACTCGTACTAAATTTAAACTCAGTTGAATCATTTCCTGATTTTTTACAATTTTTTAAAACGTACACAACTCATTAATAAAAGTTGAACTAATGCTGATAATGACATGCAACATGACACATATGTAATTACATGGCCACATGCGAACTAAACTCAATTTTATCGCACAATTTTGCATAATTGCGGGTTGAAAACAGAGACACACGCATACAGACAGACAACTTTGTGAAAACTACTTAGGAGACCTTAAAAACACCTGAAACATATAATTTCAGGTGTTAATAATTTTTAACTTGAAAAGAAGAAAGCTTAAACAAATCAATTAAAACAATTAAATTGAACAAACAAAATTTATATACGTAAATGTTGCAAAAAAAGAATAAACAAATTAAAGTGTTAAAAATAAAATTAGTAATACATTTATTCAAAGAGAAGGAAAAATTAAAATTCTGTGGCCAAAGTTAAAAGATTCTTTGGCTTGGGAGGCCCAGTTTGGAGCTACACTGTGGCTTATAAGAAAAGGAACTGTGTTTTAGTCTCAAGTTTCCCGCCGGAGTGTCACAGAGACGCGAGCTTATTATTATCACTTATTTATTGATATTTATATCAAATAAAATCATACGTTTGTGATACAGTGGATCAAATAAGAGTTATTATAGCTCTGGGCGAGTCGTTCGCCACAACCTGAGAATAATATATACAATGAGCAATCTTTCAAGGAACCATTTTTATAAAAGACTTCTAAAAAAAGTTATTCACCAATAAGAGCGCATTTAAAAAAAATCTATAAAAAATAATCAATTTAAAAAAAATTAAAAGCAACACTTTTTAAAAGGCTTTTATAAAGAAATGTATAAAAAAAGCTAAATCGCCATTACCAAAATACATTGAAAATAAGCTAAGTGAACAATAAAGCAAGTGAACTATAAGCATCCAAAATATTTTTTCCGTTACTACACATATTTAAAATTTTAATATTTCAAATTTAAGTCCCGTCATTAGTTCATGTCTATAAAACATGTTATGTTTTAAAGGGGCATGCGATAAAATAAATCCATTTTAGGTAAGGATACTGTCTCTAAAAAAGCCTTTTAAACATGATAAAATCACATTACTTTTCACGCTGTCAATTAACATCAGAACAGTTTAATTAATTTTTTAAACAAATAAATCATTAGATTGTATTGATTTATAGATGACGTCAAATTTAAAAAAAAAAAAGATCAGAGGGGAAAATCAGAGGTCATGGTAAAAAAGAAACAAATTACAAACACAAATAACTGTAATTGGAAAGGACCATTGAAATTTGATATATAACTGATTTTTTTCTCTCTGTATCCCTTTTTAACCCTTTTGGCCTTTTTAGATGTATTGGAAAAATGTTCATATTACACAAATATATTGGAAAAATGTTTTTTCTGAACTCTAAAATAAAAAAATCTCTAAAAAACAAAAAAAACACAGGAAATCATAACCTAAAACAATAAAAAAGAGAGATAGAACAGAAAATATAACAAATTACAAAACATTATGTTATTATTCTTTAAAAAAAAATCTGGAAGAAAATGAAAAATTTGTAGTAGTAAAAAAATAGTAGAAGGATTGACAAAGTGAATGCAATAATACGAAAGATTGGGTCTGCTCGAGTTGAAGAGAAAAAAATTTGCTTGAAAATGGATAATATGAAATCTGTTTTAGTGTTTGAGTGCGTGAATACATTTTTTCATATGCCACAGTCATGTGCCACACCCTCCATCTCTCCAAAGCAGACATATTGAAATAAATATAGAGAAAATATGCAGTTTTTCCTTGACAACTCCCTTTAATATTTCTTTAGTTTATTTTGAAAAAGAAAATATCTCTAATAGCAACTTTACATTTGTTGCATTTTTCAAACATGCTTATGTAAGATTTTAAATGAAATATTAACTTCATTTGTAACTCTTTTTTGCGTCTTAACTTTCTTTTTAAAGTGAAGTCAGTGGTTTATTTTTATTCTAAATAAAAAGAGTAAACTTAACTCAAAATAAGAAACTTGAACAAGCTAAGTAAAAACCCTTACTAGATTAAAGATAGGCAAGAGCGTGTTCGTATGTTTCTTTTGGAATGTTTACAAAATAATAATTTTAAATTCATATTTACTTCCAATCTAATAACTTAAAATCGATCAACAGAAAATTTTGTCTGTACACTAGACGCAATTCATTTTTTTGAAAATTTGGACACAATGTGCAAATTTTGCACATTGACACAAATGTGCACACGGTTATGCACAAAATAGCGTTATACACTTGCCCTCTCTACCAAATAGAATTGTTAAGGGCCCATTTTTTCCACTGTGACTTTCTGTTCTCTAAGTTTTCCTCTTTTAATTAATTAATTTAATTTAAACCCATATATGGTTTAAGCAACTAATGTTTCCATCAATCATCCTTGAGAGAAGTTATAGCTATAACTTCATTTTCACATCACTTCATTTTTCACAGAAATAACTAACTTTTTCTAATAAATTTTACAGGTTCATCTGTTTATTAATGTCCTCCTATAAAGTTTACATAAATTGCCAATTTGGCTATGTGTGAAGAATTTGCAAGGCACATGTTTTATCTTATTAGAACGAACAGAACAGCTACGCGAGGAGGGGAACTATAAAGTCTTTAAAATGGCAGGAGATGCTCACTTAATCTCCTGATTTGACAAGGTTACGGTAATGTAGTGATGTAAGGTAAATCTCGCGGTTGATGAAAATAATCTAATAGAGAGATCTTATCGCCAGGCTTGGCTTTCCCCCCTGTTACTACTACAAGTAAGCTTTTGTCTGAATACGATTATTAAAATAGTGTTTCAATAAGAGTAATAAAATGTGTTATTTCAATGTTTAAACAATCAGGATTGACTAATTGTGTTCCCTTATTAGGTAATAATTAGCAACTAAAAGGATTTAACAGTTCGTGAGCGTTGTAGGATTAATTTTATAATTAGTAGTAGGATTAACTTGTTGACAACCCTAATTAGTATTGCTAGTTTCAGAGTACATAAATTAACCAGTGTAGATAAACCAATATTTAAAAGAAATTCAAGGTGAAATAAAATAATGAATCTGGACTGCAATAATATGTAAACTAAAAAATTATTAAATTTATTTTATTTCGATAATGCTAAGCAGAAAACAACAATATCGTTACATTTTTATGAAAAATACAATGTTACATTAAAACTGAATATACAAGGCTTCTCTTACATCAATAATGAACTATAACACAATGTAAGAGTAAAAATAGAAGAGAGAAAAATGAAAACCAAGAGGAAAAGTGTGAAAACCTGTCAGAGTTGTTGTAACACGAAAACAATAAACTGTAGGATGAAAATTAGAAATCAACCCCTATACCTTGTGTCTGTAACGATAATAGAAAGGATGTTTAAACTATTATAGTATAACTGCCATGACGTCACTAAGTATCAAAAATTGAAATAAGATAAATCTTGATTGACCTTACAAGGCAAGTATAACCCGGTCGTCAACATAGATTCAAACACAAACACCAAAGTCGCGCAACTTGACAGCAGCCCCATTAGCTTTGAAAAAGAATACATTGTACAAATAATTTGCAAAATAAATCTTTATATAATCTCTATCTCTATCATAATACTGACCAACCAAGAAATAGACAAATAAAATATTTTAAACAAGAATAAGGTATCGATGGAAGAGAAGAGAAGAGAAAATTAAGAAATATATGATGACCACAAAATATCTAAATAGTGACTTAATTGTCGACATTTGGGAATTAATTAAACTTTTTTCGACAAATTAAATGAATCTAATGGATCTACATTCAATTCAATTATAAATTTTTAAAATGTTTAAAAATTTATAACAGGTTTGCCAAAAATTCAACGCCACTAAATCCGGAATACCCTCACTAAACAAGACTAAGTAACCTAAAACAATACTATCCTTACTATCCTTAGCTCTACAATGCAATATGTTCTCATTCCCACTATTAAGATAACTAGAAAGAAAATTCTAACCATTATTTTCTATTAACGAAAAGCTTCTTTAGTTCAAGAATTTTAACACAGCAGTAAAATAAAACACAGGCAATATCCGGATTTGGCAAAACTTGATACCTAAAATTCATTTACTATTTTGAAAATTATGAAAGCTATAAATTCAATCATTAGCTCAAATTATGAGTTATACAACAACTAATAAAACACTGATATTGTTGTAATTTATATAATTTTATGAACAAATATTAAAAAATCGCCATTTTGGCCACCTTGCTTATTATAGTCAAAAATACCTTTTACTTGCTTACTGACTGGGAATACTTAATATGAACTACAGTCTATCTCATGTCTATCGTCTACTTTAGAAATCTTGACAGGTCAGTATAGGCATCGCCGATTCTTAAAAAAAATCCCTACAAGAAGGGAGCGAGGAAAAACTTAGTAAACAAATCAGGTTATTTTACCTGTGTTTTCTTAGCAATGTTTTTTACTTTCTATTCTGTAGTTTTATTTTATAATTTAATTTTCATGATTAATTACAAAGTAGTTTTCAAAACGATGCAAGCACAATAAGAATCACAAACAAAGTGATCGATTGCCGAGAAGGAAGTTATATCTCTACATCGGTTATAGGGTCAGGGATTTTTTTTCTCTTTTTAAGTGATGGGTTGGCAGTGGTTTTTTTTTATTGGTCAATTCCCAAAATGCTTATGACCTTAGTGACTTTTAAACTAAAAGATAGACTGTAGTTTATCTAACTACTATAGACTCTTACTAACTCGACTTTTTTTAAATATTTTTATAATTGATGAGTTTTTACCATGTTTAACGTTGTAAATGAACTTGTCTCAGGCAATTAAGCAATTAAATTCAGTCAATTAAACTACAAATTATGATGATACAATTTTGGTAGAAATTAGTCTTAAATTTTGATAAACTTCAAAGTTATTTTTTCTCAAAATTCATAGATCAAATCATAATAATAAACGTAAAGGGTTCTCTAAGATTGTATAATGGCTGTGTATTCTAGCTTAATGTGTTCACCAGAGATACAATTCTTGTGAGAAAGGTATCAGATACGGGTGGTTTTCTTCCGCTGCTCTAATGTACAATTAATGTTCTTGAAAAGGGAAAAACAATACTTGGTACTAACAAATATCTGAAAAAATAGTTCGTACCACCTTCTGCCATCTATGACAGGACGTGTATAAAAAAATTGATTTATAACTTGTTGACAAAAGTTGATAATCATAGTTTCAGAATTTAAAGCAAACTAAATGTCCCACATGAATCAATAAACATAACAGATATGGCTATGGATGCTAACATAACATAACATGGAGGCTATTTTATAATAAATTAATCGATACACGCCTTTTCGACGCACCATCCAATCTAAAAATTTATGAGATCATCTCTATCCTTATACGTTCTACGTGAAATAAAATGTATAAGTATGTCGAAGCTAAACTTCTAGGCCTTTTCTCATGTATGAATAAGATGTATGCCTATATTGCCTACATTGATGTAACATAAACATTAATATGTCATATTCTTGACCCAACATGAGCTGCTAAGAATAAATCAGTTCAAGGTATCTCATGGTATCAAATCATGAACATTGTTTGGATATAAAACTGAATATATGAGATGAATCACTTTCCGCCTTTGACATTTTAATATTATCAAGAAATGTCATACAGGCCGTATAATACCTCGAAATTTTCCTCTCTACATCGGATTTGCTAAGCTCAACCCCAGAAATCAAAATAACCGTATTTATAATTCTACTCAATTTGTACTTCACTCCTTCTCAGACAATGAATAGAAGTTGTACTCGTCGTTTTCATCGCTTGATGCTGCTTAACTTTTATGATCAAACAAAAACCGTAGATATACTCGATATTTTTTCTCTATGCAATTGTATAGGGATTATTTCTTTCATTTTAAACGATACTTTTTAATTGTATACAATTTATTCGATAAAAATTGAAATAATGAGAAGAAACTTGGCACATAAGTTGATCTAGACCACAAGCGAGCTTAATCTCAAATGTATCAAAATATTATTGCATTTTATGAATTTTAGTTCATGACACCATAAAAAGTTTTGCCTGATATGAACCAAACGTAAAGATTGATTTTTGTACGTAAGTTTTTAACTCTTTACTATAAATACGCTGGGAGCAATTATGATAATAAAACTCACGAAACGAAAAAAATTAAGATAAAATCATAGTTTAGGTTTTTTGGGCGAACACAATATTTTTCTATACCTACGGTATATATGACGAAAAATAATAAATAAAAGGAATACATTATATGAATTGTAAATTATATAAACCATGTATAATATATTATTTATAGTTTATCTCACAACATAACAATACTAAAATTCGTTGTAAAAGCTAACCCTCTTTTTCTTACAGTTAAAACATTTTCTCTATATTTTAAGGAAAGTCCTAAAGAATGATAAGATAAAATAACTTTAAAATAAACGATTTTCGTACCAAACTGTAACACTTTTTGTTTATTTTTTCTCTACCCGCAACTTTCATCGTTATCACTTGATATCACTTTGCTCCTCTAAACTAAATTACTCACATCTCCGAAAAAAATGACTTTAACTAAATTTTTTCCTAAATGAAAACCTCGCGAATTTTTCACAAATTCTCCCCTGAAAACTTATCTACTAAAATTTTGATACAAGTTGTTATTTTTCATGTAAATTTTTATCAATTTCTTTTTGTCTTATATACAAGTAAAAAATGGCATACACTGAATTTTTTTTAAGTGTATGGGGAAAAAATAGACTCTTTTCTTATTATCATTTTTTCAAGCTGAAATTTGCAAAAAGTCGACTACTGAAAAAATTGAACGTAAACAAGAATTCTTTATTAAATTTTTCTTACCACTCTTTTTCAGCTTTTTCGAGTTTATAATAATTTTTGAGATTTTTTTCCTTTTAAATTCGCTTTTTCATTTTATTACATGATTACCTAAGAAGAGAGTAAGAATAAAATGTTAAATATTTTTATAAAATAAATTTATTTAAATTCGGTCCTCTTTACATGTAATTGCTATCAGTTAATCTCACTTTTGTTAAAATTGTTTACTTAACTCCTTTGTTTATTTTTAGGATTTAAGATATATATTTTTTTGGTTAGAAACTAAGTCTTTCCGGACACACATTTTGGAACCTTTTAGTTTAAAGCATACAAGGCAAAATATAATCAAGGCCTTCTTTATATTAATTTAAAAAATATAATTTTGTTTTAAATTTAATAATTTTGTTGTTATTATTAATAAATTTCTTCTCTTCCATAATGCATTCGATGAAAAGAAATATATAAATTGTATCAATAACAATATATTATGTCATATTTAACTCATTTTCATAAAATAATAATAATAAATCTTTATTTTTCATTAAATTTTATACAGATAAAAACATTAGAAAATTGTCAATATCTTAAGAGTAAGTTAGTAAAACAAGTATACTACATATTCTAAGAGCTAATCAAGCTATAGTAATCGTCAATGTATAAATTAAGCCTCTTTCTCATTTGTTTTGAGTTTTTTGTAAAAATACTTACTTAGTGAATAATAAGGGCTTTCTTTAAGATAAGTTTTAATATATTTTATAAATTGTTTTTCTGGTACATTTTTTATATTTTCTTCTAAATGATTAAAAAGTTTAATGCCTAATATACTATGTTCCACATCTGACTTGGATAACCTATAAGGAGGGATCATAATATGTTTTTATTATAATTGTGAGTAAGATTATTTTTATTAAATATATTTACATTAATTTTTATATTATTTAATGAGCTGTATATAAACAAATTTGTGACTGTCATTATTTTAAATCATTTAAAGTATTTTTCTTACAGATAATCTTTTTTGAACCAACAGAATGTCTGGTACATTTATTTTTATCATAGCATGATTTAGTTTTTCTGATTATCATCTCAGTATGAGATCCCATAAAATAATATTTTTTTACAATAGGGTTGTACATACAATCGTCAGATTTTTTTTCTAAGCTCAAGGGAAAAAAATGTTAAAGGAAGTTAACCACGAATCTATGGGGACTCTCCTTTGGTATAAAGAGCTTCGGATGTTTGGTAGCAAAGAGTATAGTATCAGAAGAGGAGCATTGCAACGTCATAATATGGGGAATGTGTAGTAAACACACAAGCTATCATATGTGGCTACAGGGTAGAAAGTTACTGATTCCTCTGGTGCAACAAAATGTTCTATTTTTTGTAATTACGTACCAATACAAAAACTTGAAGGGACATAACAGGTAAGAGGTGAAGTAAATTACCCCTTTTCTATACCGTCTATTTAATTCTTTTACTAAGGCGCACGAACTTTGATGTAGTTCAAGAAATGATCACTAAGTACCTGTACCTTACAATGTTAGAATCAGGCTAAACCAGGAGACTTGGGTAAGAGGGAGTCCGTAAATCTCTAATCTGCACTGATCCTCTTCTTATACTATGCTCTTTGCTGGTAGACCTTGACCGGTCATTGCTGTCTACAGAAGCATTTATACAACATGAAGTCAATGATAGAGCCAATGTGCCCCATAGAAGAGGGGACAAAAGAACACTATTTTAGAACATGTAAATAATATACTAGACTATATACTAGAGTATAAGTATCTTTGGATTAGCCACTCATCTAGAAGACGACTTGGTAAAACTTCCCTGGACGACGTTTTGAAGTTCATCAGGGAATCAAAGAAAGTATAGAATCTATCAGGTAATAGGTGAGGACGTTGTTGGGGTTGACAAAAAGCGTCCCAGTGGCACTTAGAATAATACTATATATAGAAGGAGCACAGGGCCGTAAACACAATGTAATTTCACTGATAACACGAAAGCCGGTTGACTGGTGCAACTAAGTAATGCTGCCAACCTGACAACAAAACATTATTTTAAATATTTGTCATATATATCTATTAATGAAGAAAGATCGTAAAGAACAAATATAATAACTTAAAACACGTGCTGAGTATTTAATAAAACTGGTCTTAGATGGCAAAAGGGTGGCGGAATATAAGAATCTACATTTAGTTGATGAGGACTACTTATTATATATAATTTTAATAAATACGTTAAACTACAATTTAAAATGCTTTAAATATTGTAATGCACCGATATTTATATTAGTATTTTATGAATAATCAATCATTAATTAATAATAGAACATAATAATTCAGCAACCGGAAGTATTGCCAACTTTTGTTTAGAAGATTGTATATTGTTAGGGTGGCAGCATTACTTAGCTGCACCAGTGAACCGACTTTCGTGTTATCAGTAGTGCTCCTTCTATATATAGTATTATTCTATGCAGTGGCATAATTTCTAAGATATAGGATCTTCCTCACCTTTATTACTACTAAGCTCGTCAATTATTTTCTAAAGACGTTTTATACTTGACACAACAAAAGTCGCTCATAATATTTTCTGCTTAAAGATTTTATTTTCCTAGACGTATTAATCTAGCACTAACAATACCTTGTCTCAAAGCATCCATTTGTTTTATTAAACCCAAAATAACACCACTAAGATTAAAGTATTTTCCTGTATCCCCCTTATAAATATAAAATGCTTTGAGCTAAAAGCCAAACATTAAACTAAGTACACAAGTTCCCTTCATTAGACTATAAAATAAACATGCTTTTCTAATTAAGAAAGATAAGTAAATAAAGAATAAATGTGTAAAAATTCAAAAGAAAAATAAAATTGAAAAAGTTTTATTCCTGAAATACACATTCTTCTTTTACAAAAAAACTGGAATATATTTTCTTCCTAAATTGTTATACATTTATTTAATTCTTTAGAAGAAGTGCAAAACATCTTAATGAATTTGTTTAAATATCTAAGTAATTTAAGTTTTAAAATAAAAATAATTTCACCATCTTTTTCACTATTTTATCTCGTCTCAGTAGATAATGTGTGTGTAAAAAGAAAATTTAAGTTCATATAAGTTTTTATAAGTAGAAAAAAAATACTTAAAGTTTTTTATTTACTTTATGTACGCTGTAAAATGATTCTGGCATTAAGATTTAAAAAACTTAATAAGCGTTGTTTCTGGTTGATGCTATATATTCTTAGCCTAATTCTTATCAATGCTGCTAGAAATCTGATATCCTGGATTTTTCAATGCGCATTTCCACAAAACTTAGCGTTTTTCCTTGCCATATCAAATTTGCTACGCTCATTCTCGCCACTTAAGATTCGTTTTGTTTGTTGGATTGAATTTCGGCAAAAATGAAGGTGTAACGCTAAATTGAATGAAACAAGTCCGAAGTGGTTACGATTTTTAATACGATCCAAACATTTGAACGGTTAATGAGGTCATAATAAATATTTTCTAAATAACAAAACTCAACTTATAACATACTTATTATTATGTAAACTTGTTGTACTTAAAACTCAACTTAATTACTCTTTATTTTTTGTTTAATATCATTAATAGTTTAATTTTGTTATTTTTTCAAAATTTAGTCTAATTTTTGTTAATTTTCGACTCTATTTATTATAATATTTAAATTTAATTTGTTTCAAAATTTTGCGTTAATTTTCGACTTTATTTATGGGTTTCCTCTAAAATTTTGTAACGTTAGCCCCCCATTTTTTTCAAACTAGATCTTCGTTTGGAAGTAGGTGCCATACTCCGATGGCATACACAGCTAGCTATTGTTAGATTAATATAACTGTTATCTGATTCAGTTTGGAATAAAACTACTTCTGATGGCCTAATTTACGGCCGAAAGCTCAAATTTTGTATTTTTATACTTATCTGACCCCTACCTCATAAAATTATCTTGTTTGCTTATAACATACTTTACCATAAATTTTTAACATAATTTACAATTTATCATAAACACACTTGGAGCTACACAACTATTCACTAGGTTTCGGATTTCATGAGCAAACATAATACTTTTCCTACATACCTACAGCATAAACGAGGAAAAATAAAAATTAACTATTTTATTTCTTAAATGATTTTTCAAAGAATACTTTATATTATAAAAAATTAATATTTTTGTGGGAGTATATAACATGAGAAGTTAGAAAAAACATTTCATAGAATGATAAAATGTTTTAAGTATTCTACCTACATTATATAAAAGTTTTACTTATTTATTTATGGAAGGTAAAAATAAATATCACAATCAAAACAACTCAAAATATTTTATAATAGATTAAAAAGTTAAAAATATCCCGGAATAAATGGAGCCAGTTATAACATGTTGTAACAGTATGACATGGAAGATAACCTTTACTTATAATTGATAGTAAGATGTTTCGTTACATAATAAAACAATACCATTGTGTTTGTGGGATTTCTTTATGCAACTTATTATACTTTGGTTTTAAGCTATTTTGTAGCTATCTACATTCATTAAGTTTGGTTAACGATTTCACAAAATTAAAGTTGATCCAGTGTGCACTGGGGATTTTGTTTTAAAGAGGACTGAAATACTAACTCGTAATAAAATAATGCATGTATCTGTTGCTAAGAAACAGAAAAGTTTCCATTTTTGCTAAAAATGGAAATTATTAACAGAAAAGAGACAGGTAAAAGAACAAACTGGTGTAATGACCAATTTAGGATTCACTTGTAAAATAGATTCTAGGTTTATCATTATAAAAACCTAACCAAGTTAAACAATATCATGACCTGAAGTAATTTTTGCGTTTGGAAGACACTAAAAGTGGTGGTTTGGCAAGTATTGCGAAATAGCATATTTTGATTTTTGGATTGTCTAGGTGAGGGGTTTAAACCCCTTACCTAGACGTCAGGGTACGCTTCTGACATGGTTATATCAATTTAGGAAAAAAATAGAACTTCTAGACCAGCGTTTCCAACTTTTCAGTACCGCGACCCTATACTTGCTTTCTAAAGTTTGGCGACCCAAATGCATTTATTTTGCATAACCTGAAAATTGCAGGCGTTTTATTTATTGCCGAACTAGTTATGACCCTACAGACATCATCAAATCATAATTTTCATGAGGTTTTTATACTTAAATAGAAAACTACATACTAATTGGAGTTCAAAAGAAGTAAATTATATAATTATATAACAGCAATAAAATATAAAAATAAAAATTAGCATTGTTAAATATAAAAAATGAGCATTTATTATTTAAAGGAAAAATCAAATAATGATTAGTAAACAAAAAAAGAATAAAAATAAAATATGTATATCATATTAATGACTAATTTGTTGCTGTTGGTTTTCCACTAATAAGTCAAGTCGTGTTTTGTTAATTCATTTCACTACTTTAATTAAAACGCAAAACTATAAAATAAATAAACTGGTGAAACAAATATAATTAAAAATTGTACGCAATATTAATTAAACTACGTTAATGTTTGTTAGAACCAAATTCACATATAATTGAACATTATAATTTTAATAACCGAACCTTTAAAAGAAGTAATAGAAACTGTTAAACACAGTATTATCATGGTTAACAATTCATCAAAGTTAGCAAGAATTAGATAAAGGCGGGTGCCTCTGTCGGTAAAGGACTTCTAAGAAATGTTTTGGCCACGGCTTCTTTTGTTATCGCAAGTTTAAAGTATTATCAATTTCTAAAAATAATATATCTGCTTGAGCAAATCTGTTATTTGCTTATAATAATCTTTTCACATAAATCTTTGGCATTTTTTGATACTTAATGATAAACATTTGGCGACCAAAATTTTGTTCGCGACCCAATCTGGGTCGCGACCCAAGGGTTGGGAAGGGCTGTTCTAGACTTGGCACCCTTCTTAATGCTATCCAATACAAAAAGTGTCCAATAAAATGCACTTCTTCGGTCAGAATTAATTTTTTATATAAAAAAACCCAAACTTTAAATATCCGATAAATACTGAGAAGTGGAATAAGCTTATAAATAAATAAAGATTGTCTTTCCACAGATGATTTATTATTATAAAACAAAGCCAGCTTTCATCTGAGCGGTCATCATCAGTGTCCCAATAAATTAAAAGAATAAAAAACAAGAAGTCAAAAACTAAAATAACAAAACAAAAATGTACAAAAAACGTAAAAAATAAAAAAAAAATTGTAAGAAACGTTTAAGAAATGGATATAAGGCTCTGATGAAAAGAGTGAAAGCGTGGCAGCCTCAGTGTAAAGATATGCGGGAGCGCCACGAACTTCAGTCCTATACATACCTTGGCCTCAGAAACCGGCTAAAAAGTAATCTAGACTCATCTCACCGGTATTTTATTTCCTTTTTTTAAATTTATTTTATACGTTTCTGTACATTTTTGTTTAGTTACTTTGATTTTTGACTCCTTATTTTTTATTCTTGTAATTTCTTGGATTCTAGGCACTGATGATGACCGTTCACGTTGAAAGCTGGCTTTGTTTTATAAAAAATAAATCATCTGTGGAAAGACAAACTTTATTTATTTACACTTTAAATAGCTTGAAAAATGGGATAGTAATAGATGTCAGATGTAGTTACAGGAAAACATTTATTGCCTACCGTTAACAAATGCTTTCCGTTCTATTTATCACAGAGAACACTACAAAGACAGACAGACAGTAAGATGGAAACCACTCAGAACGTCATAAAAATTCCTGAAATGGATAGTTTTGATAAACTTCAGTTCCAATTGTTCCTTATACATACGTCAGTAGGTGAGGAAAAGTAAAAAACAATACATAGATTACAATTATGAAATAGATACCTTTATTTCGTATAAGAAAGCTTATAATCTCAAAAAAACAAAACACAAAGAAAGCCCTATAAGTTATACATAATCTTTTGTTCGAGCTTATTTAACATCCTTAAAATAATATAAATATAAATAGTGTAAAAATATAAAGAGTTTTGATGTTATAAGTTTTCTGAGTTTTAAGTCTGAAACTTGATACTTAACTTAATTAAAATCCTATACAATCTTTTTTAATGTAAATTAAATTATAAAATATATTAACAACCATAAAATAATTAAATATCTGCCACTTATTATTCAAACGAATTACATTACTTTGAATTTAGCTGTATTTACATTCTAATAACGCGATGCGCGAAACGACACATGTATGTTATTTATGTACTGAACATTAACTATTGGTCTGTGACCTTTATTATTTTTAACGTTATTATAAAATACATTTAAAATAAAACATTTCATTTTATAATTATTGTAAATCCTTAATTTATAAAAAGAAGAAGAAGTAGAAGAGCATAATTAGAATTACGATAAAACTTTTATTTTATCCGATTGTTATGATTTTTCATGAGTAAATAAATAATAGGAAAAAGCAAATTTTTTAAAGCCAAAGGGAGTGAAAAAAATCAAAACACAAACTTAAATTTAATTAAAAGTTGTAGCTAGTTAGAAAAAAGCTATTTCCAACATTTCAAAAGGTCAAACTTTTTTAACAAATTTTTCTCCTTTGCTTTCCTGGCTTTTTAGATCAAAATATCCCAATACTTGTGCTGTATTTAGTTCTTTATTCAGTTTTCAAAAAATACTATTTTTAAAAATACTAGACATTTTATAGCTTAATCATAAATCTAAGGCTGAGCTTTCTGAAATTCTAAAAATAACTTTATTGAAATATTTTCAATTTTTCTCACGTATAAGGTAATGAATTTTTAATCCACAACCTAGATAATTTAGATTTATCTAAATTATCAATTTCAGGCATTTTTAAGCCTTAAATTTCAAAAGCGACAAATAGCTGAATGCAGCAAGTTCGATTTTCAAGCAGCACTGGAGGCAACAAAGACCAGAGATAATAAAACAACTTGAATCTATGCTAATTAATACATTTACGTCTCTACCCATTGGTGTGAGTATGAATTTCATACGATGTACAATAGTATATGTATATATGCTATTTGCACACCTTTGGATGGTCCGATTGATGTAAAACAGGTCTCAATCTACTTAGCATGCCAACAACTTTAAAATATGATACCTTGTTTAAAACACTATAACAAGTTTTTAAAATTTTGATGACATAATAATGCTAAGTTAATGACGTCATAAATTTCTTAAAAACATAGGCTTCGTAACCTATCAAACATCCCGCCAGTTTTTCGAATATATATATATATATATATATATATATATATATATATATATATATATATATATATAATATATATATATATATTATATTATTATATATATATATATATTATATATATTATATTATATATATATATATATATATTTATATATTATATTAAAAATATGCATTTTGACTCAAGAGGTCAAGCGGAATCGATATCCGGCTCTGTCTTTTTCCAGTTATGATATTCGAACGACCTCATAACAAATTTTTTAAGACGAATTCGCTATACCTCGTTTAATAAGAAAGTAGTTAAATTGTTAGAAAATAATTATCAGATAACCCTGTGATAAAAGTAATAGGTTTCATAAAGACATTATCTAAAGAAAGCGCTAACTCTTAAAGCCATTAATAAATAAGAGGGGAAAACACTTTAACGCATTTAAATACAAGTAATGGTCCAGCTATGATTAAATTTAACATAATAAAATTAACTAATATAGTCTGAAATCACTTATTATCAAGGGTTTTGAAAATTTATTAGAATAAAAAAAAACAAAATTACTCACAAATATATTATATAATATATATATATATATTATATATTATATATATATATATATATAAATATATATATTATATATATTATTATATTATTTATATAAATTTAACTTTTATAGCTAATGTAATTTAGAGATTGTCAATTTAAAATTAATAATTTATAAATGTCATTCAGTAATAAACTTATACACTTTAATGCTATGGATCTACAGAAATAGAGATTAGAGGTGATTTATAAAAAAGCGCATTAAAGTATGTATTAGAATTAATTGCATTTAATTTTATTAATCTCTCTGGGCCATTGTAAGAGGTGATATCGTAAACGCTAAGGCAATAGCCATCCGGCTGTAGTATCTTTCGCGCTTACGTTTAATCAATGCTATTTATATACATAACATATAAATAGCAATATATATATATGATATATTATATATATATATATATATATATTATTATATATTATATATTATATATATAAATTATAATATTGTATATATATTATATGTATTATATATATGTATATTATATACATATATTATATATATATATTATATATATTTATATATATATATATATATATATATATATATATTTAATTTACGTTATTTTATAAATTTATCTAGATGTTTATATGAGACACGATATCTTTTGATCACCTCGACCGAAGACCTCTATTCTTCTATTTAGCTAAAAAATGTAAATGATAAACAAAGGAGTGTTACAAGTAAGTATTACTTTGCAGACTTTTATTATATTATTACTAAACTAGTTTACATTATATAGATTAAGTAGAAATATGAAGCTATTAGCTCCAGGCCTATTTCTCACTTTGTTTACATTATTTTAACTTATTTACCTTTGACCTCTAGAACTTTAGCTAACTTTGCTTTACTTTATTTTTTAGTTTATTTACCTTTAACCCTAGACTACGCTCACTTTGCTTTACTTTATTTTTTAGTTTATTTACCTTTAACCTCTAGACCTACTGCTCACTTTGCTTTACTTTATTTTTTAGTTTATTTATCTTTAACCTCTGACCTACTGCTCACTTTGCTGTACTTTATTTTTAGCTTATTTATCTTTTTTAATCTTTTGACTTATTGCTTATCATCAAGGGACTTATTGCTTGCCCTCTTACTATGCTTTAGTTTATGTTTAACATAGTTATTTTTTCAACCCTTTGACCTGTTGTACTTGTTTTACTTTATTTTTATCTTATCTGTTCATCCTCTATACATATTTCTTACTTACTTTATATATTAACTTATTCATTAGCTTACTCTCCCGACATAGACCTACTTTACTAATTAGCATACTTATCTGTTTACCAACCAAAGCCACTGCTTACTTCGCCTATTTTATCAATCTATTTTTCATCCATTTAAAATTTGCTTCAATATTAGTTTTTGCAATCTTGAATCAAATATTTACAGTAATGCATAGTATTTAATTTTAATTAGCAACAAATAAGCAACGCTCAAGATCCATTGATTGCGATAAAAAATAGTACTTATAAAATAATATTATTATTAATGTACCCGCATAAATATGAGAAAAAGGAATGAAATTTGAATATCCTCTATTGTACTTTTCTCCCCTCTTCAAATAACGTGTTATTTCTATATTTTGGAAATATAGTAAAAAACACCTGGTGTTACCCAAACCAGGAATGGTAAACATTACCCAAGAAGAATAGAATCAAAGGTTGCAAAGTATTTTATAATTCAACATAATTTGATTTTTTGTCCAATTTATCAAAATTCGTTTGTTTTGGTGAATTGCAAAAGATTATTTTAAAAATTTGTATAAAACTCCATACCAAAGAGTTCAGCAACAAAATATTCGTTTGAAAATAAAATACCAGTAGTAAATAAACTTTACTGCGCGTAAATTGGGAGGGAAACCCATAATCCTGTATGAATATACTGTAAAAAACATTTTGAAAATGAAAAAGATTTTATAGGATCTACTAAAGCTATTCGAAAAATGAAATTTCGAATAGCTTTATTTCGATAACAAGATAATGCAAGGTTACTTATAATTCGTATAATTATACGTATAACTCCCCATGATCTGTTGCTTCAATGATTTTGAATTAGATAAGAACCGAATTTTATTTTTTTTGACGGATTGAATCTTGTGGTCAAAATTGACAGAGGTAAATTATGGTTTTTCACAAAGGAGGTATACTGGCTAAGCAAGAAAATGTATTATTATATACCAGTAGTGCAAATATTATAAAATTTACCAAGCATGAAGCAACCTAAAGATACAGGTATCATGAACATTACACCCATTTAGAGGTAATACAGCCATAAAATCCCAAGCATTGAGCAGAGAATGCTATCGACTACGTTACATACTATAAAAATAAACTAGGAAATAAGTTAAAATACAACTCAAAACCAAGGGTAAAATAAGCCATAAAATATGATGATGTTAACTAAAAAATACTGCCATGTTGCGGTCACAAGGCTTTTCACGTTTTTCATTTTGCTTCTGCGTGAAGAGATAAGTATAAAAATCGAACAAAAATGATACTTTCATCACCACACAACACTTTTTAAAAATTTCAAAGAGAAATAATTTTATGTTTACAACGAACTATGTTTACGCGATTTCAACTCATAAATATATCCTAAATGTACCTTAAATATATATAAACATATATAAATATACCTAGCATGGTCTACTACCTTGAATGTGGGTGTCATCACGTACTTGGTTAAGGGCTGAAATTGTATTTATAAAGGTCAGTATTTGAATAAAAGGAGTCCCTCATAATTCGAAAACTACTTACAAGGGGTCGTGTGTTACAGAAACACACTCTAATGTAATACGTACTTTACATGGACGTATGTTAACAAATCGGATACGGGTGCCTCGAAACATTTCCTCATCACATCGGATTCGCTACGCTCATCCTCCTTACTTCGAACTCGCTTCGCTCGTCCAGGGTATTTACAATTCACAAGATGCATACTACTACAAGTGTTCGGACTCGAATAGTAAATACATCCGTTTCATTTCCAGGGGTCACCCATCCATCAATGACCTCGCTAGATGCTGCTTAACTTGTATGATAAAACAAAAATAATGGATATAATTGTCGTATTGAAACAAAACTTGGCATTTATTACAAAATGGTACACACTAGCACCGAATACAACTCAGGTAGATAATTTTCCGTTTTTAACAAAACGTGCACAAGTCATTTGATAAAAAATTGAACTAATGCTGATAATGAGATGAACATATATAAACTTGGCATATATGTTATTAGTCTCATACATGGCCACATGTGTGCCAATCTAAACCCAATCGCAACATAGTTCCGCGTTTTAAGATATGTTGAAATTTTAGTTGAGTCATTACTGCGGGTTAATGACGTCATAAAAAAAACATTTTTTTATGACTGAGCCTGTACGTGGAGCCCTTGTTCAAATTGAACGTTTGAACAACGGAGAACAAGAAATTAGAACAATTTTTTCTCTAAATTTTTGATGGCAGCAAGATGATACATTCCGGGTAGTAAAGCTAGACCTTAATTCTGATTTGTGTGGGTAAACGCAGTGGAAGGTATGCGTGACATTGATATACATACATATAAGCAGACAGCATGATGAAAACTACTCACAACGTCATAAAAGTGGGTGAAACGGATATTTAAAATTAAATTTTGGTTTCGGATTTTCAAGGTAAACAAATACATTTTCTATATATTTAAGGTAGTAAGTTAGAAAGAGTATAAATGATCTGTCAATGATGTTTTATTAAAAAAACAGTTCCTTTATTAAAATAAACTAGCAATAAATATTAAAATTCGCTTATAAGAACATTATAACATAGAATTACTGCGATAAAAACAAAACTAGCCATGATCAAGCAAACATCCAATGAGGTATAACTACGTAAAAAACACGAACCCTCAAGAGAGGTCTGACTTTGAAACAAAGTGTATTTAAGAAATGATGGAGGTCTGAAATCTCCGACTCTATTGAGTTCGTATATTTCCTTAACAAAGCATTCCAAGTTATCCTTAATTCAAATACCTTTAAATAAGGCGCGGTCGAATATCTAGAACGTTGGGTCACCAACAAGCTTTTTTAATAATTTTTGTTTCAAAATTTTCAGTAATTAGGCGGATTTGCGATAAATGAAGCCTATTTCCGTAATCTGCACGCTCTTTTGGTTAATCTCAAAGAGTATTTACATTCACTCAACGATTTATTTTTAATCTAACTTGGTACATACATAACTACTGTTAGACGTCAATATTTTGTGTTATATTTTGACATGTCAACATTGACGTCTAACAGTAGTTATGTGTGTACCAAGTTAGATTAAAAATAAATCGTTGAGTGAATGTAAATACTCTTTGAGATTAACCAAAAGAGCATGCAGATTACGGAAATAGGCTTCATTTATCACAAATCCGGCTAACTACTGAAAATTTTGAAAAAAAATTATAAAAAAAGTTTGTTGGTGATCCAACTTTCTAGATATTCGACCGCGCCTTATTATGTAAAAATTTTTAACTAAATTATATAATTTAAGACGCATATAATGGAAATTGACGTTTATTGTTAATTAATTAAACACTATAAGTATTTTATACATTCTTTATTAAAACATAGTAACTATTTTGATTAAAAACTAAATACCGATCGCTACGACATTAATCTAAACCCAGAAGTGGCATTCAAAAATATTGCCTCCTTGAGATTAAATAAAACATATTTGTACGTTATTAACTATAGAATAAGATTGAGTAAGACTTATTCTTATTTTAATAATTTGATAATAATTCGCTCTGATTCTAAAGTCATGTTCTTTAATACCGTTCTCCGTTTGTTTCAAGTTCGTAATTTTATAAAAGACGCCATGTTTAAATTTAAATAAATGAAAAAGGATCTAAACGAATTAGTAGATTGGTTTTAATTTACGAACACAGCTGTGGTTATAATTAAAAGCTTTCTTTTTAATTAGTAATTAATAATAATAATTACTTAATTAGATAATAATTTACTTATTTAGATAATTAATTACTTACATATTGCGTTGACGAGTGTTACGGGACGAGGGCTGAATCCAAGAATTGTATAAGGAAGGATACCCCAATCCGCGTTTTTTGACAGTTCAATGGAAAATGGAGGGGAGAGCAAAGAGGGCAGCCGTGTGACGTCACACGTGTAACCGATATAAACAAAACCAACTAGCCTCGTTCACTTCTAAAGCATTCTTTATTTATTTATAAATAAATAATACAATAAGCGGATGTTTATTAGCCGATTCTTACAGCTCCACATAATAATTATAGGTTACAAATAGGAAAAACAATTTGAAATAAAAGATAAAACAAAAATTCAAAAATAAAAAGAAAATACTAAAATATAAAAAGTTACAAATTAAACATTGTATATGAAAGTAAAAAAACGTTAAGGTTGAATTGCATATATTATATATATATATATATATATATTATATATATATATATATATATATATTATATATATGTATGTATGTATGTATAATTATATATGTATATATATAATTGAGAACACTCATATGAGTTACCTTCGTGGATTCAACACATTTCTCAAGGTGGTTTTATAATAATTTTTTCAATAATTACTTAATTAGATAATAGTTTACTTATTTAGATAATTAATTACTTACATCTTTATCAAAATATTTTCATTTATATAATAAAATATTTTTACCGCATTAACTTTTGAATAAACGTAAAGTTTGAATTCATTCAAACTTTTCACTCCATCATTGAATTCTTAAAAATGAACTCAATAAACAACTTGAAAAATACTAAAAAACTTACAGTGCAAGTTAACGAGGAAAAAAAAAAAAAAAACAATACATGTTAACAACTTCATGCTTTAATACGACTTTATCAGCCCTAAGAGAGGAAATCGTAAAATAGCTACTTTATAAACAAACATGTTATGTTGACTATGTTGTATTACTTGACTATGTTGTGTACTTAACTACGTTGTATTGTATAAGCTGACAATTTAACTGTGTTGAAACAAAGTTTTACATCAACTCACAAGGAGAAGGCGACAAAAACATTGTTTTATTCGAAATTCAAGATACGTATGTTAAAGCGATACATTCATTTTATTCATTATTCCAACTTACATTTATCTAGTGCCTACAATAAAAAATAACTACACGAAATATTTTAAACGACAAGCCTGTTAAAGTTATTACCCTATTATACTTGACTTATCAATAACTTACAATTAAATTAGTAATAATTTATTTATTTACAGTAGAGCTGTCATTATTAGCTCCACACAATAACTAAAGCTAACACAAGTGAAACAAGGAAAACACATAAAGGCAATGTTACCGCCTTGGCGGTTTCTGTACATAAGTTTATAATCTGTTTGTTATTTATAGTCCCTTAAATTGTCCTGTTTGACTTGAGTTGACATATATTTTTATTCTTTCATGCCCTGTCATACTTAGTTTAATCAAGGTTTAGCAGTCAGGGAAAACTAGTGCCCCTTATGGTCCGTTGACGTGAATATATATTTATTATATTATATTATAATTTATATTAATTACTATTATTTTATTATAATATATATATATTTATATGACGTGAAATTTATTATATTAAATAAACTTCTCAGTCTAAAGACTATAAACCTTGTTTTTATTTACTGCAGCAACAGGCAAAGAAGTACTTGGATTTGAAAAGTTTTTCTTTTATATTAATTGGTGCAGTTAGTATAAGACATATGTACAATATTATTACATTAGTATAGATAGGTTACATAAGAGAATATTAAATAAAAGGAGGTGTAATAATAAAATAGAACGAAAGGATGGGTGTTTAGAAATAGATATATGATAGACAGATACAAAATAAGCAAGAAAATGATAAAATAATGGATTGGTAATAAAATTTGATATCGTTTTAAATTTCAGCCCAAGGTATCCGTTTCTCAAAGATAATTTAATAAGTTTTTACTTTTCCTCTTTTATATCGTAGATATATAGGAAAAGTATTGAACGAGGATGCTAACAAGGAAAAGGATAAAAAATTCGGAAACGGGGTTTCACACGAATTATTTGTTTAAAAAAGTTTTTAAAACCTCCTGAGTGGTTTTTACAAAGTTGTCCGTCTGGCAGTATGTGTGTGTGTGTATACGTTTTTTAAAAAGTTATTAAAAATTAATAATCCAATTAAGTTGAAATGCACTGCTTTACGTAACAAAATGAGTTACTAATCACATCACCAAGTACATCTACGGGTTCGGTTTGATCATAAAAGTTAAGCAGAATCGTGCGAGATCAGTGCCTGGGTGAACGCTGGGAGTCCGAAGATTTGTTGCTGTATATTTTAAGCGATTTGAATATTTTAAGGTCGAGCGAAGCGTGAAGATGTATATTCTAAAGTAGTGAAGATGAGCGTAGCGATTCCGACGTGGTAAGGAAAAATACCGAGTCAACAACAATCAACAAATAAGAGGAAGCAACAGTTTCCTCTTTTCGGTTTTGACTGCTTTACAGATTTCAGATAGTTATTATCTAAAGAATCCCACAGAGTTGCCACTGTCAAGTTGGTTTCAGTCAAAAGGTTGCTTAATGTCATTAAGCAACCTGTTGTAATAAATGCCATTATTGTCACCATATTTTTAAAAAGTTATCCGATCAAAATAGCAAATTTAGCCAGCTTGTCAGCTATCTTAGTCCCCGCACACAACTTCACATTTAAGTTAATAAAAGATAAGTTACCTTATCTTTTCTTTACTTTCTGTTATGATGATATACTAGCTGTACATATTGCTCATTGCTTGCAAACCACTTAATGAGTCAGTGAGTATAATAATTAAGTCCTCTTTGCAATTTATGGCACAACCTAGCATACCTCAATTATTTCAACAAATTGAATCCAAGGGAAAAATCTAGTGCAGGGTACCGCGGACTTTTACAAAATTCACCGTTTTATGGCAGTAGGTCTTATAGACACACAAAATAATGATTGATTTCTATGAATCACTTTTAGCTTAAGGTTGTCAAATGGTTTGCCAGACTAGGGTATAATAATAAAATCAAAATAAATTTAAACCCCAAAAAAAGCTGTGAAAACACTTGACGTGATTCAGATCAAGTTCTGAAGGGAAGTCACGCTATGGCTTTAAAAATATTAAATAACCAAATAAAAATGTAGTAAAATTATACTTTTCTATTTATTTATAGAAATTAGTAAGAAGTACTTAAGTTCTTTTTTAAAAATTTTCTGGGTAATAATAATAATTGCGTGAGTTAAACTATTTTTAAATCAGTGAAATTGTTAAAATACTTGGCTATACTTTGGTAAAGTTTAAAAATTAAAAAAATAAGTTTAAAAATTGAAGATATGACCGTTCAGAATTTAAAAACATTATAACGCAGTGACTACAACATTTCTTTTTTATTATTGTATATTACTATAATTATTTATTGTGTTCGTCTTAGTTTAATCTATTTTAAAGGGTTGTGGCACAAACAAAGAAAGAATTAATCATGAGTAATTTGTATTTCTTTTACTTTAATTTCTCTGTGTTTTTGAAGTTTTATTTGCAGATTTCATTTTTATTTAGTTGATTCATTTATTTATATATTTATTCATTATTTTTTTGAATTTTTAAAGTTTACACTTCAAATGTAATTTATTATACACACATTATACATTAAAAACTTTATTGACTTGAAACAAACAGCACTCTTATTAGAACTGTAAATAGTTGGTATGTTAATTTTTAAATATTGTAGTATTTGTTTCTATTCATCTAAGATGATTTAGCACTTATTAATTATAATTATACGTTTTCTAATTGATTATTTGATATTAATTACAGACGTGATAATGCTCCGATTAGGGAGTGAAATATTATAGTCTTGCATCTGTAATCGTCGGTTTTTCTTTCCTTGTTCGTACCCAAATCCTAAAAATTATAGTATATTATAGTACGACACAGATAGACAACAGTTTTTGGTTTACTAACACAACCCCTACGATTTTTTTTCAATAAATAAAAACATTTTTACAAAGAAAATGTGAGAAAAAACACATCTTATTGAGATAATACAAATAAATCTTAATTAAACATAAAAACATTTTGATACTTACAAAGATTTTTGTACGAAATTACAAAATAAATATACCTGAAACAAAAATAAAAAGTAAAATTATTTATTTCATAACAATATTAATTAAACGCTTTATATATGTATATTCTTAGGAATCAAGAAAAAAACTACCATTATAGCTTAAGTAAACGCTTTTAATCTATACAAGAGAGCATTGGTTCAAAAAATAATTATTTAGACACAAAATATTTTTGGCACAGAGGTTTGCAAACCAAGCGAATTTCCTTTGAAATGTATGCTTCTTCGCTCAACAATCTATTTTTAGCTAAGTGTTTTTATTTCATATCCTAAGAAGTAACATTACTACATGCTCTAGATATATAATTTTGTCGGATTGTCATACATGTTTCGTATATTCATCCTAAAATTTGTACAAAACTAAAAGCACCATTTTAAAATTGAAACTGCTAAGCATTGTTTGCACTCGTTCGAAACTTAGTTAATCCTAACTTTTCAAATGTTTGGCGCGTTTCCTTTGGTTCGCAAATAACGTTAAAAATATCAGTTAACAGCTATGGGAACTCTGTGTGTGTTTTGCTATCTGAAAATATGTCGAACTTTGAAAAGCAGTAGAAAAAATAAAATTTATAGGCAGTTAAAATTTTTGATTATGTTAGTCTAAAACTTTTCATCTTCCAGGCAACACTAATGACCTAAAGTCTTATTTTTAAGCCAAGTTTAAACTCTTTAGCATAAACCTAGCGGGAGTTAAGGGTCACATGCACACACACACACACACACACACATTACACACACATACAGCATAAAAAACCACTTAGAATGTTATGAAAATGCCTGAAACGGATAATTATGACGAAACATAATTATCATAAATCAACACTTTTCCTTAGTAGGTAGTAAGAAAAAGTAAAAAATAGCTGACTGAAAAGCTTATAAGTTATAGTTAGACATTTTTATAACCCAGATTGATGTAAAATAATTTTAACCCATAGATACTTTATGAAGCTTGTTAAAAAGTATTAATTATATCACAGAATAGCGGGTGCTAGACTATAGACTAATATTTACATACATTATGCTTATATACATACATACATATAAAAAAAAAAAAAAATATATATATATATATATATATATATATATATATATATATATATATATATATATAATATATTACATAAAGACTCGCGAAACCTATTTCCTTGTAGTAAGGAAAACCTTACTTTATTAGTGAATTTTATGAATAGAAAATTTATTTTCTTTGTATATTGTTATTCTTTGATACAACAAACAGTATTTAATTAAACGTCACATCAAAAGAAAAATTTGCTTCGTGAAAGAGCCTAGTGATACGCATGAGAAGCAAGTGATAAACATTTTATTTTGATAAATAATATTTTGATATAAGTTAAAGCATTAGCTACATCGATTTTCTTGTATTTTTATACATATAATATATATATATATATATATATATATATATTATATATATATATATATAGTATATATATATATATATATATATATATATATATATATATATTATATATTATATGTATGTATGTATGTATGTATGTATGTATAAATAGTTTATCAAAACAAAAAAACTCTGGCCATTTTGAGCACTTTTCGAAGTTTGACTCAAACCATGGAACCTTTTTGTTCATAGCAAATTTGCTAACAAAATGTTTTTTTTACATTTAAATTTGAGCAGTAAAATATTTTGTCAAAGCAATGTTATTAACTGTAAAGAAACGTGTTTTTATAGCAAATATTTAAGAAATTTCTAATATTATCCGTATTTAAATTATCAAATTTTATAAAACACCAATTTAAAACTTTTACCCTACGAAATGGAAGATGTAAAACATAAATGTGACCAAACCTTAATGCAGCAATAAATATAACATTTTTTTCAGTAAACAATATCAATATAACAATAAAATAACATCTACTTAGTGATGGTATTTGAATAATTTAGTCAGTCACCTAGAAGAATAATGAAAGTAATAACATTTAATAACTTTGTGTTAAATTTTATTGTTTTTACATAAATATAAATGAAACATAAAAAAATGCACATACTAAAATTTCAAGGTTATAGCCCAATAATAAATGCCACACTGGTGGATAACCTAGGATATATAAAAATAGCAAGGAAATACTTTAGAAGAGGATTTTGAAGGAATGATATCTAAAGAAAGAATCAAACATTAGGTTTAGATAGGTAAGCAAATTTTCAACGAGAAAAATGAGTTTTTCTTTCGAAAACCCCACAACAAGAAGGTTATAAAAAGGCAAGTGGCTGAAATGGCATAAGGGCCTCTGAAATGGTCTAAGACGTCATTCTAGAAAGGTTTACTTCTTTCTCCAATGCTATTCCACTTGAACCAACCAGTACTTGACCTTAGTTTTTATTCAACTCGTTTTTAGGAAATAAAATTGTACCTTCACAACCAAAACTTATTTTAACAAAACTAACCACACTTTTATAATAGATATAACTGATATGAAATCCAAACTGATATACTAACAAGCCTTTCGGTTACATATTTTTTTATTAATAATTGAAAATTATTAATATCTGAATACATAAAATATATATTAATATTTTTTTAAAAAAGATCGCATTACAATATATTATTCTATATACGTCTTTTGAATATATTAAGAAAAGAAGAAGTACATTTTTTATTACATAATTTAGAACAAAATATGTTACAAAAACATTACCCCCAATAAATCTTCGGGGAAGACTTCATAGGTTACATAGATCAAGAAATATATGCATACATACACACACATTATACATGCATATGTATATATATATATATATATTATATATATATATATATTATATATATATATTTATATATATATATATATCATATATAAAATATATAGAATACAAGATTTTACGCTAGACTTTCTTTTTTCTGAAAGTTATTAAGTATGCTTAAAAAGTCTACTGAGATCATTTCTGATGTTTAAGCCAGTCGGGATCTAGAATGCCTTTTTTTGTTCTTTCAAGTTGAGCACATATGAACGTGTACCTATCTCGTGTCTTGTCTCTAGCCTAGAGACAAGACTCTAAATTATGTATTTCGCATGTATTTATAGGAAATTATTAAATAACTTATTGCAAATATTTAAGAAATTTCTAAAATTATAAGTATTTAAATTATCAAATTTTACAAAACACCAATTTAAAACTTTTACCCTACGAAATGGAAGATGTAAAATATAACCATGTTTCAACATAGAGTTCAAAATGAGGACTGTACAGGGGTCAAGTTATAATTCTTTTTAGGAAATACAATAAAAATGTACCTACTTTATCATACTGAGTAAATCCGCCTACACTTCAATTTATGCATTATATTTTAAATATTATCTTATTTCTATAAAAAACATGCTTAAAACAAAACTAAACGTTGAATTGAAATGTAAATCAAGACATTAAATTATGATAATTTTTGCTAATTTGGCCTTTTCCACAATTATTTTAATAAATCATCAAAACAGTATTCCTTAACCTTAAGATTCTCATTAGTTCTATTATTTATAATTATAAAGAAACCCGTCTTATTAAACTAATTAAATTATTAAAAAGCCAAAGAATTCGTATTAAATTTAAATTAGACAAATAACTCCCTAAATTATCTTAAAGTGGTAAAAGTAAGCTTATAATTTATATTTAATTATAATTATAGAGCTTGGATTCTAAAGATAAAGAACCGTAAGAAATATTACTTAATAATTTTAAATATAAATTCACTAGAGTTTTAATTATACTTTACATTAGGAAACTTTGTATAAAGTACATAATTGGAACTTAACAGTCCCAAAGTCTATTTTTAAAGATCGTAATATTTACTTTATTTTTTACTTTTTCTCATTTATATTGAAGGTGTATAGAATAGTATTATGCTACTAGGCAGCAAAATGGAATTTGCAGACGAGTTTATTAAATTAGCCCCTGAGCCGAGCAAGGATAATATTGAAATTACCTGACGAGGCGCAAGCCGAGGCTGGTAATTGACCCATTTGACTGACAAGGCGAAGCCGAGTGAGGCAAATGGCGATTTATCTGCAGAGGCGGAGACGATGCAGGCAAATGCTAGAACGAGTCATTAATGCATATGAAACGTAATGAGAGGTTATTTACGTAATTTCAAATATGATAATTTCATTAACATATTGGATTTTTATCTGGGGTGATTTTTAAGGAACTTTTTAAGTTAAAAAGCATGAACCGTAAACGTAAGCAAGAAATAAAATGTTAAGCCCAACAAAACTAATTCCAAAGGAAATTCGCCCAAGATGCACAGCATCGCGCCATAATTTTTTAATTTATATATTTTAAAAATTAGATGTTACTTTTAAAATTGCGAAAGTACCTTTTTATTGTCTATTTTAACACACGTGAGCTATTACCTGCTGCCACCTAGAAATCACATATGAATAATATAGACCAACTTTTATCAGACGAGATTAAGCTTACTATTCGTTCATCACTGCTCTGTCCGACTTCACATGACAATAGGTCTGTTAGTAAACTGAGACGAATTCATATTATCACGTAGAGAATATACAAGCAAACGATGCGCGAGTAAGACTGACGAGAAAGACAGAAAAAGACATTTTCATAAAACCAAAAATCCAGTGAAGCCCTAAGTAGCAGGAATATAAAATATATTTCTGAGCGTGATAACATTTCAATTTATTAACATAACATCGCGTATTCACATTGAACACTATAATACTCATCCTTTAAATACTCTAACTTCATTTCACCACCTATATTTTCAATTATTTTCATATGTTGAGCACATTCTTATAGAAGAAATATTGCAATGTCTTGTGAGCAGTCAATTTATAATGAGTTCTTAGCGAGCACACTTACCATCTTACTTAGTCCAAACCGAGTTCAAAATATACTTCAAGCTAGTGAATTTAGGAGTAAACTCTAACTATTTTACTAATATTAAGAGGTCACACAGTAACAACAAATCTAGAAGGAATTACATTGGTCGTACGGAGATAAATAAATACCTTTCGGTTTTCACGGTCTTCAGTATAATTTGTTTGCACTGAAAAGATGGGATTACTTTTTTGTAGTCGCAGTTTAATATTTCTTTCGATATTGTGTGTAGTTTCTTTCAATCACTGTTAGTGCTTTCGATTAAGCTTTCTAAATTGTATAAATTCCATTACATCTAAGTTATCAATTGGAAAATATAATAAATAATTTCTATCACTTAACTAATAAGCTTGGTCACTTCATGTAGTCAGTATACTGTATTCTATTAGCTTTTTACCTTCGGCGTCACTCAGCGTAACTATAATTTAATTCGTCTTAATGATAAAGGAGAAAAAGATATTTATGGGTTGTTAACGCAATCTGACATGAAAATTCTACCAAGAATGACACAGCTAAAAGGGTGTTTCGTTTTCACATAAGAATAGACTAAATACATGTTCGTATATTATACGAGCATTTTCATAACATGATTTCTTAAATAAGTCGGCGAGAATCCTTTAAAACAAGACAATGGAATAATAAGATATGTTATTAAAATGATATATCCTAAATCTGTATTGTACTACTAATAACAATCGTAAAATTTAAAAGATATGATGCAAAACATACATCGATCGCATCACGAGGCCTCGCGGATATTCGGATCTTGATAAAGAGGTGCAATAGACTTGGGACCTCAAACAATACAAAACTATATGGTGCGAGGTGGCAGTTATGTTAGGGAGTGCTAGAGCCTGGACACGATTGGAAATTTTCATAGGTATCTGAGAGCGATAGATCTTACATTTTTTGCAATAACAAAAATGCTTATCAAGAGAGGAGGCACTGAGTGATGGAGAGATTATCTTTTGACATATTCTCAATTTGGGAGACCATTTTTGCACTAGATAAGGTTATCGGGAACAAGTATTTCACAAAGATTCAGAGCAAAGAAAATCACCGAATGTAACTAATTCATATGAATTTGGAGTTCACTGACTTAAAGTATTAAAAGACAATAAGTTAGTACTGTTTGAAACTGAGTTATTATCTTAAGTATGAAATATGAGTTATAATACGTGTGCGAAATACTTACTAAATTACCATTTTTTAGATGTAAACGAGACACACTTAAAAGTATGATATTTTAAAAAAATGTTTGTATCTGGGGGGCAATAAAAGAGTCGTCACGAACCTGTCTAGAGCTAGATAGAATTCCATGAAGTTGATTAAATGTATGATTTGATAAAATCAAATCATTTTTAGACAGTTAGGGTATAGGTGCCGGAATTCGACAGTTGCGAGGAATAAAAATTTAATTTTTCATGTTGGACGCGCCTATAGAGCGTCCACATAGTGCATTCATAATCGGAGAATTAGATAGCTAATAAAAAGTAGAGGAGACAGGACCGAAAAAACTGTATTTCGACGAGAGAACACGAAAGGCGGGTTGCGGTGCAACAATTAATTTGTGCATACAGCTGACAACAGAAACAGTGATTTTAATATTTGTCATAAATTATCGTATGTAATGGAAGAAGAGAGCGTAAAGAAAAATATAATAACTTAGAAACAACGGCTGCTGACATATTTAATAAAACCTGGGTCTGTTAGATGGCAAAAGGGTGGGCGGAATACAAGACATCTACATTTGTGTGACGAGGAACTTACTTATGTACTATATAATTGTAATAAAGTAGCGCGTGTTAAACTAATCAGAATCTAAAATGCTTTATAATATTGTAAGGCACCTGATATTTATATCATATTTTTATGGAGATAATTTCCAATCAATTAATTAATATGGTAAGAAGCAAATAATCACAATGCCGGGAAGTATTGGGGCCGAAACTTTTTTTTAGAGAAATGGTGATATTGTTAGGGTGGTGCAGTATTACGTAGTTGGGCACCTTCAAACCGGGCTTTCGTGTTATCAGTATGTGCTTCCGTTCTATATAGAAGTATTGATTCTAGAGTTCATATGATATCAGGTTATAACCTTCCAAGGATTGGTTTGGGTTTTGTTTTACATCGGTATTGAATCATCTTGTATATGAATTTCTAACAGTCTTGACAATACCTCTGAGACTTGGGATAACCCATGGTTATTTCTGAATGCAAGCGGTAGCGCAACCGGAAGGAATACTAGCTCAGGATAGTGAATAATCATGACTATTCTCAGACGCCGAGAGCGAGTCCGAAAATGGTGAGGGTAAATTAGTTGATACTAAGGTTACCCTGTACTGGTGGCCGTTTTTAAATGGAATTAGCTGATTAAGAAAGAAACTTTGTAAACTAATAATTCCCTAATACGATTTCTGCTACTTTGTTAGTATATAGTTTTAAAAATTGTAAGAAAAGATTACATTACACAACTCCTGGCTAGAACCCGCACAACATTTTAGTCCTGTATATATGACCTAGCATGAATGAACCTGGATAATTGGAAGGAGATTCACTCAGTCCCGTTCGCCATCTTTAAGAGGTATGTGTATTCCGTGGTTATATCTGTTAACATCCGGTTTATAATAATTTATTCTGCTACATACTTTTTTAAATAATGATAGAAACCTTTTAGTAATAATCACTTAAAGCTACTTATATTTTTGTAGCTAAAAACTCACAATTTCCTTTGTATGCACAATTCTATAATAGTTTACGTGTGTCTGTTAATACTTATTTGAAATTACTGTATTAAATTTTATATGTAACGATTAACTTTCTCTTTTAAAACATGGCTATAATTAAATGGATTGTTGCAGCTTAAAGGCTTGCGGCCGTTTATGGTATAAACACAAAGGAACTAATCGATTTGTTCGTCACCAGATGTATTCAAAACATGAATTGAAGTTTAGTTAATTATAAACAAACATTAATAACTCGATAATCCGAGAGTATACAGGGCAAAGAGAATTCATTTGTTTAAATAAGCCAGTTAATTTTTAAATATAAAAAAATAGTACATCCCCAAAACTTCAGTCTTTCTTCGCACGACCTTAGAGTGTCATGCTGCTACCCAAAGCTTAAAGTGGTTATACTTCGATCTCGTTGTGCTTAAGCTAAGGATAATAAAGTGAAGCATATCAAGAGAATTTCAGTCTCACAACGCCCCATGACTTTATTGTCTACAAAAGCATTAACTGAATGTCATGCTTGTATAACAGCGGTTATACCAGAAAACAATTAATTTCAATTTACTCTAAATATTAGAAATATATTGCATTATTATATTTTCTAATTTTTTTTTAATTGATTTTTTCAAATGCAAACAAACTTTGGAGTATGGTTTTAAGTGTCTTATAAATAAACAGTTCTGTCCATAACTTTTAAACCAAAACTTAATCAGCAATTAAATGATTGTTTTTAATATTTTTTATGATGTTTTACAAGTCCAAACAGAATGTCATACGTCAAAAACAGTTGCAAGTTTATAAATTCAAAAGTCAATATTTTCAAAAAGGTAATTAACGTAACAAAAAAATCAGGGGATATAATTGTCACTTAAAAACGTACATTAGCGTCAAAGATCGACTCAATTTTTTTTTAATTTTTAGTAAGAATGTATATGAAGGTAAAACAATTTATTCAATATACCGACATAGACTCATTAATAAAGTCTAGTTATCAGAATATCTATTAAACAACTTAAAATTAGTCCAACGCGCAAACAAATTAAGATAAATAATATATCCTACGTAACGAAATAAAGATTCTAATATTAACAAGACAAAATACAAAGTTAAACACAGGCTTATAACGACATCGAGTTAACTTTTAGGGTTAGAGTTACTAGGTAGAAAGTTATTAGTACTAAAAGAAGATATTAGGTTTTTAGGGTAAACTTAGGATATTAGGATAATGGGCAACAAGATACTAACATTTATTAAATAGACGTTTATGGAGCCTGAAAAGACCCCTAACTTCTTATATTCATAGTATACTTGTGTCAATTTAGAGCTAAACACGTAATTTAATGAACGAAAGTAAGATAAAATATATTATAAGCTCACTCTTAAAACAATATAAATAAAAAAAGTTATAAATCAAAATAAGATTTAAAAAATGAAGCGTGACTCGGCAGAAAATGAAACTAATTCATAAATTTATTTAATATACAGAGAGGTACATTTCAAATTCATCATCCTGATTACTCAGCTTCGTACGGAACTAGAGCGATAAAATTGGTAGCTGCCTCATCTAAGTCGACTACTGGCAGTTAACTACCTAATTTTTTGATAATCTTCTGGGACGTATGGTAATGGTGTTTTTCTACGTTACCTTTAAAAAGTTAAATCGGAGCATAACATTATATGGATCATTTCTGAAACTATGCCATATCCTGGATAATTAGATACCAATATTGCTAAATACCGGTAATATTCTCCAGATCTTTGTTTTTCCCATAGAATGTATTCGAAGTGATGAATCCTGGTATACCAGTAAGCTTATTTATAGTTTCAAATGGGTAATAGCCCTAATGTATGCCAAACGATAGCTCTGAAATAAATAACGAAATTGTCAAACAAAATAGTTACTGGAATTTTATTATTTTCTGGAAATAATTAATTTGACGATATGCTCCAATTAAATTTTTAATGTCACAGTAAAAGAACAAATTTTGGTAAATAGATTACAATACACGCCAGAAGACTACCAAACAATTGATTAGGTATTTGAACTTGCCAGAAGACTACCAAACAATTGTTTAGGTATTTGAACTTGCCAGAAGACTACAAAATAATTTATTAGGTATTTGAACTTCCAAAGGTTACGTTAAGGGAGGTAGATACCAATTGTATCGCTATAGTTCCGCACGAAGCTGTGAATCAGAGTGATGTGTTTGAAATGAACCACCCTGTGTACAAGAAGCATGTAGAAAAAAATAATAAGTTGTTTCGTGCTTTGATAAGAAGTAGCAATAGATTAATAAATACAAATTTAGATAAATATAGGGGGTTCTAAAACAGGTATTGAGTTTTAAGATAATCAAGTAAGTCTCACTCTGAGTTCTAGAATTCAGCTCATTGTAAAACGGTGAATGTCATTGTATATGGCACGGAATAGAAATCGCAAAATTTGTGCTTGATATGACTTGGTTAAATGTTTATTCAGATAAGATTTAAACAAATTTAACCCCACGAGAGTTTGCGCGTTTACATCCTTTTAAAAAACTCATCCGGTATATCCTACGTTTTTTATAGACTGGAGTATAAAAAGTAATAAAATAAAGGAGAAAAGAAAATTTTCTTATAGTGGCTTGGCCCGACACTGTTATACCCTGATTTCCCTGGGCGTGAAACGTGACTTGCCTTATTTTCTTCAAACTGCCTATTCTAAAAACGAAAAAAATAAAAACCTACTCCAACGAGAAAACGAGGTAACCCCAACAAAACTACAACATAGAAAAAACAAAAATAGAGAGATAAAGAAGAGGCTCATCTAAAACGTTTCTTTTAAAGACAATCATAGAATATATAAAGATCCTCTAATCATATCCCACACAAGAAAATTTTATACGCTGAAAAGAAAACGACCAAAAAATCAATAAAAAATAAAAGGCGTTATTATTTATTTGATTGAATCCATTTTGCATTATGGAATAAGAAGTGATTGCAAGAAATTTTATAACATTTAATTTGATCATCTACAAAAATTAAAAAGTAGCTAAAAATGTAACAGCGTCGACATTAATAGCGTAAAGGTGTTATAACTTATTAATTGTGCTATGCCATGAAATATTCCAGTGCGTTGAAGAAAATTTATTAGAATTTAGAAGGCAATTTATATTACAACAGTTTTTTACTTTTACTCATTTATACTGTAGATATATAGGGCCTATACCTAGGTATATAAAACCCGTTTTTGATGTTTTTAAGACCTCCCAAGTGGTTTTCACAAAGTTGTCTGTCTGTATGTAAGTGTCTTTTATCATCGTAGCTCCTAGTGTTTATCATCGTAGCTCCTAGTGTTTATCATCATGCTAGAGAGTTTAAACTTGGGACAAAAATCTGTCCACCGCTGTAACTGTGCTATTCGGAAAATATTTATTTATTACGTCATTCTTCCGCAATAATGAATCAGCGAAAATTTTGAAACATCGATCGGATTGAGATTTAGCACGCATGTAGCCATTTATAAGACTAACAAATTTGCTAAGTTTCATCTCATTATTAGCGTTTAATCTAATTTTTATAATGCGACTTTATTAAGTGTCGTTTTAGCGAATTTCCTTTGGAAATTCGCGCTAATGGGATAGGCGGTCATGGCGGAATTCGAACCTCGGACCGCACGACACAAATCCGTTTCAGAGGTCCCTTGTATGACGAAAAAAAATTTTTCGCGGAGACTTTATATATATATAATATATATATATATATATATATATATATATTAATATATATATATATATATATATATATAGATATATAAACATCTATCTTTCGAACGGATTTTATATTTTTTGAACCAAACTTGGTACAAAAAATCAACCTTTAGGAGGACACGAACCCTAATTAATAACCAGGTTTTTGTGACGTCATCCAACCCGGTTTGCTGAGTCAGCGAAATTTTTCCAAAAAATCAGCAAAACTCAGGGTTAATATTTTTTGCCGCGAAAAAGGTCAACATTTATGTTTTTTGAGACGCTGAAGTCGAATGAAACCGGTCTCGAAAGTCGATCGACCACTTTAAGTTACCAAAAAGTCGAAAAACCACCACAAAATTATAGAAAACCAAAATTACGGTCGTTGAAAAATTAAATTTCGAGTAGGGTGCGTTTTCTATGTTTGTTGGCCTCTGAGTTGAATACCATGGTCCGGAGTCAATACGACCACTCAAACTCAGGGTACCTGGGTTCAAATCCTGGAAGGTCGATAAATTTTTTTATCGTTTTTTTTACTTAATATAAGTTTACAACTAGAAAATAATTCTGGGCGCGGTGGTCCGCATGTCGGGCGAATTTCCTTTGGATGCGTGTTTTCCGTGCTTTTTACATTATATAAGTTTTCAACTCCAAATAAATAATTCCGGCGCGTGGTCCGCTGTCGGGCGAATTTCATTTATTATGCGTGTTTTCCGTGCTAAACAATCATTTCTTGCTTATGCAAGAACCATGCCATTGCGTGGTTCCGGGTTCATGCTTTAGAACCTAAGCAGTTATCATTGTCAAGCACTGCTCGTACTCTCATTTTGTCTGTATTTTTTCAAAGGAAATGCGCTAAATCCTTTAAAGATAACTGACTAAGCTTAAAGATAAGTAACTAAGCTTTAAACTAGTGCAAATAATGGTGCGTACATCTAATTTTAGAGGCATAGTTTGTACAACCAACTGGATAATTATGCGCATTTCTTTGAAAATACAGACAAAATGAGTTACGAGCAGTGCTTGACAATTGAGTAACTGCTTAGGTTCTAAAGCATGAACCGGAACCACGCAATGGGCATGGTTCTGCATAAGCAAGAAATGGTTGTTTAGCACGGAAACACGCATAAAAATGAAATTCGCCCGACAGCGGACCACCGCGCCGGAATTATTTATTTAGTAGTTGAAAACTATATAAGTAAAAAGCACGGAAACACGCATCCAAGGAAATTAGCCCGACATGCGGACCACTGCTCCAGAATTATTTTAAAAAGTACTGTAGGGTGATCGGTGAGAATGAAACGAATATATTTGCTGTCTGAGGACAAGCGATGCGAGTCTGAAAACTTGCTGCAGTATAAATTTAGCGAATTATATATTCTGAGCACAAGCAAAGCGAGCCTGAAGATTTACTGCAGTATAAATTTAGCGAATTTTATGACGAACGAAGCGAGTCCTTAGTAAAGAGGATGTGCGAAGCGAATCCGATGTGAAGAGAAAAAGTTCTAAGGTACCCCGTACCCAATGTTTTTAAGTTTATTTGTAAATGTTTGTTTGTTGGCTAAACTAGTGTTTAATTTTGTTTGTTGCAAGAGTTAAAGAGAGACAGTATTAAAAACGCATAAAAATACAAATAAAACCAGATTTCAAAGTTATACTTATTAAGTAACCACACTGTATGTGTTAGATTACCTTAGTTGTCGTTTATATGTGTGAGATAAAACTCATACAAACACAGAACAAGGTCAAATTATAAAACAGTGTGTTACTAGTATACCAAAAGAAGGCTGTAATATTTTCAATAAAAACGGACACACAGGGGCTTTTTGAAAAAGGTGTTTCCAGAAGCATTATTTTAATGGCCTCTCTACTAAATTCGAGTTTGAAAGCAATAAACAAGTGTTACGGCCATTATACTCTTTTGTTTAGTGTATAAAGTCCAGTATATTCGAGTCAAATTTTTATAGATGAAAAAACACCAAGCAATTTATATTTTACTGGAAACACATAGTTCGTTGTAGACATTATACATTTTAATCAATATTTTCAAAGAAAGAAATACCTAATAAATAAACACTTACGTAAAGTTTAACAGCATAACAAGCCAACTTAGCAACAACTATAAAAATAGTTGGAATAAAATATTACATTAAACTACTAGGCTGTGAAATGAATCTTCTTTTACCGAATTACATATTTACTGGCGATCGAAGCGAGTCAGTAAAAGATGTGAGGTAAAAAAAAACATTTACAGCCAAGCTATCACATCTTCTAACGAGACATCACCATTTTATTATACTTTTTGTTTATGATTTATTTAATTTAACTTATAATATCTTTGTTTACTTTGATAAGGGTTCAGAGGTGACCCGAGGAGCTCAGAAAGTTGAGGGAAGCAAGACAAAGTCCGTCTGGCCCTCAAGGAATAGTTACATCTCTTGTTACCTTGCCTTTTCTTTTAATTTTACGTGCTTTTAAGAAATTACGTATTGGATTTGAATATTTGAATGTAACTAGTGATGGTTTATACTGTTTAGCTTAGTGTTTAATGGTTTTATATTTATTTCTGAAGCCTTATTAGCCTCGATTCATCTCTGATTCGAGGCTTTAGGTCCTATTTATTAGTTTATTGGTTCTTACGACCTATGGCCTGGTTATAGTCTGTATGCTAAGGTAAAGAGTAATAGTTTGGAGTAATAATAAAATTAGTAACATTTTCTAATAATAGTTATTTCTGCACCTAGTGAAAAATGACCCCCATTATAACCCTGGTCACTGTTAATGATTCCTAAGGCTGAAAACCGAAGGAATCATGATTTATAAATCTCGAGGCGTAAGCTGAGGGAATTATTTATTTTAATCCCGAGGCTTTAACCTCGGGATTAATTACAATTAGCTCCCGAGGCTTGCCGAGGGAGATAATTTGACGAGGATTATTATAGGACATTATTCACGTGGTGCATACAAAAGTTTATCTCCAGAAGGAAAAACAATATATATGAAACAAAAAAATTGTATTTTTTATATATAGAATCAGTGAAACATAATTATACTATTTTATGCAAAATTAACAAAAATACATTGTATAATATATTATACATGCAACATAACCACACACATACATACATAACAAACAAATATCATAATAAACAAAAATATATAAATACCTAAATGCTCTATTAATAAAATAAACCGTATTTGCTTTGTCATCTATACAAGACGGTTGAGGATTATCGGGGATATCGGGAAACAATTCATCTATGTCGTTTACTATTATTTCATTATCACTTTCCATCGTAAACAACCGCACTAAATCCTTTTATGATAAATATAACAGGAATATTACTTGAAAGATAAGAAAAAACTTAGAAAAAAAGTAGGTATATTGTAAAAACAGATTTGATAAAGAAATTATTTGTTTACAGACAGCTGGGATTTAATGAATCAGTGCTGCCAATATAACTTTGTTTACTCAAAATTCTTTCCGTAGATTTTTGAATTTGTAATTTTAACTACTCAATAATTAAGCTGGATTATAACCCGGCGAGAAATAATACATTATTATTTCCCGCCGGGTTATAATGGCGGTTATTATTACATAAAAACAACCCCCGAAATGTTTTGATTATTTTTGGAGATAAACACTTTTATTTACCGCTTCAACCACTTATCAAGTTTTTAACTCTGGTAAGCATCACTTAAATCACTATCAAACATTGTAAATAATACTTTTTCATATAAGTATATATGCATAATTTAAATGTAATGTTGATGGGGAAAAAACAAGAAATAGATGACAGATAGAAGAAATTAAATGGTATACAGTTAAAGCAGTGTAGCCATTATGCAAAACAATAAATGAACTACAAAAAGAATGTGGTCTTCACTGCTCCTCGCGGAATAAAGATATTCTCAGCCGGATGGCATACACTATTTTTTTGAGGTAGCACTCATTAAATAAACTGCGTTATGTACTTAATTGAAAAAAAAATAGTCTACGAACAAAAACAGAAACAAAATGAACGTTTTTAAAGAAACCTCATGAAGGTTTTACACAGATTGTTTTTTTGAACACGCTGCATTACAGTAATGACGGCAATATATGAATTAGTATTAAGTCCTAGGAGGTTTTTTTACATTCAGAATTGTCCTCGGAGGTGAAAAGTACTAAATAAACTCCTATAACAATAATGATTGGCTTCTTATTTTAAAAACGGGCCAATAAAGTGCTCAATTACGTACTACCTCAAAAAATGTTTTTTACTGTGCTGTACAAAAAATTCTTCTCTTTATAGTGGATACAATTTTTTTACGTTCTGTAAAAACCGGATATACAGTGAACCGAAAATTCCTACCTCAGAAAAAATAGAGTTTTCTTAATTTCTAGGATGAACTAAGTTAAGTTAGTGTTTTCTTAGTTTTTTACGTTTCTCCTGAATTCTCTGCATGTTATTGCAACGTCACACTCGACTAATAGGATCAATATATAAAATAACAAAAGATCACACCAAAAGGTACAGTAAATGTACTCGTAGAATGTTTCAAAACACGCAGTGTCGTGTTAACAGAAACAAACCTCAGGCAGAGTACAGTTTTTATCTTATCTGTCAAAATTAAATGAGTCACTTATGAAATTCATTAAAATAACATACGAACCTCATAAGTTTTAAAATTACTAACTTTTATAGCAACTGCGACAGACAGTTTATAATAGACTGGTAATTGTAATAAAACTCAATAATTCATTATATATATAATATATATATATATATATATATATATATATATATATATATATATATATATATATATATATTATATATATATATATATATATATTATATATATATTGTTTTATTATATATACATATAGACATATACTTTTTCCTGATTATTTTCAATCACTTTAGGAACAGAATGAAACTGCACGAGATTAAGCATGTAAGGTATATAAGAGCACAAAAAGTTATTTTTTATGAAATATGTATACCGTCATAAAACTGCAGTGAATTCAAAACTTTAATTTTGCTGAAGCAAATAAATAGACAATAGTATATTATGCTACTAGGCAGCAAAATGGAATTTTGCAGACGAGTTTTATAAATTTGCCCCCGAGCCGAAGGCGAGGGTGGGCTATGGAAATTACCTGCAGAGGCGTAAGCCGAGGCAGGTAATTAACCCATTTGACAGACGAGGCGAAGCCGAGGCTGGCAAATGGCGAATTACCTGCAGAGCGGAAGCCGAGGCAGGTAATTAATTGCACGAGTCTGCAATGTTTCCTTTGCTGCATAGTAGCATATACTATTTTATCTACTAACGGCAGAAAAAATACACAAGAGATTATTTTAAATACTTGCTGCGAGATTTTACAGCAGTAAAGACTGCTTTGAAGTAGATGCAACGCTGACAATATCAGGTGGAGTGTGGTCCAATAACTCGTCAATGTCAACAATGTTTGTATCTTTATTCACTTCACTGTTGTTCTCACTCATTATGTTTTAGTAACTTAACTTTAGTTTACAGATTTAGTTTTGATAACCTTCTATTTTTGTAATTTTATATGCTTAAACTAAATATAACAACATGAAATACAAAATCTGACGACTTAAACATTAAAAATCTGTCGATTCATAAACAGCTGGTAAATAATTTAATTTAATGCCAAAATTATCAGTGTTGCCAATTTGTTTCCAAAACATTATATATTATTAGATAAACAAATGTTAAATGTTAAACATTTAATAATAATATCGTAATTTTAAGTAACAATAAAGAAAGTCACATACTAGAAACAAGCTAGAATAAATCATAGTTTACAAAATAAAACAATACCGAAATTCACGCAAAATTTGTAAAATAATAACCTCCGCTCATCATTTTCCCGCCTAGGGAGTTTTGACTTGTTTCCCATGTTATTTAAATGAGCCATAACTCCCTAGTACTTTTTTCATTACCAAAACATTTTGCGTACTGTTTTAAAATATTTCCCGTATTGTTTCACAGTGTAGGTAAAATGACATTTTGCAGCTTAAAAACAGTCCAGTAATGGCTAATTTTGCTGCCGTGAGTAGATAAAATTTATTTATTTATTATCGCCATTTGTTTATTTATATCGCTTGATATATAAATATTTATGCAAAACAAATAACGGTTTTTGAAAAATAAATTCGTCAATTGACTAATACTGTGGTAATAAGCCACTTACAAAAACTTTTTTATCTTAGTCCTTCAAGTTTTAAATATGGTCAAATAGCCTTTTAAACTTAAAATCAGCAACTAATTTTTTAAGATCAGAAACCTAACTTTAACTCATCCAGCGCTGAAGTTGTTAATTAAAACGAACAATAAGTCCTCTTTTTTTACAATGACAAAGATCTGAGTTTTTCATTAGAAATAAAGTTTTAAAACAAACTTTTTACAAACTTTAACTTTTAAATCAGTATAGTTGAGAAAATGTTGCTAACGAGCATCCCCCCCCCCAGACCACGTTGACGTAACGGCTATAAGTTGAACATTTTTTTCTGAGAAGTTTCTTCTAAACTTTGAACGTGATTTTAAATAGATGCAGTTTTTCGTAGCTCCATAGATATTTATTACAATTTTTATATTAAAAACTTCTCTAAACATTTTTATTGTAGCAACTGATGCTATAATGTAATTAATTATAAGACACAGATTTTTATTTGAAAATAATATACAGAGGATAGTCGAGTATGTTTGATTTATTTTAACTTATGGTCATGTTTACAATTGTTATACCAATTTATTTATTAATAACAGAAGATCTATAACAGAGTTTGGAGTTAATTGATAAATAAATAAAGGGCATATAATATGTGTAAAATGAAATAACCATAAAAGCCTTGTTTCATGCATGGCAGATTATATATTATTTTATTTGTATGAATAATTTTTTTTTTGTATTTTTTCATAATATAAGTTACATACAATTTTAAAGTTAATAGGGTAGTAAATAATAACAGAACTAACTAATGACGAGAAAAATAAAAGCAGTAAAATAGTCAATAATAAAGCAAGATAAATAATTGGGGACGAGATTCAGCCAAAAATATCTGTTATTATTAGGGTCGAAGGGAGGGAAACTGTAATTATGTAATAAATCCGAAATCGAAAATACCAATTTCTAGAAAATAGGGGTAAGGACAATGTGAATAATTTCATTCGATTTTCTCCTTTAGTGAGGGTTTCATGGCAGTTAAAACAACAATCATAAGCAATTAAGAGAGTAGATTTGGTTTTGTACTTCTGAACGAAAAGAGATAGTTGTCACCTTCTCTTTTAAAAAGAGATAGACTTAAATCCCTCTCTTTGACAAAGATAGTGCGAAACTTGTCTTGAACAGATATGGCTAATAATACATTCCATATAAAAGAAATACTAAACCAGTTACACATAAAAATTATTTATTATTTTCTATTCGAACTGCTTATTTTAGTTATATGTATATTATAAGCCTTGTGTAAAAATCTTACTTTTCTTACGTCAGCAATACTAAAATTATTGTGTTGCAGCTCTTCAATCATTTCTGAGTTTATAAATCATGATATGATTGGCAGAGTAGCCATTAGTCTTAACACCACGGAGGTCTGGGTTCGCATCCCAAGTTACGCTCTCAGTTTATTTAAGATTATTGTTTAAATAAATTATCGCGAATTTTAGAATACTCGTATCGGTTGCTTTTACTATCCGCAAAAACTATCCCTGATGTGCCGAAAGGCTCTAATCGGGCATTATATATACATATATATATATATATATATATATATATTATATATATATATATATATATATATATAATATATATATATATATATATATATATATATATTAATATATATATATATATATTAATGATCACTGAGCCCCTGCTTTCAATAAATCTACCTCCCCCACTCCATGACTTCAATCCCAAATACGAGTACAAAGCTTCTAGCTTATATATAAAGCATAAAAACTATAATTTTATTTTAAATTATTCCTAGTATTCTTTCTTCTTTTTAAATTTTAATTTACTGAAACCAATTAAAAAATGGAGAGTATGAGTACCTAAAACATAACTACTCGAACTAGAATTGACCAGAGAATATTCTGAAGCCAGAGCAACAATCGAGCAATTTAGAAAAAACATCTAAAAAGAAAATGACGATTATCTAAAGAAAAAACCAAAAGATATTAGATTATTTTCTTTATTTTTTATTCAGAATTTAAAGATAAAATGTTCAAAATTGTTTAAAGCTTTTTTTCTTAAACTTTTTACATCTCCGCCTCAAGAAACAAACTTTTGAAATCGTAAGTTCTCAAGTTAAAAATAAAGTGGTATTTCTCAAGAAAAAAAGCAGCGAGCTTTTTAAAAAAAGCCCTCTAGTGTTATTATTTTTTGGGGTTAAAACCATTAGAAGTAACATTACCCAACCAAAAATAATTGTATTACATAGAAAGCTGTAATACCTTTATTTTTTCTTCTTTCACTATTAAAGTAAACTTTGGTCCAACTTTTGTGAAAATTAGATGAAAAAGTAAAAGGAAAGGCTTGCAATGGTTAAAAAAGTAGGTTGTAACTTCTATTTTAAGTTGAATTAAGGCTTAAGATAGAAAAAAGTAAATAAGTTTATATAAAAAAGGGCAAAGAATTTAAAAAGAGAATTCGATTAGTCCGTCGAGGGCCTTTTTAACTTCTTTTGAGTATTAGTCAGTTAAGTCTTATATTCACCTTATAATGTAAAAAGGAAAACAAAGCATAAAAGAACTAAACTCAATAACGATTTTGTTTTTGTTTCCTTTATAAAATGTAAAAATTAGTATTTTCTTACCTCTTCTGTAGAAAATAACTTGTAACGACTAAAATGTAAAATAGTATATCATGCAACTATGCTCTAAAATAAGAAATTTATTAGTAAGTAAATGTATTTTATTTTGATTTTTTTTTTACTTTTTAATGTCTGTTTTTATTTTACAGTTTTTTCATATTGTAATCTAATACAATTATGCGGAGCTTTAAGAGGCCTTGGTCGCTTGTGTAAAATTTAAAAATAAATATTTTCCATAATGTTAATAAAATAATTAAATAAATGCCCGTTTTAGGGCCTTTCGGCCCATCAGGGTATTCACCCCGCGGGAACCACCTGAGGTGGGTAGCATCTACTACACTCTAAGAATTAATTAAAGTTGGCGAAATCTTTTCAATACTAATACTACTCATAAAACCTTAGGGCATAGCCCGGGCTGCGAACCCCGGACCTCCGGTGCCGAAATCGAACGCCTTTACGATCACGGCCACGGAGGCAGATATAATGTTAATGATTAATGTAAATAATAACAGCCATGTTGCACATACTACATTTTGAAAGAGGAGAGGCGCTGTCGATAAAATAAGATTTGAAATACTTGCCAGTATGCGTAGCGGCTGTTAAGTAAAATTAAAATAAAGTAAAGTAAAAACATTGGATAGTTATAACTTTCCTCATTCCTTTAAGATGTATTTATTATACCGTGTAGGATTTTAAACTTACGAGTGTACCAAAGTGGAATCACAACTTTTTTACTTCTTACGCCAGACACAGTTAAATAATTATAATTAAGTAAGAAACATTAATTAAGGTACATTTCTAAGTTAATTAAAAAAGATTTTAGAAATTATTATTTTGTTGATCCTGTCCGTGTCGTTGTAGAGTATATAGTATAATTTGTCTAATATTATTACTCTGTGTTATTATTTGACGTATAAAAATTACCTAGTATGAAATATTCCATATAAGTATAGACTTGAGTATGATGAGAAAGACGTGACCTAGATAAGGACTGTAATTTTCTTTTTAAGCTTTATTTAAGAGGCAAACTTGCATCTGGTACTGTAAGCAGTTATTACATACTTGAGGCCCATGACGGACTTGAGTACTACAGGAATTGACAGCCTCGTTTGAATGCATAAGAAAGTATAAATATCTCAAGGTTTTTAGCCTGCTAGCTTCCGCTTATTGTGATAGCTAAAAGGGATGCTATTGATAAAATATACAACTATTAATTAGGTAAGTTGTTCTTATTTCTTCTCTATCTATCGCTGCTAGGTTATTATCTAGACACTATTGAAACAGATGCGTCTTTTAATATACATTAATGAATAATAAACCAAAATGAGATTTGTATAAAAGTTATTTACAAAAAACATTAGTAACAAAATTAAAAATATTTATAAAAATAAACATTTTTGTCACAAAGCGCATGAGAATAAAACAATAATTTCAATATATATATATATATATATATATATATATATATATATATATATATATATTATATATATATATATATATATATATTATTGCTTAAGGGATAAGTAAATAAAGCACAAAAAAACTAAAAATAGAAACTAAAAAGAATATAAATACCTGATCAAATATTGCATCAAATATACATGACAATCTAAATAAATTCTATCAAAATAATGTAACAGGGAAAACTCTATTGAACAATACATTAGAATATTTGAAATCAGTAGTTGATAACACATAGAATGGAATCTATAAATAACCATCCTAAAAGCAAACACGCCACATCACCTCATTGGCGCTACATTATCTCATAAACGCCACATCATCTCATTGACGTCACGTGATCACATTGACGACAAATCATATCATTGACGTATCAATATCTCATTGACGCCATGTCATCTTGTTGACGTCACGGCTACGCAAAAACTTCTAACTAGTACCGCCATGTAATAAGAACTGATTTTATGTATTAAAATTTCTGGCACAGAAGTCCGCATGCCGGGCGAATTTTCCATGCCGGCCGCTGATTTTGTTCAATTCAGCGGCCCAAAAAACATAGAAAACGGTACCCCACTAGAAATTGTTCATTTAAATTTGTTGTTCATTGGCCGTAATTTTGGGTTCCAGTTATTTACCACGGTTGTTTCAATTTTTGGCGCTTAAAGTAGTAATATCAACTCCAGACAGGTTTCATTTGATACAGCGGACGATTTTAAGGTTATACAATTCGGATGAATAGATATATGAATTTTTTATGGGATACCATCCATATTTTTATGGATATTTTATGGGATATCATGCATTAATTGGTTAGTATAAACTTATTTTTTTCTACGATTTCTAAGCAGTAGAAGAATTTAAATTGTATCAATGCATACAGCGACCTTTCAATCTTTTGATATTTTTTTTTAATTGCTTTAGATAATTACTTTCTTTGGGGATAAAGTTAATATGAGCACAGCAAAATAGATGGTTAATTACACAGAGTAGCTAATTTTGATTACTTAGTAGTTTTTAAATTTATTTATTTAACACAAAACTAATATAAAATTATTGACCAAACTATTTAAACTAGATATTATTATGAGGAAATGGTCAGATAGGTAAAGAAAACACAAAATTTGAGCTTTCGGCCGTAAATTAGGCCTTCATCAGAAGTAGTTCTATTCCAAACTGAATCAGATAACACATAAAAATAAAACATTAGTTATATTAATCTAACAATAGCTAGCTGTGTATACCATCGGAGAACGACACTATTATTATAAGATTATAATTATAACTCTATTCATTATAAGATTAATATTTATTTTTTATTCAAAATTATGTCTATTATGCGTTAATGTTTGACTTTATTCTTGATAATATTTATATAGTGTTCCTTTTTTAAAATATTTTGTAATGTTAGCCCCCCTTTTGTATTCAAACTAGATCTTTGTTTAGAAGTAGGTGTCGTTCTCTGATGGTATACACAGCTAGCTATTGTTAGATTAATATAACTAATGTTTTATTTTTATGTGTTATCTGATTCAGTTTGGAATAAAACTACTTCTGATGAAGGCCTAATTTACGGCCGAAAGCTCAAATTTTGTGTTTTCTTTACCTATCTGACCATTTCCTCATAATATTATCTAGTTTATTTATTTACTTATTACAATACAATGTATTACAAATAATTAATTAGACTTACAAAACAGAATTGTGAACTCCTTACAAAAAGACTTAGAGTCTTGCATCGTGAGGAGGAGTAATTAATTAATCGCATATATATAATTAATATTTATATCACCTTTATGTTAAACATAAATATGCATATTTATTATTAAAGCAAAAATCTTATTTTATTTTTTATTCAAAATATTAAAATAATTATGAAAAATAAATAGCGAAAATATAAATACATATTTTACTTTTACTAATTTATACCGTAGGACTACAGGAAAAGTATTGTGTTTGCAACAAAATCCGAAACCGGGATGTCATAGGAATTATCTGTTCAGGTGTTTTAAGGCCACAAAATTTTCTGTCTGTATGTGTCTGTTGTCATCGTAGTTGTCTGTGTATTTATGCTAGAAAGTTGAAACTTTGTACAAAAATCAGTTTACCTATACACCTATGCAGTTGTCCGGGAAATATTTGTATGACGTTATTAACCCACAATAATTACTCGGATAAAATTTCAATTTCAAGATTTGGCACGCATGTACCCATGTATTGATCGAATGATTCTTATACGTTTTGTAACAAATTGAAACATCATTCAATTGAGTTGACATTTGGTATAAGTGTATATCCTTACGTAATAAATAAGTGCACTAAGTTTTGATTCCGTACGAAGAATATCTATGGTTTTTCTGGGATCATAAAAATTAAGCAGCACCGATGAGTGTCTAGATGAGTGGCCACAAGGAATGAATTTAATATCTGAGAACGAGCGAAGAGCATCCAAGAACGTGTTGCAAAATAAGTTTAACGACTGGTATATTCTGATGATGAGCAAAGCGAGGCCAAGTAGAAAGGATGAGCGTAGCGAAACCGATGTGATAATGATCAGATCAGTCCATTACCTTTTGCTGATTCTAAAGGTAATGTAAAAACAAAAATGTGCTGTAAGCATTAAAGAATAACACAGAACATCTTTAAAATACTGTAGGAGTAAAGAAAAATTACTTAAAATAGAAAATTGGATACTAAAAATATTACTATCGGAAATATTTTGTTTATATTTTAAATTTTCTTAAATCATAAAAAAAGATTCTATTTTCAATCTAAAGAAAATAGCGTTTATCAGAGAGAGGTTCTTTGCTAGAGCTCAAACCTACACAGAAAGAACCGGTAAAATTCAATGGGTAAAAAGGTTTGGAGCTTCTTTTTTGGTCATTATGATAATGGGGCATCGAAAACCAGGTTTTTTTCTGTGGAACCGACCAAACTATAATGGTTAGAAGAAAGCTTTCATACCTTTTTTACCCTTTTAAAAACCATGACCAGCTTTTAACTAAATTTAAGAAGAAAATTATGTTAAGGGTTCGATACCCGTAGAAAAAGAGGGAAAAATGTTTTAAAACTTTATATAAGTGAATTAAAATTGGACGGGACGAACAACAGATATAAAATGTAGAAAGCCATTTCGTTTTGCTGAAGAGAAAATTTATATCAGATAAAGTGGATTAAGATAGATTTATAGTTCAAACAAAAAACTGTAGAATATTAAGCAAATTTATATTTAAGTAAATTTAGAACCAGAGGTGTTTAAGATCGTGACTTGAGATTGAGTAAGTACTTATTTTTATTTTAATAACATAGAAATAAGGCATACTCAAACTCAAATAATGGTTGGTCTGCCATTGATGGTTTGAATAATAAAATAAACAGAAACAAAAGCTAATCACTAATGTGAATTGGGGCTGAAGGAACAGCATTCTAAAACTAAATTGTCTTGTGATGTCCTGGCAAATAATAATAAACAAATTGCAGGTAGCCATTTAATATAGTCATTACATCATATGTAAAACCTTTGATTGACAAATTGCTATTTCTTTGTTTTATATTTCAAAACATAGAAATATAAATACCAAACTTCTATGTTACAACTAGGAACTGTTCCATCATTCGGCATTCATCAATTTTGGGAACTGTTCACATCCACATTGACACATTGAACATTGAAAACAATTCACATTCACATTGACAAGAGCTAAAATAAATACAGCTAATACAAAATTAGGTCTACTAGGTCCAACTAGTATCTTAAAATGTTAACAAGATGTTTTCAAAACCATGAAGTCATACTCAGAAGTCATACATTCCTGATGACGCCTCTTAGCGGGTAAAAGAAAGCTAGTATCTTAGGATATAAACAATATGCATTTCAAACAATGAAGTCGTACATTCCTGATGACGCCTCTTAGCGGGTAAATGAAAGCTAGTATCTTGGGACATTAACAATATCCATACCCAGAAGTCATACATTCCTGATGACGCCTCTTAGCGAGTAAAAGAAAGCGAGTATCTTAGGATATAAACAATATGCATTTCAAACTATAAAGTCATACATTCCTGATGACGCCTCTTGGTTGCCTTAATAATATATTCATTGCGAATTTATTTAAAGCTCAAAACAGTTGCTATTGGAAAGCTTAAATTATTCATGCTTCACATAACTTAAATAATGGGCGTAAACTAAACCAGGTTAAGGTCACAGTTGTGAGGATACTGAAAAAACCTTTGAATTTACTAAATGAGGTAGTTTATCCTCCATAACACATTTATGTTCCAGCAGAGGCAAGGAAATAGCCTAGCAGGAATTGTAATTAAAAACATTGCAGAGAAAAGTTGTTAGGGATAAGAACACTGACATTGTGCCAACATCTGATAAACACAACCAAAAACATGGTCTGATGTTTGCGCAGCCCATAGTTATGAACAATTTTATTTTTTTTTATGTTGCATAGGAGATCCAAAATTTGTCTTTAATAACAAAACTCGTTGCGTCACTATGGCGAAAAAGCTATACATGCACGCTTGGATATAATCTTAAAAGATAATCTAAATTGTGTTTACTGTCAGCTACTGCGCCACGCTTTCCTCTTCTTTAACTCAATTAAAACTTTAATTTTATTACAAATAGCCTAAAACCCGAATAAAAAACCCTAACCTTTCCTGTCTAATAATTTTATAGACCCTTTAAAAACCATTAATTATTTAATATATAACCCTTTCTTTCTACGGAACCTAGGCTAATGTATGGCAAATTAGCCCCCTAAAAACCAGTCCCGAACTCGGAAAGCTCGGGGGGCCTTCCCTCCTCGCAGGAGCTGGGTTTCTCTCCACAAACCATATTGTACTAATATTTTATAAACTATGTCCCTACTAACCCACTTATATAGCTGAAAAATTAACCTTTCGAAAAACCTTCTAAACTACTTGAGTATAATTCGACTAAAATATAAATTTTGTTAAAATCTGTTTAATAGAAAACATGAAAAGTTGGAATCAGTGAAGTTTTAAATTAATTTATTGAATAACTAAGATTGTTTTTAAAATAATGTTTTTATGTATCTTTATACGATTATAAACAAGCTTTGCCATCTTTAATTTAACACCTTCAGGATAAAACGTGAATAAATTTTAAAATGTTCTGTATCATATCTAACAATGAGGCTACTCCCCACAAGATAGCGGAAGCTCTCATCAGTCAACAAAGGCACAAACCATTACAAGATCAATTTATAAAACAACATTAAAAGGCCTACAAAATTGAAGACGTAACAATTTTCAAATCTAAAACACAATATATTTATAAAATTATAAATAAGTATAATTATATTTTCATCGAGCTACTTTATCCGAGTTAAGGCCTACAAGAGTATTGTTAAATTAGCTGAGCCTAAACTCTTCTGAATATGTTTGGTAAAAGTTAAAATAAAATAAAATGCCCGTTTTAGGGCATTTCGTCCCATCCGGGCATTCACCCTGCGGGAACAACTTTAGGTGGGTTAGTTAAAATATATATATATATATATAATATATATATATATATATATATATATATATATATATATATATATATATATATAATAAACTCGATGAGTAGATTCAAACAAGTATAAAAACAATAAGAGTGTTTAGTTTGGGATTTAGACAAAAACTAAAACTCATGTACCTTTCATCTATAGTACAACTACCACAAAAAACAAAAGTCGAATTATATTCTACTCAGAATTCTGCTGCTTCAGAAAAATCAATTTCCCTAAAAATCAGCTGATACGAGAAAAAAGAGAAAAAAAAACTATTTTAAAAGATTTTCTAAAGACCCCGAGACTAAGTTAGAAATAAATCTTGATAAATAGCTTTGTGTATCCTCACAAAAAAATAGAACTAACCTTGCATTCAAATAGTAAAACTCTACATAAAGTTCTAAATAAAGTATTAAATCATATCTAACAAGAAAAATAAAAGAGAAATATTAAAAACTGTTTCAGCTATTTGCTTTCGGTATGGCTTATTAAATAATTGTTGACATAAATAAAAATAAAATATACAACTTAGAGGAAAGTTATTTTAGAGCATAACAATTCAAGCGGCTTCAGCAGAAAACTTATAAGACGACATTTCTAGTAAAATCTTTTTGACTTTATCCTAATAAATATTACTTTTTGGTTGAATTTTGTATTTCTTCCAAAATAAATTAGACATTGAATGATAATGTTTCACACCCTTATTTTGGTTTGAAATGAAGGACACAATATTCGGAAAATATGGGCATAATTGAAAAGTTTTTATAATTTTTGTTTTCACGCCTAGAGGTAAAAATAAAAGTTAATGTCTTGACCTTATACAAATCCTGAACCAAGATTTAATTGAACTATCCGTTTTGAGTGTTAAACCACCAAAACGGTTTTTATCATATCTGTGTCTGTTGGGTATATTCTTCAACGTAGTATACTAATTTGTTGTTTTTCAGAGTATGTGCGTAACAGATATGAAACATGATACAAAAAACATCCTTTAGGGGAAATTTACGACGTAAAAGCTAATTTAATGTCTAAACGCCTAAACAAAAATTTTAAAGTCAGATAATAATTTAAATATATTATTAAGATAATATATAAGAAAAATACATGAGACATTTAAACCACTACATTTAAAAAGTAAATAGAAAACATGGATACGAGGTACATCGGAACTTTTCGTTATCACATCAGACTCGCAACGCTCATCCCCCTGCATCGGACTCGCTTCGCTCGTCCTCAGGATGTAGAATTCGTTAAATTTATAGTGCAAACGTAGTCAAGACTCGCTTCACTTGTCCTCAGATACCTAGCGGTCACCTATCTAGTCACTGACCATGCTTAATGATGCATAACTTATATGATTCAACAAAAATCATGGATATACTTGTATAAAAACGTAACGTGGTCTATTTATTCATAAGTTAGTTAAGGGATACATTTGTACCAAATTTTAACTCAATTAGATTATCTCTAGATGTTTTAAATTTTTATAAAAACGTACGCAAGTCATATGATAATGTAACATTAATATAAAAATGAACTAATGCTAAAAATGTTGAAACATGACACATGTTAATCTTATACATGGCTACATGGGTGCCAAATCTCATATTGATAGCAACATTTTTTATTTTATATATATAATATATATATATATATATATTATATATATATATATATATATATAGATATATATATATTAATATATATATAATATATATATATATATATATATATATATATTATATATATATATATATATATATTATATATATATAGATATATAGATATATATCTATATATATATATATATATATAATATATATATATATATATATATATATATATATCCTCAGAAAAACTTCCTCCTGACACTCCACCCCAACTCGACGAAACTGGGAACTCGCTTACCAACTTATCCTGAATCCCGACATCCCCTGGCATTAATAAACAATAATCCTGTTTATTAAGTTTGTATCTTTTTTTTTTTTTTTTTTTTTTATTGCTCTTAATGTATTTTTTCTTAATTTTATCACCTGCTTATATCATTTTTTTTATTTTTGACTATGTTTCTAAGAGTATATGTATTTATATTACAGCGGTTATGTTTTGCTTGTGTGTATGAAGATTTTTGAGTATCTTCCAGCGTTTTGGCACTGTATACGTTTAGTATATACCGTTCTATCTACCACCCCTCCTTGTATTACCCTCTACCTGCCCCACCGTGCACATTCCCTTTCCCTTTAATTCCTTCCCCTCTACCTTCCAGTCCCTCTCTGTCAGACGAAGAACATAGTTCGAAACGTTACTAAATTTTATGTAAGTATTTTCTTAGTGTTTCCTATCTTAAATTCTGTATATATAGTATATATATATATATATATATATATATATATATATATATATATATATATATATATATATATATATATATATATATATATATATAACATTAAAATAACTTACAGATGGTTAAAAATATAGAAGGAAAGGATGTACTCGAGCTTTCGCCCGTGCGGCTTCGTCAGGAGTGTAAGCACGTACTGGAGGTTGAAAAGGGTTGATGTGCGTTCCAAAAGTAGTGAGACTGCAGCGCGGTGTGGTGGTAAAACTATACACTACCGAACGCTTTCGTTACTATCAAACGATACAGACTTTATTTATTTATTTAAATAATATAAAAAATAAATAAATAAATAAAAATAAAAAAGAGTACATCCTTTCCTTCTATATTTTTAACCATCTGTAAGTTATTTTAATTGTTGTTTATAATCTTATGATTTGTTTTTCTATTTTCTTATTGTTTGTTATATAATATATATATATATATATATATATATATATATATATATATATATATATATATATATTATATAAAATCTTCAGTTTCTCTCGGCCCTGTTGAAGGGTGTAGACGCACTCGAAAGCTTGCAAGTGAGTTTTATTCCTTTAAATGTTGTACTATTTAGTTTTTATCTTTAATTTAGTTGTTTATATATATATAATATATATATATAATATATAATATATATATATATATATATATATAATAATTGAAAGAATCAGGATAGGCTAAGAAAACTCACTCACTTCTCTTGTGCCGACGTTTCGACATTAACATTTCTTCATCAGGGCAACCTGAAGACATATAATAAAACAAAAGCAATAAATACAAGAAAAGTCAAAAAACAAAGATAACTCATAACTTAAAAAACTACAGAATTAAAAGCAAGAAAAAACCAGCACTTACAGAGAATTATAAATTACAAGAAGTCATAAAATAAAAACTACAAGGTAAAAAATAATGAAATAAGCAAACAAGCAAGATAAAACAAAAGGCAAGACAAAATGTAAATATAAATAAAACCAAGGGAAGGTTACTCAAAGAGGAGAGTGAGCTAGGTAAGCGCGCCACAACGTATGTCGCTCTTACGTTGTGGCGCGCTTACCTAGTCACTCTCCTCTTTGGAGTAACCTTCCCTTGGTTTTATTTATATTTACATTTTGTCTTGCCTTTTGTTTTATCTTGCTTGTTTGCTTATTTCATTACTTTTTACCTTGTAGTTTTTATTTTATGACTTCTTGTAATTTATAATTCTCTGTAAGTGCTGGTTTTTTCTTGCTTTTATTCTGTAGTTTTTTGAGTTATGAGTTATCTTTGTTTTTTGACTTTTCTTGTATTTATTGCTTTTTGTTTTATTATATGTCTTCAGGTTGCCCTGATGAAAGAACATGTTAAATGTTCGAAACGTCGGCACAAGAGAAGTTAGTGAGTTTTCTTAAGGATTTTCTATTAATTATTTCTTGAGGCTGATTTATTTATATCTTATATATATATATATATATATATATATATATAATATATATATATATATATATATATAATATATATATATATATATATATATATATATATATATATATATATATATATATATTTAGTGTGGTGTGTGTGTGTGGTGTGTATGTATGTATGTATAATAACACAAGAACCATTTGTAAGTCTTTTATGGGGCACAGGTGCAACAGATTTTTATATTTGTCGATTTTATAATTTTTATATTTTTTAATGATTTTTAAAATGCTACTTTTATGCTGAACAATAATGACCGTTATTGACGTTTTCCGGATAGTACAACTAAATGTTGTTTTTACATAACTATTTTCGACCCATGTTTCAATTCTCTTGAATAAACACACTGGGAGCTGCGATAACAGGCACAAAAACACACACATATGGACAGACAACTTGATAACATCTACTCAAGAGGACTTAAAAAACGTGGAACGTATAATTATGGTGAAATCCAAGTTTTGAATTTTTATAGAAACCAGTACTTTTCCTATATACCTACTGTATAATTGATTTAAAGTAAGAATATTCAATTACGTCAAGGAAGTTTTAATTTAAGCTAATTTTTTACAAACACAATTAGTTTATAAACAAGCCATACAGGCCAATTAATTATATGATGATTACTTGTTTTAAGCAAGACGAAGGGTTATTAGTGATTGGAAGGTTACTGCTAAGCCTCACCTTTTGCGTGTATAACGTGGTCACCTTTTATGAGGTGTCAAAGTGACACCTCATAAAATTGAGTTACCTTATTATTCTAAAGAGGAGGAGGCGAGCCTATATTGGTCATAAAAAACTTAGTAACTTTTGTCACAAATTTTCACATATTTAGTCTAAAAATTGTATGAAAATGTTGTCATATTCTGTTAAATAAAAGTACTGTTAAGTTCTATGTAGAACAACGATTGGTGACTTATAGTAAAACTCACTACATTCAACCTGTATATCACCACATTCCACCTTCGAATCACCAAATTCCACCTTTATATCACCACATTCCACCTTTAAATCACCAAATGCCACCTTTATATCACCACTTTCCACCTTTGTTTTACCAAATTCCTCCTTTATATTACCACATTCCACCTTTATATCACCACATTCTATCTCTATATTATCACATTTTTTGTAGCAAGACATAAAATATATTATCTTAACGACATCTCACACCTAGTTAATAAACTTATTAAATAAAATAAGGCAAATACACCTCTCTCAACAATGTAATGAATACTAATGATAATTCAAATAAAATATAATTCTACTAGAATCAGAGAATACAAGACACGCAAAGCTTAGACAAGAATCCACCAGTTAATTCAGGAAAGTCTATCTGCTTAACTCCAAGGTTTTCCAAGTAAAGCGTGTTTAGTAATGTGTATGATTTAATTCAATATTTTCAAGTCTCTTTTCGAGATATAATAAATGAAAATATTTCGGAGAAAAGGTTTAATAAATTCTACATGCAATAATACTAATGACAACAAGGGAGCGATGAGAACTACATTTTTAAACATCCAACAACTCTAAGACACTTTTAACTATATCCCTAGGGATGAAAGGACACTTTACACAGTCGTTCACCGAAGCCAGTGAACTATCTGTTCACTGGCTATAAAGTAATTTGAAGGATCAGCCAATAATGATCATTTTTTCTATCCAAGGTAGAATAAGTTATCATTATTGGCTGATCATTCAAAACACCTTATACAAACGACGGTTGACTAGATAGATCGTATGTTAACATAAAGTATTTCACTTTTATTTGACATTTACTATGGACTCGATTGAAACTTCTATATAACTTTTTTGAATAGGAAACGAAGGAAAGAGTCTCTCCAGAAAAACAATAGTTTATTGGCAAAGCGCTTTCAACCTAACATGAGGTCATCATCAGTGTCATAAAAAATGAAGATGAAAGGTTAGAAATACATAAAACCAAAAAGGTTGTATTTACCGCAAGTTGAAGAAGCAAACGAAGAATTAGATACTCTCGATACTTGCTGTTGGATATGAATATCCCTAGACCGGTTTTGGTATAACGCCATCATCAGCAGGCGGGGCAACACTCGAGCTCTCAACTAATAAAATTATATCAGTGATTAACTTCTAATCTCAATGAGCACGACGAGCCCTCTGAAGATTATCTTCAAAGGGCTCGTCGTGCTCATTGGTTGAGAGCTCGAGTGTTGCCTCGCGTGCTGATGATGGCGTTATGCCGAAACCGGTCCAGGGATATTCATATCCGCATCAGCAAGTATCGACGGTAGCTGATTCTTCGTTTACATAAAACTATTTTCTTTTCCGAGATGGTAATAGCTCGGTGAGTGGAGTAAGACTCACCGAGCAACTCGATTTAGCTATGTACTTCTAACTTTCATCTTCATTTTTTATGGCACTGATGATGGCTTTATGTTAGGTTGAAAGCGCTTTGCCAATAAACAATTATTTTTTTGGAGTCTTTCCTTCGTTTTCTAGTATGAAAAACTCCACTTGTGCTCAATCACATTCAAACTTTTTTAACTTATTAAATTTAAAGTTAACTACTTTAATCACCCTGCATAGTTACCTTTGCCCGAATCAAGCTAATTTAAGAGACCTGTATTGATTTAACTTTTTGGCTACTTCACTCTTACCTCTTATAGTGAGCATATGCAATTATTCTGACCTGTGCAATGCACAACCTGTACAAGTAGCTTTTAGAGCTCTCCGTGGTTGGGACTGGAGTCCCAAACCACAAATGTCAGAAAGCATCCGCAAAACAAAGTTTTTCTTAGTTGCTTAAGAAGCAAGCAAGGAATAAACTTGCCAGTTTGCAAGCCTGAGATTAAGAGGGACCTTCATGTTAACCACCCAATATATAGTCAACCTCTTAGAAACCAGAGCTACTCTGGCTTTGAGAAAAAGGTAACATCAGACTGACTTTGCCTATCAGGTTCAATACTAACACCAGAGTTACTTTACACCGGTTGACCAAGAAAATGCTTGACACTTTACTTAGTTCAATAAGCATTAAGAGGACCAAGTCTCATATTATATAAATATCAATACTATACTTTAATTCAAACGATCAAAAAGAAAAATATCTGTACGTACAGACTTAACAAAACTATAACCGGAGTAATTATACTCCTTATGTCAGATAACTTTGTAACACATAGTATATTACACAGGAGGTAAAAGAACTACATTTTTTACACGTAAAATATCCATATAAATTAAAATAAATAAGGGCTTTCGTGAAAAGAGGAAAATCGGACACATTTTTAATTACATTTTAATAAAAGGCATAAATTAAGATTTCAAATTTATAGCTCAGGTTTACCAGGCACGAAAACACGACTAGATTTTTAAGATAAATTTTTAAGATTGGAAAATTATTTTTTTTACTAACAGTAACTACGGATGAAAAATGCAAAATAATGTAATAATGAGAGTATAAAGCTGTTTCATTTTAACAAGACACTTCTATATCCGAGGTGCAAACGGGTATGTTATTTTCCATATTTTGCGTAAGCATTGTCAATCATATATATATATATATATATATATATATATATATATATATATATATATATATATATATATATATATATATATATATATATATATTATATATATATAATGGTCGACAAATTTACATTTTACGGGAAGTAAACTAGACCTTATATTTTCATTTCTCTTCATAACGACAGCGGAAGTTATAATAGACAGACACATCCACAGGCGTTGGATGAAAAGTTCCCGAACATCTCTAAAACGCCTAGAACGAGTGATTTTATCGCCATCTTGTTTTTAGATTCTCAGGGTGAAGACAATATATTTCCTATATACCAGAAATAGGAAAAGGAAAAACAATTTCCCACTTCAAAAGAGACTTCATTAAAGAACAAACAATAAATTATTCATACTCTTGACAACAAACGTAAAGACATAATAAAAATATTAATAATAAATATAAGTTTATAACACTAGTTCATATATTTCTTTCCATTTTATCTCTAGTGTATAAGTCTACCAGCTGACATAAAATCGATTCTGTCCTTTTTCTAGGGCTTCACAAGGCTAGAGGAGACAAACTATGGGAACCAGGGTATCTGCCTTCCAAGTAAAGGGTTCAGGATATCCCTTATGTCCATCCGACCGGAATTTTCAAAAAAAAAACTTTTTACTCAAAAAGAAATGTAGGGGTGAAAATGGAAACCAAGAAAATAAAACAATGTTCTACACGGATGTGTTTTTATCAGGTTTTTTCCTTTTTCATTTGTATTATAGTAAATTTATAAAGATACTGAAACTACCGGTAACATTTTTAAAATGAACAAGAAATTTAATATCATTTTATACTACCGAGTTTTGCAAAACATGATTAGTAATACTTAAGAATTATTGTGCAAGAAATACCTAGAAATGTAACAAACAAATTCCTATGCTTTATCTGAGGAACTGTTAATCATTCGACACTCGTAATTTTTAATAGCTCGACAATGTGTTGATACGGCTCAGCGGATTCTTTTGAGAGACTAGGGGTCAGTTGAACTTAGGAGATTATCATCATGTTTGGTGGTCCTGAGGCCGGGCGTAAATTCAGAGTGACAGCGTGTCCTCAGTTGCAACCTGATAGTCAGCGAAAGCTAACCAACCAGCCAAACGCAGGAATTCCCCAAGGGGACAGCGTGGCTGCCAAGCATGGACGAGTAGAGAGGAGTCAACGCAAAAATTCCCCTAAGGGACAGCGTGACTCCCGAGAAGAGAGATGAGATGACTTGTAAGAAGGGTAGACAGATTTAAGACATCAAGTTGATTTCATAGCCATGGTTGAGAGATATCAGTAGTCAGCAGATGTCAACGGAGTGAAGTTGACGGGTATCTCGGGTGAAACTCTTGAGGCTGGTTGCAGTTACATCTTGCTGGCTTGAGAGATTCTTCCAGGCTTCTGACTTGAGATATGCTTCTAAGCTTCTTCAGAACTTTCGGAGCTTCGAGCTCAGGATATGTCCGATTTCGAGCACCTTATATCCTATTAGGAAAAGTTCAAGGCTTGTGATTGGTTTTTACAGAGAAAATATCCGCGCCAATCGGAGGATAGGAAGAGAGTTGAACATCTCCTGATTAGCTTCTGTGCATAGAGCATAGTTAATAAACATGAAGAAAATAGGTTTTCTGGACAAGCAAGGCTGTCGGTATTAGTGTCATGTACCACTGTTTTGTTTCGTCTAAATTTTAATGTGTCAACTATTCATGTTTTGAAAAAGTTGGGTGTATGATTTATATTTTGCATGCCAAGCATACTGATGGTAAGAGAGCACTGCTCGTCTTTGGCAAATACTTTACCTTATATTAGTAGGAAACGAAGAAAAGAGTCTCTCCACAAAAATTATGATTGATTGAAAAAGCGCTTTCAACCTAAAGCGCACTGGCCTTAGGTTTAGGCCTAAGGTCTTAAACTTTATTTATGATCACCCAGCGATGGCTGGTTATAAATCATGATAGTCCATGATTCTTATATCAGATTATTTGGCCACTGGATTCGGCGAACTACTTTGAAAAGTGCCCTAACATCCAAAGAGAATTAACAAAAGGGGTCTTAAAGACATAGTCGCTAGATGATTGAACACGTGGTTCTCATCTCTCCCTCATTACCTGTACCATTTTATTAAGAAGTCACATTTACTGTCACAGATAACGTTACCAGAAAGAGCTTTTAAATAAAGATAAAGCTACTGCTAAGCAATATTCTTATTACTTCTAAGACGTAATTCGACTTTAACATAAGCAAAGTTCTACCAATGACGTCACAGTTATAACCGTTTACGACTCACTGGTTGTTTTTGTAGACAACCTTACATTTGAAGAAACATGAAAGTCACAGGTGTTCACATACCTCTATAATCATTCATTCCACCCGTGCTTTAGACGATACTTTTTCAAGATAATAGGATTTTAAAGCCCCGAGGTTATTTTATTTGCTTATTGTATTGCGGGGGTAATATACTAGCGCAGTGTCAACTCCACCCTCCACTCTATTGACAATAATAGAGAGTTTTTCTAACCACAGAAGAAAATTCGAAATTTAAGAGCATTATTAACAGTGATTTAGGATTAGTTTAACAAAATTTAATACTATTTGAGCACTATTGAATAATAAATGATTTTCATGGATGAAAAATAACATTCAGTGTTATATACATTCGAATATTCTTAGGCATTCGAAAAGAATACATAATAAATATGACGTCACTTTAAGGCAGTACTCTAAATATGATTGATGATATTGTAAGATGTTAAGCAGTAAAAGAAGGTTTTTGTTTGGTAATACATAATATATGTGACGACATTTTAAGGTAATAAACAGTCAGATTATGTTAAGTAGCATCGAGCAAGATCAGTGTCTGGATAGGGGATAGCAAGAAATAAGTCAATGCTTTACTGTGTGAGAAGAAGCAAAGTTATTCCGAAGACAGCAATAAAAATTAGTTTATTGTTGTATTCTGGGGACGAACAAAGCGAGTAAGAAAAGGAAAGGAAGAGCGTTGTGAATCTGACATTCGTAGGAAACGTTCCGAGGTACCCCGTTTCCGATATTGTTTGTCACGATGAAAGGAGCAGACAAATGGAAAGGCATTTAAAGGCTTTAGCCGATGAAGAGGGGATGTTTAAGATTAAGTTACTGCAGGTTGATAAATCAGCTGGAATCAATTGTTCTCAGTTTGATTCAATGATCTTAAAGGAAGGTGACAACGCGTAATGGAAATCCCAAAGCATTGCTGACACCACTAATATTTTAGAAGACAAAGAAAGAAAGCCTAACTTGCTTTTTCATTGCAAGCTATAGCTAAAAGAGTGAATTGAAGGTTATGATGCAATAAACCTATTTTTCTAATTTAAAAATATTTAAAAACCTTGGCTTGAACAAAAATGTAACCAAATTTAAATAATTCTAAACGAAAATGCTTTATGACAATGAACATAACAGTGATAAATCGATTTTTTATAACCTGGAAAGGAAAACTACTTGGGAAGTAAGAATACCTATAAATTTAAGACATCCAAACTTAATTGTAATCATGCAAAGTACTGAGCACGAGCACAGTGCATCCAAAAGATTTGGATGTATTTTCTTTTCTTCTTGTACAATTTAGAAGTCTAATAATTTTATAGAGAATCGCTAGTAAATAAAAACGTATATAATAAAGTTGTCTTGATCAATCAAGTATAAAACCATTGAATAGAAAAAAAGATTAAAACAAACCATAAATACAAGTATAATAAAAACAAGAACTCCAATATAATGTAAAAACCCGGTTAACCTATTTGGATGAATACAATATAAAACCTAAAATAAAACCTATACTTTATCAAACTCTTAATAACAAAAACCTGCATATTGGGAAATAAAACCAAAACAAATAAATAAAATTACGGCTTTCCTACCTATTGACCAAAGAAAATCTAAGAAATTTGAATTATATCAAAAGAAAACGAGGTCTATTTCCCCATCCGGAAAAAACCAATATAAATGTTTTTTAATACCAAGTAAGTAATTTTTTTTTCCGATACCCGGTATTTTATATAAAAACAACAAAGTGGAACGTAATAATCGATTTTTCATACAAGATATAAATACATTTTGTATCCGGTCGAGCTTTGTAGAAAATTTTATTATTTTTACCCACGTACTCCTCGAAGTTCAAAAGGATGAAGGATTTTTTATACGTTTTTACTATTTATATTGGTTTTATAAGGTATTTAATTTACCTATATAACGATTTACCTATTTTTAAATAAATTTATGTACAATACATAAATATTAGTTATCCTTTTTAGTCAGTTAGTGATGTCATGAAAAAATTTTCTGATAGTATAGTAAAAGACCTAAATATTGATTTTTGCACCCTATTTTAACTCTCTAGTAAAACAAACTAGGGGCTACGATGAAGACACACACACAGACAGAGATTTTTACGTACCAGTTAAAGGTCTTATAACCAAACAAGGTCCTAGTAAAACAAACTAGGAGCTACAATGAAGACATACACACACAGACAGAGATTTTTACGTACCAGTTAAAGGTCTTATAAACCATCTAAGGTCCTAGTAAAACAAACTAGGAGCCACAATGAAGACACACACACACACAGACAGAGATTTTTACGTACCAGTTAAAGGTCTTATAAACACTAAACAAAGATAATACAAGCATAATCCCTATTTTGGATTATCAGTACAAACACAAAAATTTTTCTATATCAACACAACCAATGATAAAAAGAGGGAGCCAACCATTATTTGAGAAATGTAGAAGGCTCAGTTTTAAAATATTTGGAACTGAAGTACTACACAAAGAGGAAATGCAATCTCCAAGATAGCAGGACATTCTGACATTCATCCATCTTAGTAGGAGGTTTACAAGGAAAAAGTAGTGAACGTTTAGGGCCAGGTAGTTGATTTTGGAGAGAAGAGGGCCCAAATGTAGGGTCTACTCACCGTGCTTGGTCTCTTCACTCTTACTGCTACTACTACTCCTACTACTACAACTACTACACAACTACTACAACTAACTACTACAACTACCTACTACAACTACTACTACAACTACTACTACAACTACTACTAGTCGTCCTCTAATAGTAAGTGACGTACCAAGAAATTAAAATCATTAAATCTCAGATTATGAGTCGTTTTTTCAGGGGAAAACAATTTGAGTCTCGTCATCATCTTTTTCATTCAAAGCAAAGAAAATATTTTACTGGTCTTAGACCGAGTACGTAAAAAGTTCTGAAGCATATTACATACTTTTCAAATTAGACAAATTATGAGACATCTGTTCTCAGAAGATAATGCCAGATTCTAAAAAAAGTCCATTTTTCCAGATAAGACTAAAGTTTTATCATATTTTTTTCAAAAGTGTCGTTTCCCCTACTTTTAGTTTTTAATGTTAGAAAGTTTTTCTTCTTAACGTTTCTTAAACAGAAAGAAGCGTTTCACTTAAGTAGAACGTTATTCAAATTTATAAGATAAATTTTAAAGTTTATAAATTGCTTAGTCATTTAGCAATAATGGTTATTTCATACGACGGCATCCCGACACTGAATTTATTTGTTTATGTTAATTTAATATTTAAAAAACTTACAACGCAGTCTATGTTGTTTGCAAGTGATCATAAGGATGCATAAAATACATAGGTACATAATAAAATAAATAAATATGAAACGCTTATTTTATTTGCTTTTAGTCTGGCTCTTCAATCAGTAAAATTAATAATTAATATCCCTCACATGCAGTGTTTAATCAAACATTATACTCTGAATACTTAACTTGACTCTCTAATTTCATAAAAATAAGTAAGCAAGACAAAATTTACCAAAGCTCCGGTTTTAGTAAAACATGTAAATATTATGCATATGTTATATTGACAAAACATGTAAATACAATTCCCACCGAATTAAACTTTCAAAATGAAACTGACTCTAAATTTCCATGAATATCAAAGTTCAAATGAATTGAGTTTTGATGTCAGAGTAAAACTGGAATCACATTCATGGAAAATTAGCTGTCATAAAATGCCACAAGGATTTCTAGCGCATGGCAAAACGGATGAATATGTTATCCGCTATTATACACACAAATCTCTTAAAGTCGATTTATATTATTTACAGAGCTCGATGTCAGTCACAATTAGTAAGCTGTTAGTTAGCTGACAATTTAAGGCAAAGCTGCTAAAAGGACAAAATTTCAAAATATATTATTTTACCTAGACGTCAATTATGAACTGACTATGAAGCTACTAGCTGAAGGTATCTTACCTGAGAACACACAAAACATATAATTAATAATGAAGATGTTTACTTAAAGATAATGTTGAAGTATTTACAAAGTAAAAGGTTGACCAAGTGACTCCCTGTCTATCAAAGTCATTAAGTCAAGTATTATTTAAAAAATTATTAATTGTATTCTAGCATTGATTTGAATTGTTTTCAGTTGAAATTGTGTTGGATATAATTCTTACTAGATAAAAATAAAATCAACAACCAATAATCAAACTGAGAAATCATGGTAAATAATATTTCATTTACACTATAATATATAATTTAATTGATTCACAGCTCAATTGCTGCAATCTATATAAATCAAAAAGTGGTACATCAAGAAACAAAATAATTATAATAGAAGAAACAATATCAGCAAAAATATAGAAATAATCGAGTAAGCGAATCTTGAAACTTTTTTTCACCAAATTGGATTCGCTTCGCTTATCCTCATGTTTCGGACATGCTTCGCTCATCCTCATCCTCATGTTTCGGATTTGCTCTGGTTATGGTCTAGTTTTACGGGTAGTATAACTAGACCAAAAGATTGGTTTGTACGAAGTTTTAATTTTTTATAATAAACACAAAGAGCTACGATGATAAGAGATACACATACTGACCAAAACATTGTAAAAACGACTCAGGAGGTCTTAAAAACACTTAAAACTGATAATTTACGTAAAATTATCAGTATATGTACCTGGGAAAGAGTTATTTATTGCTGATGCCTTATCGAGAGCATTTTTAAATGAATACGAGAAGGAGGATGAACCCCACACCTGACACCATATAATATCTTAGTAATAGTTGTAATAATTATTAACACACATTATTATCTAAACATGATCAACTAATGACTTTATTACCATAGTAACATTTGACATAACATAAACAACAGTGTTACCTACTTAACTATAAATAATACTAAACTATTAATTAATACATGACATCTACCGCCCTAGATACTGCTACCAATAGTGCAGAAACAATTAACTTTGATAGCGATCTGGTGGCTTTATCTTAGACCTATCACGTAACTGATAAGGAGACCGATTTTGAGGCTGAGAGTCAGTATGAGCATTGTTATCACTTCTAGCCTGAGTGTGTGCGTCAGTCTTACCGCTGTCAGTCCCAGCGATACTCTTATTATTAGGACTTAAGTGTAAATGCTCTCTAGTTCTTCTATACACTACTCCATCCTCATTCTCCACTAGGTAAGATCTAGGAGCTGAGTGTCTCTCTATCACTTTACCTTGTTCCCAACCTCTATTATTAGGAGACCTAAACACAACCTGATTACCTGGCATCACATCTTTCAAATTTTTAGTATTCTTATCATAATAATACTTTTGTTTCTTTTGTCTTTGTTCAAGTTTATGCCTCACCTTTTTTTTATCTACTACATGAGGGTCAAGTACACTCTTGAAAACTGGTAAATTATCTTTTAAACGTCTGCTAAATAACAGTTGTGCTGGAGAAAGATTGACATCTGGTAAAGGAGTGTTTCTATAGTGCAATAAAAACATTTCTATCTGTGTCCCAGTTACATTTGACTTCTTCAAAAATTTCTTACAAAGCCCTACTGCTTTTTCTGCTTGCCCGTTACTGCGCGGGTAATTGGGGCTCGATGTAACTAGTTCTATGTCATTCTCATCCAAAAACTTACAAAACTGAGAACTATTAAAAGGACTGTTATCTGCCATTATTTTATCTGGAAACCCATGGACTGAAAATGCACACAACAATTTTTTCTGAATATCTGAAATCGATTTAGACTTAAGTTTTATTATTATATGGTGTCAGGTAAGCAACTTAGTTACATTAATCAAATGGGTTTAAATAAGTTAATTAGAAAAAGTAAATCAAAACTTGAGGCATATGGTGGGTTTGAAATTGAAACAGTAGGTGTGGTTTCGGCTCAAGTGGAAACCTCTAAATGTTTATGTGTTTTGGATTTTAATGTAGTTCGGGGAAAGAAAACTCCAATATTAGGCTTGGACTCGTGTCTACGATTAGGGTTGATTAAACGGGTTGATTCCTTAGAGAAAGATAAAAAGAGTATTAACTTTAAAAGTGTTGGGTGTGATGAGAGGCAAGAGTGGTATAATAATTATAAAAATGTATTTACGGGATTAGGCTGCTTTCCTGATAACTGTAGAATTAAAATACAAAATGACGCTATTCCTTATGCTAGCTCCGCCCGTAGGATACCGTTAAAATTAAAGATCGATTTAAAGAAACTTTAGAGTCACTTGTACAAAGAAATATTATTGAACCAGTTAACGAACCCTCAGATTGGGTCTCAAACGTAGTTATTGTTGAGAAACCTAATGGTTCTCTGCGGATTTGTATTGATCCCACTCATTTAAATAAAGTTATTGTAAGAGAAAGGCATACTATACCTACAGTAAACGAACTTGTTCCCGGTCTAGCCAATAAAAAATGTTTTACTGTTCTTGACATTAAGGACGGTTTTATCACATTGCTCTCGACGAAGAGTCAAGTAAATTATGCACATTTAGCACCATATTCGGAACATTTCGCTTCCTCAGATCGCCTTTTGGACTTTCTAACTTACCCGAATTGTTCCACAAACTTGTCTCTAAATATTTTAGTGATATTCCCGGAGTTACTGTCTATTTCGATGATATATGTATAGCTACAGATACGAAGGAAGAAAATGATAAAGTTTTAAAACAGGTATTAGAAAGAGCTCAGCAACTAAATATTAAATTTAATTTTGATAAGTTTCAATACTGCTTGAACAAAGTAAAGTACGTCGGTGTTATCTTTTGCGAGCAAGGTGTTTTACCAGACCCAGAGAAAAAAAAGTGATACAATCCCTTAAAACCCTGAGAATAAACATGATTTACAGAGACTACTGGGTATGGTTAATTATTTACGTTATTTTATACCTAATTTGTCTCAATTAAGTGGCCCACTACGAGAATTGTTGAAAAAAGAGATTATTTGGAACTGGACGGAGAGACACAGCAAAGCTTTAGAAGACATTAAAAAAGCTTTATGCAGTGAGCAGGTACTGGCGCCATTCAACCCGGCTCAGCCCATAGTAGTGCAATGCGATGCGTCAAGAAATGCAATCGGTTGCTGTCTGTTACAGAACAATAAACCAGTATTTTTTCCTCTAGATCCTTAAATAGCGCTGAAATAGAGTACGCACAAATTGAGAAGGAGCTGCTTGCTGTTTGGTTTTCATGTTCCAAATTTCATAATTATTTATATGGACATCAGAGTGTAACTATATTTTACTGATCACCAACCATTGGTTTCAATTATAAACAAACCCTTGTATAAAATCACGAATAATAGAATAAGAAGGTTAAGATTAAAACTGTTAAATTATCAATTTTCATTAAAGTACTTACCAGGGAGTCAAATGTATGTGGCAGATTATTTATCTAGATGTGGTTATCAAACTAATGAGCAAATAGATGAATCGATGAAAGATTTTGTGCACTGTATTGGAACAACTCAGGTCACCCTATCGGAAAAACGATTAGATGAATTTAAAAAGTGTACAGCTACAGACCAAGTTTTATGCACTATTGTCAAGTTTTATAAAACGGTTGGCCTCACAGTTAAAGGAAGTTGGAGAACATATCATTTTTATAAATTAAGAAATGATATAGAGTATGAAATGGACTGCTATATTATAACAATCGCCTGATAGTACCTGCAGAAAAGAGAAAATTTATTCTATCTTATTGCATGAAACGCACAGTGGACTGAATAAAATTACAGGTATAGTTAAGGACTTTTTCTATTGGCCTGGAATAATTTCTGATGTAAAAAACATTGTACAGTCATGTAGTCTTTGCGCTAAACATCAGAAGTCAAACTCACGAGAACCTATGCTGAATCATGAAATTCCGGACATACCTTTTTACAAGCTGGCTGCTGATATAGCCGAATTTGCTGGCACTAGCTATCTGGTTGTTGTAGATTATTTCTCTCGGTGGATTGAGGTTTGTAAGCTAAGAAGCAAGAATAGCGGTGCATGTATAGAAAAATTGAAAAGCATATTCAGTCGCTTTGGAATTCCTCATGAGTTAGTTGCTGACAATATGCCATTTAACAGTTACGAATTCCACGAATTCAGTAGAGATTATGGATTCAATATTATTACATCCAGTCCCCACTACCCTCAAAGTAATGGGCTCGCAGAAAAGGCTGTTGGTATTATAAAGAAGATGTTAGCTAAAGCAAAAGAGTCAGGCACAGATTTGGAGTTGCACCTTCTAAATTACCGCAATTCACCAGTTGCAAGTTTGCAGTTCTCACCAGCTCAGCTTTTAATGAGCCGAGTTTTAAGATCAAAACTCCCTGTAAGCCCAACTCGCCTTCACCCTGAAGTAGTTCCTGTCAGTGTTTATCAATCGATGCTAGACAATCAGGAGAAGCAAAAAGAATATTATAACCGTAGGTGTAGAAGTGAACGGAGTTTTTATTCAGGGGAGAGGGTAATGATACAAGATTATTTTTCTAAGAAATGGGATTTCGGAGTAGTAATCAAGAAATTATTAGCACCTCGGTCTTACATAGTTAGATTAGATAATGGGAAAACCCTACGGAGAAATTCTATTAGTTTAAGAAAGGATCACCGGTCATTCAATGATCCTTTCCAGATATATCATCTGACTCTGTCAATCAACCCACAGATGATTCTCCTCCAACTGGGGTGACCCGTTCTGGGCAAGGTTCCGCTAGGCAACTTAAAGAGGGATGTTGTTATGTTGTTAATATTTATACTTTACAATTCGTTACTATGACAACTGTTATTATTTTATTATTATTCAATATGTCATGTTGTGATCTCATGATTTGTGTTATATAATTAAATGTTCAGTTCATATTTGAAACCTGTATTTTCTTACTTAAATGTGTACTAAAACATTTATCTCTTTCCTTTTTATAAAATATATAAAGTATAGTTATTTATATAATATAACAATACATAGGCTAAATTTTTTGATTGTACTTGTTTAATATTTTAAATACTCCTCCTCACGGTGCAAGACTCTAGTCATTTTGTGAGGAGTTCACAATTCTGTTTTTTGTAAGTCTAATTATTTTTTAATACGTTGTATTGTAATATAAATAAATAAATAAATAAAAAAAATCTCGGTTTCGAATTTTTCACGAACACAATACTCTTCCTATAATACCTACGGTATAAATGAGGAAAAATAAAATGATAGAGAAATAATGGTTCAAAATAGGGATCGAATCCTTGACAATTCGATCGTAAAAAATGTATTCAGTTTTTTGTCAGGAGGCCAAACGGAATCGATCCCCTTAACTCCCCTTTCAATATTTGAAAATTCGCTACACATCACAGAAACTGTGTTTTTGACACGAAATACATGTTCAGTGCCATGAAAATAGTTCAAGTTCGTGGAAAGAGCAACAAATAACATGATGTATAATAAACAAAAGCAATTTAATTGTAAAACATTAAAATCTATACAAGCTTGATAAGTATAGAATAATTTATTTGTTATTCCAACTAAATTACAATAAACCAAACTAAATAAATAAATTAGAATGAATGAATCAAAAGCACAGACTCTAGAATTAGTTTATTATGTATTAAAATATCGAATAAAAAAGGGAGGGGGTAGTAAATAATAGATTTTCATTACATTAGTTTCTACTGTTAATGAAATACAACCTTTAATTGACACGAACTCAAAACTTTGAACTATAATTATATTAAGGGTATTAGATATAGGGAGTAATTGATTTTATGATCACGTGGTGTCAGTATTGTTAGCTACAAGATGGATGTTTGCTTAGTAGATTTGAAATAAAAAAAAAGGGTAAACTCTAAAATTTTGTACGTGTCAGTACTGAGACTTTTAAAGTTAATTTAACCTGTCATTATAAATATTTCAATAATTAAATTAAAGCAAAATAAGTTTTCCCACTGAAGTACGTAAATATTTCTGAATCAAATAAAACTTTTGATATCAATTTTGAATGATTATTACATTCGTCGTTTATTTCAAAGGTCACAATCTCTTGAAATCAGTTTAATCCACCATAAATTATATTTAAAATTTAATAAAATTTACTAATCTCTCTACCAGAACCAATTATTTATAAACAAAGCTCTTTTGACCTAACCAGAGCTCAAAAGTATCATCAGATATAACAAATGGATGCCAATCAGACATGAAAAATTTCTATATTTTTTAACCAACAGAGAATGTAAACTGTAATATTTAGATGGATCTTACATACGAATATACAAAGCCGGAAATGCAAATACTTTCACCCCCTGAGCGAGTTGTTATAAGGTATAAGAAGTAGTTGTCATTAAGCTATAAGTAAGTAAGTAATGAATAGTAGCAGCACGTCAATCTAACAATAATAGCCAATTTATCAAGGGTATCAGCTCTATGGTATCTCTCAAAAGCAATTCTGGTTAGAAATAAGTATTATTGTTTAAGTATCTATAGTCTCTGGGCAGAAGTATCATCAGATATAATAGATATGTCAATCAGACATGAAAATATCTGTTTATGAAAATTGTCAAAGCAGTACAAATATTTAGGATATGAGATGAAGTTTCCTCATACTTTTCACACAACCTGAGCATTAGCTCGTAGCCAGTTCCGTCAGAGCGGTAATATTGACAATGATCAGTGTTAATGATGGTGTTAAGAGAGAGGTGATAGATCACCTAGCAAGTAGACCACGTCATTAATGATTTTTTTCTAAGTCCCATATATAGAAAAAAGTGTTCTACCTTAAGAGTCCAAGCGAAGGCATTTGGTGTCACACGGACTAAAACTCAGTTTGTGTCAAAGTGACACATATTTCGAGTCTAATTTTGTGCCCCACTGAAAGAATAAGCTTCCTCCTCTTAAAACCATAAGAATAAACATATATTTTAAATATGTACAAGCTACTACTGAAGGTCCTACATTTTTCCTTAACCAAAGTAAACTTCTTGTTTTGTAATTACGAATCAATGCGAATTACTTATGAACATACGCCTCACTTCTACTTCACTTCACTCTACTTCCAGTTTACTTTCAACGAATTTCCAAAGAAAGAGTGATCTAATGAGGTTAGCGTTATAGAAAAGGGAGAAAGGAGATATATGATGAGATGAACAAGACAACAAATGACTCTTCATAGCGGGAGGATGGTGCGAGGAGGCGGAACGGCCTCCAACGCCGACACCATGTTATACTTCTCTTGTTTAAAAATTTGTTTTTAAAATGAACACAATACTTTTCCTTATACATACGGTAGTAGGTGAAGCAAAGTTAACAAGATGTTTAAACCCTGGTCAAACTAAAAAATATTAATGATAATCAATAGATTTTTTGTTTGTTTTATATGTTGCTTTTTAGTAAAAGTAAAGACATTTGAAGAGGGGTGGAAAGAGAAGGGAAAGTCTACACACTTTCCAAAAAATAGAAACAAACAAAAATTCAATCGAGCACACCTTTTGCATATGCACACCTAATTCATGCTTATTATTCTGTCAAATTTGTGTGAAATCATAAATAAATAATTCAATGTTTATGTTATTATTTCTTAAAAAAAGAATAAATTTTTGAATTCTGGCTTATATAAACAGCTGTGAGGACACCTTTTAAAACAAAATAAAAGCTATGGGAATCCCATTTTATTGACACAGGAAATTAATTCTGGCTGATATAAAGAGCTGTGAGGACACCTTTTAAAATAAAATAAAAGCTATAGGGATCCCATTTTATTTACAGAGTAAATTAATTCTGTCTGATATAAACAGCTGTGAGCACACCTTATAAAATAAAATAAAAGCTATTCAGGTCCCAATTTATTTACACAGGAACCCAATAGACATCCTCTCCTTCTTCCAGTAAAAAGTAACGTGATTTTTAGCGCGAATTTTTCCTATCATCAAGTTCAAATAATCAGTTAACAAACATATATTCAAGAAAAATAAACAAATTATGATGTCGATTTTCCCAAATAATCGAATATAGAAAATCGAAATCTATTTTCACAATACCTAAATCTCGCAGTCAACCTTTCTTACATCAGCTTTGCCCTACTATACCATTCTAATTCTAATGATAGGGTTTCGCTGTCCAATCCTTTAAAGCTCCTGGTCTATCGATTCTTCCCGTAATTGATAACTACTCCAAGGGTGTTTTGATTTCTAATTATTAATAATTACAACTTAATTATTTATTGATGTTATGATTGTATCGCTAGCTAATTTCATTTTTAATTTGTTTTTGTGTTATTATTTTTTAAAGTTGTTAATCAAATAATTACTTATCCAAAATGTTAATTTTGTAAGAAAAATGTTTAAAACAGTTCGTGGTATAAACTAATAATATAATAATTGTTAGGATATTAAGGATATCTACGGGATTAAAAGCATTATATTAACAAAAAGAGAAAAACTAGTTATTATTTATTTAATAAATGGATTTAAATTTTAAAACTATTTAAATAATAAATCCTTTAATTTTAATAATATGTATATACTATCGAAATTTTAATATAAATTTAAATACAACTAGTTGAACAGAGGAAACCTCAAGCTGTTTGTTTATTCAGGTATTTATTGTTTAATATTATTTTTCCTATCTTGCTCGATAAAATAGGAATTATTATCTAAAAATAAGTCTAAACTAATATTTCATGTGAATAATAAATAATAAACGAATAGGAAAATTTGAAAACAATAGTATATTGAATTAACATTTCAGTGAATGTCTCAAATAAAATAGGTAACGCGAAACTTTTCCTCGCAAATTTCCACAGATTGTAATAATTAAACCGGCTAAAAAATAATTTAGACTCATCTGGCACTGATGATAACCGTTCAGGTTGAAAGCTGACTTTCTTTTATAACAATTAACTGTTTGTAAATAGACATAATTTATTTATTTTAAGCTTATTCCACACCTCTGTAATTATTAGTTTAGGTGACCAAATTTCTGTGGGGTTATAACTTAAGGTTAATGAAAGCTTCAAATTATTACAGTAGATAGCCATTAACCGTATCATACAAAAACTATGTTTCTACATTTACAACAGCTTAAACAATACCACCGCTCATATTTGGCAGACTAGTTTTTTATTTATTTCAATCTTTTAAAAAGATAACAAGAAATATATTCCATTATTAGATATTTTTTGTTAATTCAAAAAGATTTTTGATAAATGGCAATTTAAACTTAATTTAACTTAATTTAGCTTAACTTAAATTTAATTTTAAAAAAAAAAAAACATTGTTATTAAATTATACATTTACAACATTCGTTCTATCGTAACGTCCAATAGAACGAGTATTGTAAATGTATAATTTAATAACAAAATCTTTATGATTAGGTCAATTTGTCTATGTGTGTTAAAAGTATTTTGTAACAAAGCCAAGTCATTGTACTTTTTAATAAACCCAAGTTATTTTGTGTTAAGGTATTTTGCAATAAAGATAATTTGTTGTGATTATATGTTTATTAGGGTATTTTGTAAAAAGGCCAATTTATTTTGATTTTATGTTTGTATAAGTATTTTGAAAAAAAAGTCAATTTATTGTGATTTTATGTTTGTATAATTATTTTGTAAAAAAGCCAATTTATTGTGATTTTATGTTCGTATAATTATTTTGTAAAAAAAGCCAATTTATTGTGATTTTATGTTTGTATTAGTAATTTTTAAAAAAAGCCAATTTATTGTGATTTTATGCGTGTTAGGGTATTTTTAATAGCCAATTTATTGTGGTTTTATATTTTGTATGGGTATTTAGAAATGAAATCAATTTGTTTTGATATCGTCTTAGCGTATTTTGTAATAATTTAAGTCTATTTGTTGTGAATTTAAGTTCCTTCAGTAGTTTATACAATTGGATGTTACACGAGTTAATAGAAACAAACAACCTTACATCTAACTAACTTTATGTTGAAAAAAGTAATATTGAACTAACTTAGACATAGTTTTAGGCTAGAATAGCCATATATTGTGTTGATATAGAATTTTTTTGTGGTTTGGGTTATGAAGTAGAATGAAGTGTAAATGAATGTGAGGTCCGGCTTTTCCGAGAGAAAATGTGATAATTCAATTACTGAAACCACTCAGTTTTTTACAGAACCCCTATTTTTTATATTTTTCAGAAACAGTTGGACATTCAACACTTTTTTTGTGGCTTTTTTTCTGAAGAGGGGATGAAATACTATGCCTTAATGCTTTTATAAAGGGTTATGACCTGAATGGACAAATTGACGTTTTTTCGATTCAAACAAAGAATAAAAAAAGGAGTTCTAAACAATGAATATTTGTTTAAATTCTTTTAGCGAATTTCCAAAGAAAAAATATGCTAATGAGATTAGGGTCAGAGTGAAAAGGAAGGGGTTTACTTTCGATCTATAAATATTGCAGATTTTCACCCATTTTTTTTAAATTTCTACAAAGTGATATAATTACGAGGCAACATATATGTTGAATGTCGGCTGTGATCATGTAAGTCCTCAGTTTCGGCACCAGAGGTACGGAGTTCAAAACCCGAATTCACTAAGCTATACACCTAGGGATATAAATTTATATGAATAGTATTTGTAGCAAAAATATTTCGACAACTTTAATACATGCTTAGATGCTAGTGGATGCAACCAACTATCCTCTATGTATCGGGGACCTGAAGTCTTTTCCGCAGGGTGAATGCTTTCATAGATGGAAAGGCACTAAATGGGCATTTTTTTATAATATTAAGTTTTTAAAGTTGATAGTCCAAGAATGGGATAATAAAAAAATGAATTAATGTGGCGACGTTTCGGCCAAGCTGGTCATAATCATGCCTTAAAAAGAAAAAGCAAAATCCACCCTGTTGTAAATGTAGGGTTTTATCAGAAAATAATTAAAAGTTAAATAAGGCATATTAAAAAACTAGCTAACAAGAAATAATTTTTTTTTTTTTTTTTATTTCTTGTTAGCTAGTTTTTTAATATGCCTTATTTAACTTTTAATTATTTTCTGATAAAACCCTACATTTACAACAGGGTGGATTTTGCTTTTTCTTTTTAAGGCATGATTATGACCAGCTTGGCCGAAACGTCGCCACATTAATTCATTTTTTTATTATCCCATTCTTGGACTATCAACTTTAAAAATAAGTTAAAAGGGACACAGCTCAACGTCTTGATCAACTATAATATTAAGGGCTGATCTTACAGGGTCAATACTTCGTGAACTGATCCTAAAACCGACATATATTTATTTATATATCAAACACATATTAAACCATCCCGCACTTTTAACAGAAGTTTATCATATATAAAATAAAAGGGTTAAAAAAACCCTTTTATTAAAGATAATTTTTAATTCTTAAGTCTTATTTTTTAATTTAAAACCCTTGTAAAGATAATCCATCAGAAATTAGGTACTAATAGGACACCTGATAATTTTACTTATTTATTGTGATATTACGTTCTAAACTAAAAGCATTATCTAGCAAACATATCCGCTAACAAATTAACATTGTCAAAACAAGGTTCGACGTCCTTGTTTTAATCAAAGCGTATCTCGAGCCTAGTTTTTAATGTTCTGATAATTTTAAATTGTTAACTAAAATTTAATTCATGTTTACTTAATAATGCTTTATGTTTAGAGCCAAATATCCCAATAAATAATTAAATTATCTGGTGCTTCATAATTTTTGATAGAATATACAATAATAGAAAACCATAAAACAAAATAATGTACCTTGTAAAGATTTTTTATGGAGATGTAAATAAATGGTAATACGCGTTGTTTAACATAATAAATTAAATTTAAATAAAAATGTCAAATAATTTTATTAGACATCAATACACTTATAATAACTTAAATACCTTTAGTAAAAAATAAAGTTATTGACATTCAGGCACAAGACTATGAACTTAACCATATTGTTGGTTAGTCAAAGTTTAAATAAGTTGGTGTTAACCAGATGTAAACCAAGTTAACCGAGTAAAACAAATAACTTCATAATGAATAAAGAAACCAATAACTTCATAATAAATAAAGAAACAAATAACTTCATAATGAATAAAGAAACAATTAACATCATAATGCATAAAGCAACAAATAACTTCATAATAAATAAAGAAACCAAATAACTTCATGATAAATAAAGACACAATTAACATCATAATGCATAAAGCAATAAATAACTGCATAATAAATAAAGAAACAAATAACTTAATAATAAATAAAGAAACAATTAACATCATAATCCATAAAGCAACAAATAACTTCATAATAAATAAAGAAACCAATAACTTCATAATAAATAAAGAAACAATCAACATCATAATGCATAAAGCAACAATAACTCATAATAAATAAAAGAAAACCAATAACTTATAATAAATAAAGAAACAATCAACATCAATGCATAAATAACAAATAACTTCATAATGAATAAAGAAACAAATCACTTCATAATGAATAAAGAAACAAATAACTACATAATGGAACTGATGAGATTGGTGAGACTGGAAGGACGAGGTCAATGAGACTAATGTGATCAGAGGAGCTAGTAAACTAGAGATAGAAACAAGCACACAGTGAACTAGTAGCGGCGCTAGCCAGAGCGGTGAGCCTAGCCAGAGTCTAGCTGTCTAGATGAACTAGGCACACTGTGACTAGCGCAGTACTAGCCAGAGCAGTGAGTTGGATAGAGTCTGGTTGACCTGGATGAACTGGACATACTGTGAACTGGTTATATGTGCTCCATGTACGGAGAGCGTGCTTCCTAGAATATAGATTGTACAGAACTCAAGGGTTAAGTAGTTGAGTGGATTTGAGTGAGGGGAAAACGCTAAATGACCCTACGGCGTAAAAAAAAACTACATAATAAATAAAGAAACAAATAACTTCATTGATTGAAAAAACCTGTTTAAAATTATAGGTAATGACATTATTGTATAAAACTATTTTTAGTAAACCAGATTTTTGTGAGATATAAATTAAAAATAACTATGATGTTGATTTAATGAATACCAAATGAATAAAATAACTCTGTAGAATATAAATAAATGTACTCGAATAAAAATTTAATGAACAAAAACCAACCGTGATATTCGGCAATTAAAATGAAGGATTATATGAAAGAAAAATGAGTTGAACTTGTTGACAAGAAATACATATTTTAAACAATATTTTAAGTTTATAAGGGAAGAAAAAGTTATGCTTTATAAAGTTTTATAATTTTCAAGCTGGGAAGTGAGTTATTTCCTTCGCCTCATTAGTATAATGGGTCGAGGATTATAACAAGAAAAAGATTGTCATTTTTCTCTATGTTTTGAAGAAACAAGAGAGAACAGGGCTTATGTAGGGCTTAGCTCCACGTCTCGGATATCTAGAGTCTGCTGTGTCTCGTAGTCTTTTGTGTAAAACTCTTTGGAATCCCAAACAAGTCCTAAAGCAGGACAACTCTAACTCCTTTTCAAGAGAAAATCTATAAAGGACATCTTATTCTGTTGTTTTCTTAAATGAAAATCTTAAAAGTTTATCTTTCTTTTAATCAATTTTATAGTTAGTTCTTACTAAGGAGTATATCGCTATTCACTTATATTAGCTATTATTAAAAAGAAATACTTTTGAAAAAAACAGGAATGAGTCTCTCGGAACAAAAATGAGAAACTCGAAATAAGAATGAGTCAGTAAAACAATAATAGGTTACTCGGGACAGGATTGGGTCACCCGAAACATGAATGAGTCACTTGGAACAAGAATGGGTCTTATGGAATTATAACAATGGCGATCATAAATAAAACCACAACATTACGAATGGGTAACCATTTTTCTCTTGGGATGTGGAAACATGTTTAGTACAAATAAAAATAGATTATAACATTTTAAAATTGATTTTTTTTAAACAATAAAACAACAATTATATAAAAATATTAGCCAAAGATCATTCTTAATGTCTATTTTTCTTACTTAAGAATTTTTCACAACATTAAACCAGTAAAATAGTAAAACAAGTAAAACTATAAAAGACAGTACTAGAAATAAAACAGTAGAAGTATCCGTACTAAAAGTAAAACAGTTCAAGTAAAACAGTAGAAGTAAATCCGTACTAAAAGTAAAACAGTTCAAGTAAAACAATAGAAGTAAATCCGTACTAAAAGTAAAACAGTTTAAGTAAAACAATAGAAGTAAATCCGTACTAAAAGTAAAACAGTTCAAGTAAACCAGTAAAAGTAAATCCGTACTAAAAGTAAAACAGTTCAAGTAAAACAGTAGAACTAAATCTGAACTAAAAGTAAAACAGTACAAATAAAACAGTAGAAGTAAATTCGTACCAAAAGTAAAACTGTATTAAATGTATAACAGTATAACAAGTAAAACAGCGAAAAATTGTTCTGTTAAAAACCAATTTAAATCTTCGTTACTAAATTTAATATGATTAGTTTAAAAGTTTGCAACAATTCTGTATAGGAATGTAAATAAAATTCTATTCACAAATACATTTCAACCAATGTAATGTTGATGTAACATGATGTATCTATATTATACCAGACGGAAAATCTAAATTAACTCCAAATAAATAGTGGAAGTAACAAATAAAGATAATAAAAAAAAAAAAATTCTAGAGGGGCTTTTATTAGAATTTTAAAAAATAATTTTACAATCACAATCTTTGTTATTGGTTGAATTTGGAACATCAAAAAAGTAATCCGAACGCCTTAGATTAATATAATCAAACATAGAAGAAAATAAAAGTAACCTGAAACGTTTAAAATACAAAACAATACAAAAAGAATGAGTAAAAAGTAAACAAGAATTGGTTTAATACAATTCACTGTTAAATGAGGTTTCAATAAGGCTACATAAAGGCCTCGAGAGCCCCAATAAATTGTTTTAAAATACGCTATGCCATCTCTAGTAATGTATCTCTATGGTAAAAAACGATCAGTATTTTTGCTTACGATTAGCTATACTAACCCCATTTATTTAACTCCTGTTACCTATAAATTATGGATTAAGAATATAACCCTCTTTTTAAAGAAATTGTTTTAGGAGATTCTTTAATTAAAAGTTATCTGGTTCGGTTCAAGCCCTGAAAAAATTAGGGGCGTTAAAAATGATAAAGTTAGATTAATATTTACTTACAGAATTTAAGTAAGGGACAAAACGGTACGTTCAAGGGGTAAGTGTAAGATTTCACGAAATTTGCTTCGAAATTTCCAAGACAATTTTCCAGCGCTAGCCTCCCCCTCTTTTGGACTAATTTTATCCTTAATGCAAAGTGTTTTACCTCAATATTAAAGGCAAACTCTAAGTTTAAAATTAGAAAAGCAGCTTTTAAAGACTTCTAAAAACTTAAGTTTTTTTTAAACAAGTATTTTTAAGATCACTTAAAGTCAAAGATTTAGCAAAGAAAATCCTGTTTAAAAGTTTTTACATATTTATAATCCTCTGCAAAATCAAACTAGAAAAGGATATAGTTTAATAATAATCGTAAAATTGAAGAAAAATACAATAGTTTAAATGAATATTTTTATCAGTTGCAAGGTTTATATGTCTTGAAATAAAATATGCTAATAACGTAAAAATAACATCGTTGGTTTAAATAACAAAGATAAACAATTTGTACCAGACATAGCACAAAACAAATGCTCATTTTATTTATATATTCTATATATTGAAAATTTTATTTTAAAAATACCAGGTAAAGAATTTCAGTTGCACAAAGAAAATATAATTAAAAATAAGGGAACTGAAGACTTTTAATATTGTTACCTAGACTTGCATATGGTGTTTGCCTTAAAAGTCTGAAACCTGGATAGTCGTCAGTATGTGTGTGTGTGTCTGTTATCATTGTAGCACCCAGTGTATTTATGCTAGACAGTTAAAACTTTTGAAATTTTGCTATAGTACGTCTTTGACCGATATTAATGGGCTTAACAAACAATTATAAAATGTTTGGATGAATTTCTGGTTTGGCATGTATGTAGTCAACCAATAAATATGGAAGGTTGCATCTAATGATCAGCATTAGTTTAATATGTATCCAACAACATCAAAATGCGTTTTTAAAAGGATCTTTTTAAAAATCGTAAAAAATATCATTTGAGTTGAAATTCGGCAGTAAAAAGGGTACACCTTCATGTACTCAATAAGTATATGTTGTGTTTTAATACGGCTAGGATACCAATCTAGCCGTCAATCTTCGCCAGTCCCTCAAGGGGCAAACGGATTTTACTGTCTGAGAACGCATAAAGCGTTTCCTTAAAGCGATTTTTTCACTCTGAGGACAAGCGAAGCGCGTCTGAATTAGTGTCAATAAGCATAGCGAATCCAATTTCAAGAGAAAAAGTTCCGAGTTACCCCCTACCCCATTGTTTTAATTAAATACTAGAAAACATAATTCTAGGTTTACACCCTCTTTAATATTTGTAAATAGAACAGACGCACAGTATTGAACAGAAAGTGAACAGAAGCAGATCTGTATTGATCTGTTCAAAAAATTAATTAAAATAGCAGTACATGAGTTTTCTCCACACAATAAATTCTTAATAATATTTTTAAGTTAATAAATCATTTTATAAATATTATTAATATTTTTTTTAAAACGACCTATAACTCAATTTAATAATATTAAAAATTGTAAAAAAATTACTTAGGCCTTTTATGCAAAATTATAAAAAAAAAGAGAGAAAAAAATAAGGGTATTTTAAATTAAATTAAGAAATTGAAGCAACATAAGAAATTACATTCGAAGATACAAAAATGTTTTAGTCCAAATATAAATAATAGTTCAATATCCAAAAGCTAATCCTTAAAGAATAAAATAAAGAAAAAGAATAAAAAAATCCAAAAAGTGGAGAAATAAGAATATAAAATACAAAATTAAAATGTAAAAAAAAGAAATAAATAAGAGAAGTGAAAAAAATGAATCGTTTGGTAAAAAACATTGTAAATTATTAATTTCTTTTAAAGGTTCTTTGGGGCATTATTTTTAGGTAGGGGTGTCGTAAGAATGGAGACATCTAACTTGGATAAATAAAAATAAATATATTTTTTTTTTAAGAAAGCAATAAAGTATAGAAGGTTTCTGATGTAAATAATAAATTTAGAATAAAATGAAAAACTGCTTTACATTACAAATTCTAAAGGATTTGTATTAACTGTTGAATGAAATAATAAATAATAAATGACATACATTTTGTTTAAAGTAAATACTAGAGGTTGTATTTTATACTTTCTTATATTTATACCGTAAGTATTTAGGAAAATAATTGTGTTTTAGTTATACTATTATACATTTATATTTTTAAAAATTGCTTGCCTCTCTGAGGCATAAACATATTTGTCAAATGAACCTCTTTTAGATCTTACTTATAATAGTTTATTCTTAGTGTATTCAATGTTTTACGTAGATCAGAACAAATTAATAGAAACTACAACAACTATTGGACTGCGTAGGCTTCCGCGGTTATTGTCATGAAAATTGAGCAATGGTGGTTGGTTTGAGCATTGTGTTTCTATCCATGATGTCCTACATCCCTGAAGATGCCTCCCACAGTGGAAGCGAAACGTCGGATTCTTCATCTACATTGACGCGGTCACCACCGGAAGACCTAAATCTTCTTAACAACTATTGGCCTAACATTTTTTAATGTTAATACAAAAAATCGGGTATAGGGTACCTCCGTACTATTCCTCACAACTTCAGTCTCGCTTTACTCGTCCTCAGAATGTTATGATTACACAAAGCTTTAAACATCACCTTAGATGTTCCTTTGATTTTGCCACGCTTGACCTAAGACTGATTAGGTAATGAAATATATTGGGTGTTATAGTGTAAGGTTAATTAAAGCTTAGAAAAAAATTAGGTAGACAATCACATCAAATTGAATGGATTTTGTGCAAAAAGAGGTATTAATGGACTTGTAAAAATTTAACTGATAACTAAAGTAAAGATTTATAAAAGAAGACAGCAGTCCAAATATAGTTGAAAAAACAACTATCGAGCTTTCAACCAGGGATCCTGGTCGTCATCAGGGTAAATAGATTTATTAAAACATAAACAACAAGACTATAAACATTAAACTAAATAAACCAACAAATATACAATATCAAATAATGTAAGAGAAAACAATAAAGATAAGAGTTATCAAAAATGAAGGTAACATAAGATTAGAGAAGTACAGGATAACTACAAGTTGCCGGTACAACCAAAATTGAAATCACATTACTTAAAAGATGTATCAAATGGTGGACTAAAGTCCAACAAATGACGGATAATAGACTCCCAAAAATATGTCTGAGACAACTTATTGCTTTGGATAGTAAAAAATCTAATGATCCAGATTTTAACTGGTACACCCAACTAAAAAATAAACTAAAAGAAAACTACCTAGACTATGTACTGCAACTAACACCGATGCAACTGGAAGCAGATCTACCTAACGTTATAGACAAATTAATATCCAGACATACTAGCCTAGATGTAGAATCTGCTATCAATTCAAACTATAACTTATTCTACAGAAACATCAGTTCTTTGGGCATCGGAGAAGAATATCTCCGAATTAGAATTCCAATAGCTTGGAAAAGATTAGTCAGCCAGATGAGAATATGCCATAGAACAAATGTTAGAATATTTTACAAAGGTAGTTCATACAAATTTAACTCAGAAGAAGTATGCACTGTTTGCAACATAAATGCCCAAGATACCCTCGAACACTTTTTAATTGAATGTCCGGCATATAATCCTGTAAGAGAGAAATGGTTAGATACCTATATCACCTCTCAGGACATTTACCTAAATAAAGAAACCCTGCTTACTTTTGGCTCGTCCACCGAAAAAATAAAAAGTGTTTTAACTTCACTAAAGAAGCTCTTCTATTAAGAGCCTTCTATTATGCGAATAATTAGTTCACTTAAAATCTATTATAATATCTTTGATAACATTGCTTACCAATTTTGTTCCTTAAATAAATTAAAATAAAAAAAAATATAGAATAAATAATGAAATAAATAACTTTAAAAATTAACATCTTAATTTTTGAACTATAATAAATTTTAAGAAGATAAATAATAAAATGAATGTATTAAAAATAAGTAAATAAATAAATTTAACAATAAGTTATATAACTACTAATAACAAGCAAATGAAAAGCTAAGATAAAAAATGAAAAAAAAAAAATAAATAAATAAATAAAAAAAAAAAATAATAATAATAATAATGTATGTTTATAGAAGAAAGATATTTATGTTGTATTTTTACCTCTAAAAATATTTTTGTAATATGTATATAACTGTATTGGAATCTCTAATTTTTAACAATTAAGTAAATTGTTCTATTTTCTTAATTTTGTTTTTAACACTAAAAGATAAAAATTCATTTTCTCTTTTTGTAATGCTTCTTATATTATTATTATTTTTTTGGATATGCAAATTGTAAACAGTAACCTCAACTTTATAGTACAATTGTCAAATAAAGTTATTTTTGAATTGAATTGAATTGGATAACTACAAGTTATAAATGCAACAACGTTGATTCTTATGTTACCTTTATTTTTGATAACTCTTATCTTTTGTTGTTTTCTCTTACATGATTTGATATAGTATACTTGTTCGTTTATTTAACTTAAAGTTTATAGTCTTGTTGTTTATGTTTTAATAAATCTTTTTACCCTGATGACGACCAGGATCCCTGGATGAAAGCTCGGTAGTTGTTTTTTCAACTATACTTGGACTGGTGTCTTCTTTTATAAGCCTTTTCACTAGTTAATAAATTTTATGTTCACGAATGCATTGAAGGCGTATGGCCATCAGTAAATTAAGTTCTATGAGAAAAATAACTAATTAGATTAAAAAACCAACATAGCTCTCGAGGAAAATTAAAGTATAAACCGTATATATTAGCATCCTTAGTCTTAAAGAAATACAAATAATGTCTTAATTCAAGTTTATGAAATTGTTCAATAAAATTAAAAAGTTAATTTAATGTGAATAAGATTATACAATAGAGACAAAATTGAGTTTCAGAAACTAGTTATTAAACTCTAAAAACGGGTGAAAAGTAGGAGATTAAATTGTCAACATTAAAACTGCGGTTTAACAAACACCTTTACGGTGGAGTTTTTGAATACTCAAGTCTAGTTAACGATCGATGTCTCATTATATAGAGTAGATAAGGATTGATAGATTAAGGGATGAGAAAACTAAAATGTTTGATGAAGGAAGGTATTGACACAATCAACGGTGATGGGGAAAGTGGATGAGGAGAGAAAATACTCGAGGAAAAGATAAACAATGGTGACCTATTCCTCCTAATACTCCTCAGTTGATCCAATACATCTCTTGATTGGGTAAACACCATGTTTAGCACGTAAACTTTACCTTGCCTTCATCCTCTCTCTCTATCCATCCTCCTCACGGTTCTCCCTCCCTAATCCCTCCTTCTAAAACTTTTCACTTCATTCAATTTCAACTCATCAACCCGTGTGTAAAATAACAATTGACATTTTAAGGGAAATAACTTAGAATTTAATTGACTATGATATTATGTCATTTAATGCAATTGTTATAATTATTTAAAGGCCTTCAAACATAATTAAATCAATTAATTGTTTAAATATTAGTACTCTAATATAATTTGTATTGATTACTCATAGCGAATAAAACTTTTAGAAATTATTGAGATTAAAATGTTTAAGAAAATTTAATACCTCAAAAATATTTTATTAAAAAAACATTTCCTCTAGAAAATTCAACAACCTTTTGGTTCAAATTATTCATAAGAAACCCTTTAAGAAAGCTATAGCCAAAGTTTATCCCCCGGACTTAAGGATTTTGGGGTTTAATGAGCTGATAAAACTTTCGGGAAATTCTGTCCTGTCATCCTCATCAAAAATGTCAAAGGGTAAAACTAGATCCTATGGCGACTTTTGCAGAAAATAGGTTTTACCTATTAAAACGCAAACGTAACAGAAGCCTTATCAAATACATTATATAGTCAAATATAATTTTTACTTGTTATCGATACAAACTAATAAGCTTGAATGCTTTTAATTGCCACTATAGCAATATTTAATAAAAATAAAACAGATGTCTTTGGCCCCAGACCAAGTTTGACCCTAACTGTCATATGCGACATTTTATGAAAATTCACTAAATGGGCGAAAGTATAAAAAACATTAATTTTTCAAAAACCATTTTAAATTTCCATGTAAAGTAGCAGTTTTGATCGTTTCAAAATACTCGCATAATATTTTATAAATTTAAGAAGTATGTTTTTAAATAATGGTTTGGCTAAGTAAAATAAAATCGGCGCAAAAGAGGAAAACCTTTAAAACAATTTGGAATCATTCCAGATAAATCTTAGCTTCTAAAAACCATGCTTCGCCACTAATAGTATTTCTTAGTGAAAATATACACAATTAAAATTTAAAATAGCATGCCCTCAGTTTCAAAAAATATAAGAAAAATCATTGCATGCATTTTAATGCAGTAATCAGAACTTTTGGACACTAATTAAGTATCGCATCAAAAGGTATATATTTCACCAATAAATAAAATTTTCAAGTTGAACAGCCAACAAATTGTTCTTAATTAATTAATATGTTTTAAATGTTTATAGATATATGTCATACGAAAAAGGTAAGTTAAGAGTTACGCTATACTCTAGTTATACTATACAATAGTTATACAATACTTTTAACGAAAAAAGTTAAGTTATACGCCGTCAAAATATTTATATATCAAAGAAAATATTTTACATTTGTTACAGGTATAGCTAGACTTATTTGTCAAATTTAGATTTTCAAGAATCAATGAATCTCTCAAATAACATGGCAAAATAGATTAAAGCGGTTTATTTTGGACAGCACAACTAGATCTTAAGTCTGATTATTATAAAATCGTTGCAGAAATATACATTGAAAAAAAAAACTTATTTCTTGAAGACGAAAGAAGCCCATAAATTTTTTGTCATTGATTAACACATAGGCACTACACTTAATTAACTAGAGGCCACCCAAAGTGCACACCACTATAATGAACCTACATTCTAAAACGTAAAATACTAAAATAATTGAAAAATTATATCAGTACTTGGTAATGTCAAACAAAAATATAAAATGCAAACAAAGGTGATTAAAAATACAAGAGGAGTGGTAGGATCCTTTTGTGTCAACCTAAAAATGATTATGGTCTTAGCTGAATTAAAAACTGATCATAAGGCCGAATTTCTCATTGTTGAGAATGACAAAACAAAACTATCCCTTAAATTTTATTAAATTTGAACCCTCCCTAAAATCCATTATAATGTCGCAGGGTCCTTTATTAAAATGTATTCAAATTCAAAGACATTAGTATGCAAGACAATATCATTTTAATACAATTGTCTAAAATAATTAAAAATATCATGACAGAAAAAAGTGTTATTGTCAGAAGAAAACTTGATGAAGAAATACTATTAAGCTATGACTTGACAAAGTTTTAGTTACTTTGACGTTCTAATATAACTTTATCTCAAGAGTTTTGGGAATTAAGTTTTCTGTTGAAAATAGTTATTCGGTAACTAGTTTTGAGGCTTATCTTGTAAACTTTATTACCAAGATACTAGTTATTCTTTTGTTACAATAATTTTCGGAAGTTATATCTAATTATTGTTTTTATGACATGAATAGACGAAAATAAGAAGTAAAAAAAATGAAGAGACAAAATGGAATAAAAGAAACCTTTAGAACAAACAGTAAAGCAACAATAGCTAATTACTATTTTTGCTTTCTCACTATTTTGACTGGATTCTCTTTAAACATATTATGAGAACGTTCACGCTCCTTTTACTACCTGCAGACATAAAGGCGACTTTTATAACAACTAAAATACAAGTGATGATGTTTAGGCATTTTTAAGACTTTTTAAAGTGGTATTTTAAAGTATCATCAGGATGTCTGTCCTTACATCCGAAACTGGACCTTAAAATCATTAGTTTTAAGGACTTTTATGACGTTCTGAATGGTTTTTCATCATGCTGTTAGTCTGTGTGTGTCTGCATGTTAGTGCTCTTGTGTCACGCATTAATCCAACTCTGCCAATCCTAAAGTTGCAACATAGCCTAAAATTAAACTTTTTAGTTCTTAGGATTAGCCGAAAAAATTTTATGTTTTTCCCTTAATGATCCTAGTAACGAAAACGATTTTTTCGATAAACATTTTTTGAAAAAGTCTATGGAAATCAAAAAGTTGACAGAACTTAATATTTGACACAAATGTGCCTCCTTAGATGGCAAACCAGCTTAGAAATGTTTTTTCTGTTATTTTCATTTAGCCGTTTGACTAGCACTAACTTCGAATGTTATTATTTAATTTAATATATTTTTAAGATATAAGGGAAGAGAAGAACATGCATAAAATAAATTTTACTTTTATAATTTTTAAAATTAATATTATTACATAAATATTGCATGTTGCTATATATTCGCGTAAATAAAAAAATAAATCATTATTAAAATAAGTAAGCACATTAAACGATATATGCTAAAATATTATTTATTCAAACAGGACTTAATGATGGTATAATGGATGAATAAATTGTTTATTATAACAATAATACAATGAAACATTTGAGAGGTCAGTGCCTAGATGGGTGGACGCTAGGATTAAAACTCATGCAATTATTATCTGAGGACGAGCGAAGCAAATCCAAAGACGTGTTGCATAGTACATTTGGCGAATTGAATGTTCTGAGGATGTGCTAAGCGAGTCCGAAGTAGGGATGATGAGCGAAGATGAATGAAGATGAAATTAGAAGATGAAAATGATGAATCCGATTTAGTGAAGAAATGTTCCGAGGAACCCCGTACCAGATTTTCATAATATGTTCAAACAAACGGAAACCCATCTAATTAAGTTGACGTTTGGCTCGAGACTATCCCATTATAAATAATAAACGAGTAACAAATTTTCATTTTAATATGGCTAGTATATCTACAAGAGTTTTCACAAATCACTTATAAGCAGCCTAAAGGGTAGGAGCATTGGTGATAATAGGCAATAAAATAGAGTTTGTATAGTGTAAAAAAGAGCGAAGCGTTTCCAAAATAAACTGAAATATAAATTATAAGGTTTCATATTCTGAGTTAGAGCGAAACGAGACGGAATTGGTCAAGACAAGCTTAGCGAATCCCATAAGATAAGGATAGTTACAAGATACCCCATACTGATTTATTTGTTTTTTAAACAATGATTTCGATTTATTTAATTAATTTTAAATTTACTTTATATATTAATTAAATAAACAAATACATTTGTTAAAAAAATTAATAAAACAAAACAAAATTGAATTTTAAATAACATAATGTTTAACCAAACTAAAATATACGGCCAAACCAAGGTGAAATTAATTTAAATACATCATAAAGATATAGTGAAGAAATTATATAATATAAAATTTAATTAAATTAAACTTCTATAAGAAAAATGTAAATTCTTAATAAAATTGAAGTATTTTTTTAAAGTAGAAACTCTAATAATAAATTATTAAACAGTAATACACAGAAAAGCTTCATTTCGAAATAAAATTTTAACTAAATTTTTTAAGGGTTAGTTACATCTACTCTCATAAAAACTAAGTCTCGTAAAAAACTCCTAAAAGTGGTATGATTTTTTTTAGTTAGTTGGGGAGGTTACTTTAATATTTACGAGTATGTAGTCTCCGAACAGTTTTTTTTCTTGTTTACAACATGCATTTTTAATGAATACAAATTTATCGTACGTTTTTTAATTAAAGGGAGGTAAATTAATTTTATTCCTTTGCAATCTACAAGACTTACGTTTTAAAAATAAAATTGTATATATGTATAAAATAAAATTACTTTATCTTTATAAATAAAGATTACCTATATTAACTTTAATTAATATAAAAATAATAAAAACAATTCTTCTTTAAAACATTGCGGCTTCTTAAGAATAACTCCAGCATGAACAGAACAACCTCATGCTCTAAGTAGAATCCAATTCAGTTGAAAAATTGTGGTTTAAACTGTGCCCGTAATCTGGGATGCGATCCACAGACCTCTGTAGAGTCATGTTTTTAAATATTTTATTTGATAAATTGTACAATATTAATTAAATAAAAAAATAAATAAATAACATGCCATTAAAACAAAAATTAACATGCATTAATAGTAACTTATAAACTAAAATATGACCCTCCATCCTTAGGAAAAGCCTTGTGCTGATGGGAGTTAGTTTATGAATTTTCAGTTTAAATTCTGTTAAAAGTGGAGGTTTGTTATTGGCTACACAAATTAATATAAATATGAAATAAATTTAGGTAAAAAGGGTTAACCACAATGTATCTTTACACTTAGGTTGTTCATCAGTCAATATTAACATTGCAAATATTAACAACCACAATCAATAAAATAACAGCAAGGGCTATGATTATTAATTAAATAGACATTCTATACATTATAACGTATACATATAACGTATTTTATTATTCATATAACACTTCATATAACTTCACTTCATATAACTTTATTCATATAACATATAAAGCTATATATCTTTAGAAAATATATTTTTCTAAAGAAAATAGTAACTAGTCACTATATAGATACTGTCTACTACATAAAAATATAATATGTTTCGCCCCTAGATGTCCAGGGTGTAAGAAACAGAGGTAAAAATACTTAACAGTAAGTCAGAATTATCTTTGGCCGTGATTTGATTATTCAAGATTAATTTTGGTCTTTATATTTAATTTTAATTCCCTAGCATTAACTATCAATTAAAGTAAAAAATTTTAATATGTAAGAAACACGACATCTTAAAATTGACAGATTTAAGAGGCACCAGTGGCGCAGAGATAGAAAGAGATCTCCTTAACAACAACATGTCAGGTTCTCAACTCGGTTTAATACCAGGTTTATATTTCATATATAGACCGAAATAGGTATCTTCCAAAGAACATACCTAAGTAAAGTGGATAATAATCCGTTCATGATTTTTCTTTACCATATCTTTTTGAATTTATTCTGTAACTTTTACAATAATTTGTTAACTTTACTATAAAAATAAAGTATATTTTATTTCAAAAACATAAAAGGATTTTAGCTAATTTAACTATGCTATGGTATTATCACAGCGTAGAGTCACAGTCAGTATCAAGATTATTAATATTAATTCTGCAATTCTTTAAAAATTATTTCCTAGAGTTAGATAGGCGCATAGACAGTTTTGTCAACAACTAGAGGGTTTCTTGTTAAATAAATCCTTTAGTTGTTAAACTAGAGGGAATCTGATGAACCACAAATTTGTTACAACTAAGCACAGTATAAACTACCAAATGTATTTATTTACAGATTTGGTAAGATCGACACATTTAGTTATTTAGAAACTATCCAGTAAATACTTATACTTAAAGTACTTATAAAGTTAAAGTAAAGACAATTAGATACTTGAAAATAATTTGTTAAATTGGGAACAGTTATTCAAGAGGTTAAGATTACAGAGGTTATTCAGATTACACAAATAAGGTTTGACTTAAAAACAATGTTTTATTTTTCCTCATTTATACCGTAGGTATTTAGAAAAGTATTGTGTTAGCGAAAAAATCCAAAGCCGGGATGTCACCGGAATTATCCGTTTCAGACGTTTTAAGGCCTCCTGGGTGGTTTTTGCAAAGTTGTCTGTCTGTATGTGTGTGTGTGTCTGTTATCATCGTATCTCCCAATGTATTTATCAATCTTTAAGTCTAGATGTGCTGTATGGAAATATTTATCATCACCTCATTGATCCACAATAGTGACTGAGCAACAATTTTGAAAATTCACCATTAGTCAATTTGGCAAACTGAAGTCATACATAAAACTAACATATGTGCCACATTTTACCACACTGTTAGCACTAGTTAAATTTTTATTAGACGACTTGTGTACGTTGTTCGAAGCGAGTCCGAAGATGTGTTGCAGTCTTAATGTTTTAAATATAAAATTTTATATGATATCATTTCTAATTTCTCTAAGAAAAAATAGGTTTGATACAATGCCCACGCCGGCCGTCACGACAGTAGCAAAGAAGGTCTGTTGAGGAGTTAAAAGTATTAATAAGTTATTTAGGTGATAAATGTTGTCCCAGTAATTTCGTCCTTTCATGGGACATAATTTTTGAATAAGATTCAAACTTGTTCAGCATTTCGGGCTGTACATAAGCCTATTTACACACATTTACATAAACGACAAATGGTCAACAAGTATTTTTTGAGATTTTTAGAAGCTGAAAATGTGGAAATTTACTAAAAAATTGTCGTTTCCGTTAATATTACAATGTTTTCTCATAGAAAAACAAACTTTTTAAATTCCAGATTATTTAGGCAAAAGAAAAAGATCAATTAATAACGAAGCAAAAGCTCGCTAACCGCAAAAGGTTGTTTATTAACGTTAACTCCTGGCGTAAAGATACCAATTAAACAGCAAAGTGGACAATGCGGTCAGCAAGTCCAGAAACGTAGCAATTACATAGTATAGTGGAAAATGTGGTTGAAAGGTCACTTTGGTATTTTCACAACATTAATTACATCTCTTGATATCTCGAAGAAAATGGAATTTACAGAAATACCAAAAGTGCAGACAGAATCATCACCTTGTAGAGTAAACCGCATGAGAGTATCAACTAAACCAGCAAAACGTTTCGGTCCCTCAAATAGGGCATCAAATTATGACCTCTTATTTACTAATCTAATTTTAAATGAACTAAAAACATTAAAAACACCGAAGTCCAAGTTTAGCAGTCAATCTTCTAAAACTTATTTAGTGATTTACTTCTCTTCCCTTTCATAAGCAGAACAAAAAAGAAAATTATAAAAGTATAAATCTATCAAAACAAAAAAAAAACAAAAGCATTACAGAATCTCGAACATTAAGAAGTTTATTTTAAACCCGCCATATTTCTTTATGTCTTTAAAGGATAAAAAGCACAATGAAGGAAACTTGGGGAAATATGTTTCTTGTATCATATATCTTATAATAGCCTTTTTCGGGAGGAAAAAGCGATAGAATTTTTCTACCTTGTTTCAAGATTTTGGTTGGTTATCCGATATATGAACAATTAGAAAGGCTTTTACCTCCTTAAGAGGTTCTATGCTAGAAACCTCTTAATATGAGTGCTCATTTTAAGCGCTTCTGTGAATCTAAAATAAATATTTTACGGATTAGTAACACATAAGTAAATAACAAGACTTTAAATTTTAACTAAGGTTAGAAAGAACTGCGATCAAAAACTTATATTTAACTCATTTTCTTTAATCTGTTAGGTAGCAAAATATATTGGCATCATAGATTTTTAAGACACAAATAATGTTTGGCTCCAATCAAAATATACAAAATCAAATTATAGATTCAATCATAATTTTCTACAAAGCATATTTTAATTTTTGCGTCATGTTTTAAAGACAAGTCGCTGATTTAGAACATACAATTTCTAATAAAGCTATTAAATTTCGCAACCACTTAACTGGCAGAAAAATAAATCAAAGCCTTAAAACGTGCGGACACAAGCAAAAAGCACAAGGGAAATACACAAGCGAAAAGCTTGTGAATAATACTAAGAAAAAATGTCATATTTTTAAAGAAATAATAAAAAGGTCCTAGGTGTGACCCTTGGGGTAATCCTAACGTTGTGGTCAATATAGATGACCAAACACTATTGAGACTAACAAATAATTATCTATTAAATAAGTTAACTAAGAGCCAACGACGAAGGAGTTCGTTAAATTCATATACTTTCAGTTTGCAGTATAACAGAGGAAGTTTAAGACAATTAACAGCTTTTTGAAAGTCAGTTAGGATGTAATCTTGCTGAAGCTTACCTTCAAGAGCTTTGATAATCTCAAGTTGATAAATCAATAAATTAGTAAGGGTAGATCTGTTAAGGAAAAGACCATGTTATTATACTCTAATACTTCAAACAAACATATGTGTTGTTATATTTTTCAATACGTAAATTGTAAAAAAAATATTCTAAAGAATATATAGGAGGAAATTAACTAACAAACAAAAAACTACTTTAATAATAAATTAGATTTCTCAGATTCCTTCCTGTAGATCTCGATGTAGAGGAATTTCACATGCTACCACACTATTTAATAAAATTTAAATAAAAAAAATAGCTTTTACTATCAATACAAAAAACAATTAATAAAAGAAAATCATTTCAAAATTTTCACAAAATATTTTATAAATTAAAAAAAAGTATTTTCTTTTAATAATGGGTTGGCTAAGTTAAATAAAAACGGCGCTAAAGAGGAAAAACAGTCAAACAATTTGGAACAATTCCAGATAAATGTCGGCTTTTATAAAAAACATCTTGTGCCACAAATAATATTTCTTAGTAGAAATATACATTATTAAATTGGTATCAATTTAGCGTCGTATATATTCAAGTTTATATTAAAAACAATGAAAACTAAAAAGCAATGGCATACACAGAAACATATTTTTTATACTATTGATTGTACTAAATATTCAAAAGCGGGATTTCACTAGAATTTTCTAATTATACGTGTGTGTGATATCACACATGACATAGCAGCTTCAGGCGTGTTTGCTACAGTTGAAAAACAAAATTGGTTTAATTTACTTTTCGGAAAACATTTTCTTTTTGGGTGGCTTGTAAAGTGAGCACTTTACATCCTCAAAAAGTAGGTTAAATGCGTTTTTTACCGTCTGCGACAGATTTGTCGTTTTTTACTGTCGCTAATGAAGTTTCTCAAACGTGTACTAGGTAAGCGCAAGTTTACTACAAGAATATTATATTACCTTCGATTTTTTTCATAATCATGAATTTCGAAAATTTATGAACGCGAAAGAAGTTTGGATCGATTTGACATTTAGCACGCATGTGATGCGTGCTAAATAAGACCAACAAAAGTGCCAAATTTCTTCTTCTAAATATTAGTATAATGCATTATTAATTTTTCAATACGTTTATTATAAAAAGTATACGTTTATTAAAAAACCAAGTCCAATTAAGTTGAGGTTTGGAACTTACATAAAGGAATATTGTAAAAAAACTATACTAAGTAAATAACACCAACAACCACGTCTCTCCACTAAACATTATCTATTAAAAATAAATTGACAGAGCGGGCTTTCGGCAAATAGCCATCAACAGGGCCGGTGAGATGTAGAAGGAAGGATCTCGTCTAGTGACTGGTAGCGGACTACCAGTGTCCGCTACCAGTCACTAGACGAGCTCCTCCCTTCTACATACGTGGTTGTTGGTGTTATTTATTGAGAAGTACTCCACGGCACTTTTAAAAGTAATAACTATACTAAATTTTTCATATCAATGCAGCTATTGTATCTACAGTTTTTTTAGAATCACTTATGTTAAGTCAAATCGAGCATAGTCAGTGCCTGAAAGGATGACCGCTAGGAATAAAACGGATGTTTTATTACTGTCAGAGAAGTTTTTCTACTAGATCCTTTGTATTTTCCGAGGTCGAGGTAAGCGAGCCCAAAGTAGCAAGCATAAGCGTAGCGAATCCAATATTAGGAAAAGTTTAGAGGGACACATTAGTATTCCTGGCTAAAAACAAAAAAATCGGGTACAGGGTACCTCGGAACTTTTCTTCACCACGTCAGATTCACTTTGGTCATCCTCCTTAGTCCACCTAAGGACTCCTTGGCCCCCGTCCTCCTTTGGTCCTCCTTTCTGACTCGCTTTGCTCGTCCACAGAATATGCTATTCGCTAAACTCACACTTAACATTTAAGATCCAACAAAAAACATAGATATACTTGCAGCATTAAAACGGATCTTGGTATACTTATTTATATTGTAAAGGGATACATTTGTGTCATGACGAAACAGAGTGGGACATGACATTATGTCGAGCCATCAATGATGACGAATGTCGAATGATGGAACAGTTCCCATATGTAGCATTGCATTTTCCTTGTTACATTTCCTAGGTGTCTCTCACACAATTATATTGTGTCAACTATTCATGTTTTGCAAAACTCGGTAGTATCAAATGATACATGGGATACACTTATACCAAATTTTAGCACAATTGGATTTTTTTCCTATTATTTGCAATTTTTTTTACAAAATGTATAACAGCCATTGGATAAAAATTAAACTAGTGCTGATACTGTGATGAAACATGGCACATATTTTAGACTTATATACGACTACTTGCGTGTCAAATCAATTTCATTATTACGGCTTAATGAAGGCAAGAAAAATATTTTCCGGATAGGACAACAAGACCTAATACTCGTATATTGATTTTCGTACCAAGGTTCAAATCTCTAGCATCGATACACTGGGAAATACCATGATAACAGACACACATACACATACAGACAGACAACAATGAGAATATCAGGATGTTTAAAAAAACACCTGAAACGGATAATTCCGGTGACACCCCGGTTTTGTATATTTTTTAAAACACAATAATACTTTTCTAATATACCTACGGTGTAAATGAGGAAAAGTAATAGAATAAAGCAAACTCAATGTTCTATTCCAATATGCAGTATAAGAGACATTGTTAGTTTGATAATTTCCTTAAAAAAATTAAGTAATAAAAATTGTTTGGAAAAAGTCGTAACATAAATAACTTTACCGCATTATGACGTCATAAAGAATAAGTACTAACCTGCAACAAACATTAAATTGACACAATTAAAATAATTAAAATCATAAAAATTAATTTATTAAGGAATTATAACAAACGTCAGAATAACAATATTGGATTATTAAGTGAGCCAAACATTAAAAGTACATATTTTAAAATACAATATTTCAATCTTTTCCTTAGCCAATTAATAATTTTTAGAATAATTTTATGTTTTTAAATTATTAAGTGTGGGTTTAAAAACACTTCTTTCGGTAATATTATTCAAAGACCTGGTTATTACTGGTTATTACTGGTTGCATTTATGCTTTTAAGCCAATAAACAGTTTCTGTGAGATTTAGAGGTTTAAAACAACCTCCTGAATAACACCTACTATAACTCGGTTTCTGAATATGTTTGTTACCTGCCATGAACTAAGTTATTTGTTCAACCAGTCCACTCATATTTCATAAACGTTTTTTTAACTTTTAAACCTAAAGTAAGAAAAAGTTAGTCAAAGTAAAAAATAAAATTAAACTATAATATAATAATAAAACTGTTTCAAACATAAAAACGTACATAAATCGAATAAATAAAAATTATGTTAAATAATATAAGAGAGAAATAAAACAATATAAATTTTATACGAGAAAATAACTACAGTAACTTATTTAATTTAAAATGTGACTGGAAGAAGTAGAAAATATATTTCTCTATTAGTTTTCGAGCCATTAAATTTTCACCTTGTGTGCTGGAATAAATTAATGAAATGGAAACTCTGGTTGAAATTTTATAAATTAATTGACATTTGAGTTGAAATATTAAATATATATTACCATTCTATTTTGATACAAATGCGTTGAATATTTTTATTTTATTTATTTTTTTATTTTATTTATTTATTTTTTTTATTTTATTTTTTTTTAGATATATCTGAATTTTAAAAAAATAAAGACTAAACCCCTCGTAATCACAATAACAAAAATCGGATACGGGGTACCTCGGAACTTTTCCTCACCGGATTCGCTACGCTAAAATCCTCCCAGCTTCGGACTCGCTTAGCTCGTCCTCAGTATGAAAAAAATCAATATATTCAATAAGGCGCTGTCGAATATCTAGAACGCTGGATCACCAACAAACTTTTTTATAATTTTTTTTCAAAATAACAGTATGTACAACAGTAGGTACCAAGTTAGATTAAAAATAAATCGTTGAGTGAATGTAAATACTCTTTAAAATTAACCAAAAGAGCGTGCAGATTACGGAAATAGGCTTCATTTATCACAAATCTAGCTAATAAACTTTTGGAAAAAAATTATAAAAAAAGTTTGTTGGTGATCCAACGTTCTAGATATTCGACCGCGCATTATTCATCGTCTTCGAAATCGCTTCGCTCATCCTAAGACAACATAAACTTGCAACATAAACTGTAAATATACTTGCCACATCCAAATAAAACTTACTGTATACACTTGTACCAAATTTTGAAAACTTAATTGGATTATTTTTTAACTAGGAACTACATACACAAACATAGACAAACAAACAATTTTGTAAAAACTATTCAGAAATTTTAAATAACACCAGAAACTTAATTCAGGTGATATCTCCGTTTAAGAGTGTCAGTGCAAACGAAAATACTTGTTCTATATACGAGTACACCTCGTATACCTTCTTCTGATCTTAGTTGGAGGTCTTTAACAAGCCTGTAGATCCCACATTAAAGCCTTTGTCTGCTCTTCAGTTTAAACTGAAGCCTATTTTTTTTTTGTTTTTTTATAAATTCCTTTATTTAAATAAATAAATAATCACAAAATCAAAAAATATAGAAAGGTTAACCCACATAATAGGAAGAAAACTCCAGTGCTATGTGGGTATACATATTTAACTAAAATATTCTAGTAATTATTATTGTTAATAATATATTATGAAGCATGCAAGTTGTTAAATTAAGATAAATAAAAGGATCACATGTAAAATAAAAATTGTGTTGTTAGTACATTAAGTTAAGTAAAAAATAAGACATGTGATGATACATTAAATTAAAGTTAATAACTATAAATAAATATAAAATTCTATTTTTAAGTTTTATACAAGATATATGACAATGCAAAAATAGATTCAAGTAACGTTTTCACAACTCTATTAATTTTTTTTCAAAACATTTAATTGCTTTTGCGTGTCGAAAAAATGTTAATTTCAATGTAGAATCAAGGATAATTTTAGGTAATATTTTACTATTTTTGTTCAGGTTTTTTTTTTGCCTTATCGTTCAAAATAAACTGTCTAAGATGTTTTTTTTAGTGAGTCAGGTTTGTTAGTAGGTGTGTTTTTAAACATGGTAAGTAGCTCTGGTGATAGTTTGTTTACTAGTACAGGTCCAGAGTGTAAGTCCAGTAGTTCTGTCTTGTTGAGGTGTTGGTTTTTGGAGTCAAGTACATCATTTTAGTCTGATTTCTCGTGCCTTTAGTATGATTAATTTCTATTAATTTGTGTCTGTTTTTGAAAGTCATTAGTATAGAGTTTAGGTCATATATTTGGTTAACAGTTAGTACGTTTAATTTTTCAAACAGGTCTTTGCTTGGTGAGCGTCGAGGTTTTTTTAGTATAGTTCTTAGTATGGCTTTTGAAACTAGTTCTTTGTATGGTTATTAACTATAGGCTTATGGCGACAATTTTTGGTACTGTTAAGTTATATATTAAAGTATATAAAAAGAATTATATATTTCTAGTAAATTTGCATTGGAATATTACGCTAATGAACTTGTTCTTTTGTCGAAATTTATTAGTTGTACAGAACAATTTATTTTTGTGTTTCAAATTCGGTTACTTAAGTTTGAATAAAGTAAGTAGAAGGTACCAATTTTTAATGGATCTTGCTGGGTGGACACCTATATAGTATTAAAACAACCATTCTTTATTTAAACAACCATTCTTTATTTAAACAACCATTCTTTATTTATTTGAAGAATCGGCTACTATCGAAACTTACTGTTGGGTAATAGCAAGTATGGTAGCTAATTCTTCAATTTGCGATAAATATAAACGTTTAAATTTATTTTTTTAGTGTTGAATAAATTTTAAGTTAAACACAAAAAGGTAATGTAGTCGAAGTAAATAGTTTTAAATTAAATCTAAAAAGAAGCGATACGTGAAACCCAATCTAATTTTCAATTTTTCACACTAAAATATTCTTATATGCACATGAATTGTAAAACACGAGAGTACATGACTACGTGTTTACACTATTAGAATAAAGGGTGTTAAAAGGACATATCTTTAACACCTTAAAAATAGGTTCTTAAAAGATAGAGAGAAAAAAGAATAGTTTTTAAATATGGAAAAGCTCCGAATATGGCATACACGTATTTCTCACACACTACAAAACAACATGGCAAGATATTGGTGGTCAAGAAAAGTAAAATTAATCAAGGTTATGATTTTAAAACAGTATTACCATATTTATAACAAAATATTAATACTAAAGTAAAATTTAAATAAAATAATCAACACATCAATAAAACAAATTCGAAATATTAAATAAAATCATATTATTTAATTTTTAACTTGTGATATACATAAATTCCATAATACTGACTTAAATTGAACGTAGTTCTACAAATACAGATAAAATAAATACACACACAAGCGATATCGTTGGCGTAGATCGATGGGGTGGAGGGGGTAGACTCCCTGAGATCTACACGAACACAACCGACTATAAACGATGATACCCGAGCCTCCTAGGCGCCTCCGCCCTTCAAAATTATTATAACCCTTTTTCAACCTTTTTGTATCATTATCTTTTTTCAATATTTTTTTTTTATACTTTTGTTTTTGTTATAAAAATTTAAGTTTAATCAACCAAAGTAAATTTAAAAATATGATACTAGTGCGAACTTATTATCGTATTTCTACTCTATTGCAAGAATGGACTAAAAACATATTTAACTTAAAAATATTACATTATAATTACGCACGATTTGACACATTCAATAAATAAAATGAAATATAAAAATATTAGCATTCAAATTCAAACTCAAAAAATTAAAAAAAAGTAATTGAAAGAAACTAGTCTCTCCACTGATTTATAAGATAATATATTGACAGAATCAGCTTTCAGTTTTATCGAACCATCATCAGTGCCGGCGAGTCGAGAAGAAGGTGTCAAGCAACAGACATAATTGAGTTGTCCAAACCCTTGAAACGAACTAAAGGCTTTTAGGTATATGTACGGATTTTGTTAGATCATAAAAGCTAACCAGTATCGAGGGAGGTTACAAGTTTGCTAACCCTCTATTTAAAATCTATTATCCCTTTCATCAGGACGGGTAAATCAAATTCGATGGGATGATGCAGTATAAATTCGAGCGTTTACACTGCGACGCGAGTCCAAAGTCGGAGGATGAGCGTAGCGAATCCGATGTTTAAGGAAACCCCTAATCAGATAAACAAATAGTTTGTAAATGAAAAGCCTACCATGGTGTCAGATAATAATCATGTAAAATACTACTTTCTATATAAAATTAATGATAGAAAAGCAAAAAACACATTAATTCTGTACAAAAGACTATATCTATTTCCACAAAAATATGTATAGTTTATGTAGAGGTTGGTAAGAGTGAGGGTATAAGGGTAAGAATGAGGTAAAAATGAATACCTTTTAATAGGGTAATAAACACATAACGAAGACGTAACTTAAGCATATGAACATGACCTTAACCATGATGCATCATCTTGTACTGCTATCAATGCAATCATGAAATAGGTCGCTAAATATGCAACTAAACCTTCTTTGCATAATGTTTTACTGCTATTAATACAACCATGAAATAGTTCGCTAAATATGCAACTAACCCTTTTTAACATAATGATGTGCTGCTATCAATAAAATCATGAAATAGGTCGCTAAATATGCAACTTAACCTTCCCAACATAATGTTGTACTGCTATCAATACAATCATGAAATAGGTCGCTAAATATTCAACTAAACCTTCCCATATCGTCTAAAAAAATAATAAAAATACAGGTAAGTTAAGTCGTTCGACCTGTTTTCCGTTATAAGTGATGTGCACGTGCACGTCCACGCATACAGACACATACATTTTTAAATTTTAAGATTTGCAGGTACTTTAAAATGGACACAAAAAATAAATAATTTTTAAGTCAAAACGTTTCTTTCTATTTAAACACTTCTCTTAATAAAAGAGATAGGAAAACAAAACTCATAATTTCCGGTTTTTAACTAAATAAGTATCACGTCCGAAATAATTATAATAAATTAAAGCGTTATTAGACAGTAAAAAGTTTAAAGGAAGAGGTAAAGCTAAAAAATATAAATAACAGACAAATCTCCTTAAATGACGTGGTAGTTTAAATTCCTCCGTATCATAATGCAAGCTAGTTAGAACCTATTCATCACTGTCCAAACCCTCTTTGCATCAGAGACTTATTCCTGAAAAACCTCTTAATACCGGACAAGTCTAGACAAAGTATTTATTCTTGAAATATACAAACCATTCTAATACTTAAGTAATCTAATCCATCTTTTAAAAAGTGAAACACTGTGCATGTGCGTTTTATGTAATAGATGAGCTTAATTTTTAAAAATTGAAGAAAAGAACGGTTTTCATAATGTTTTAACGTTCACAAAAAGATTCTAATGGCAGGTAAGTTTACATTCAATGCAATTATTTACTAATTACAATAATTTAATCAAGTAATAATGGGCATTAGTGGCTAAATTATCCCAGTGCTAGAAGATAGATTTTAGAAAGCAATCATCTTAAAGGAAATTTGCCCAGTGACCAGAGTTATTTATTATTTTAGAGGTACCATACTAAATATTTGCAAAACATAATGTTTAATCTAATACTTTTTAGACTAAAATTAATTATTTTAAAACATTAGCTGGTATATCTTCGGTACTAACATAACACTTAATATCCCAAAAAATCCTAAAATAACTCCAAGTTGGCACAAGGTTTTAACTAATAGTGTGAGTTAAGATAAATATTAAAGCAATTTTAAGTACATTATTATTGGTACTTTAATTATTCCTAATACTATGAAGTCGCTAATGTCAACTAATAACATTGAAAGTAATTTAAATTTATAAAGAAAATTGGCCCAAATTCATTCATGTTTCTCTCATAAAGTTTTTAAACTATTTAATAATTATTCATTTTATTTACGATTTAAAAATTAATACAATTGCAGAGTTGAACTTGTTCATTTTATTTATTTACAAGCTTTAGTACTTGTAAAGGTACATAAGATAACTTTTAAAAGGGATTTCGGTCTTCTGACCTCAATAGATTACGAATAAGGGACAGTAGACCTTCAAGGATATAAAACATTGTAGCAGGATGTCTTAGACTTATACAATCTTGTCTCAGCAAAAATACAAAGATATTATGACGTCATAAGCTATCAGTATCACAGTACAACATGAGGCAAGTATAATTAATCTAATAGTATTAATAATTTCATATACAATCGAAGAATCAGCTACCGTCGATACTTGCTGTTGTATCAAATTATGGTATATAAAATTTACATTTTATAATTACAAATTATAAAATTAATTACAAATTTACATGGTATATAAAATTTCATATACCATGTAAAAACTTTATTTGAACAAATAAGTATTTTATTTTTATTTCTTCTTCTTATTTTAAAACGATATAAATAAAATTTGGTTTTCTTCCAAGCCACAACTTAGAAATGAAGTTTTTTTTCAAAACTAAGTATAGTTATGGAGGAAATAAAATGTTACAGAGAAAGACTTTATAAATTCCAAGTTTATCTAACCTTTCAAAATTTAATTTGGAAGATGAAATAAGTTAAACCTATTCTAAACATAAAAATATAATTTAAGAAGTGAACTTAAACAAGTCGTATCCCCCTCCTAATGTTAATCAAGTAACTCGAAAGCACATTGAAACTTCATACGTTATTATTTTCAAAAGATACATACAATAATATAAGTTGTAAACATCAATGATAAATATAGACACGCCACACGTTATTGTTTTCAAAAGATACAAAAATAATATAAGTTGTAAACATCAATGACAAATATAGATACACCATACGTTATTGTTTTCAAAAAATACATACAATAATATAAGTTGTAACATCAATGAAAAATAAAGATACACCATACTTTATTGTTTTCATAAGATACATACAATAATATGAAGTTGAACAAAACTAAAAAAACCTTGTTTTGTAAGGCAAGAAAAATTCATATACGAATTATTATAAGTAAGCCATTCTAAGCCACGCCTTCTTCCCCTACCTCCAATGTACTAGTCCTTGACATCAACTACTTCCTTCGTAATAATCCTTGTTAGAAAATAATCATTAGCATAAGAAATACCAGAATTTTCCCTCTCTACTCTGTAATGTCCTTTGGGACTCTTAAGAAGACCCTACAGGGACTTTCCCTTCTAGAAATATAGTATTAACATCAATCCTATCCCTGTAACACCCTTCTTCTATTTTTAGACCACAAAGTCATCCTTAGAAAGGAAACGTACACGGTTTCGATTCCCAGGGTTGATAGTTGAATTATTTATTAGGGTTTAGGAAATCTTTTACGATTTCCTGTAAAAACAGTTATTTATTTTAAAGAATTGCTCAATAAATTATAAATTGATATCTTATGGGTTGTATTTTAAAATTCAGGTACAGTGCACTTTAGTACATTTCCTCACAGCTTTAAACTCGATTCGCTCGTTCTCAAAATTTCATGATTACCCAAAGATTAAGGTGGTTTTACTTCAGTTTTGCTTTGCTTTACCACAAAAAAGAATAGTGATCCTAAGTCTAGGTTGTTATGACTTAGCACATGCTCGGCTCGTCCTACTTAGTAATCTAGAATGTTTTGATTACCCATTGTTAAGGTGGTAATACTTTGGTCTCGCCACACTCGATCTCAGGTTAAACGTTGATTTAAAGTCATAGGGTATAGTGACTCAGCATAATAAGCTAACGCGGTATACAAATATTATTCTCTAAATCGTATTTGGCCAATTTAAGTTGTGGAAGTCATGCGTTACATAGACGCACACTTACAAAGAAAGCGTTATGAAAACTACTTTAAATGATGAATGAGATAAAATCTCTGTTATCAGATTTACAAGATGAACACAATACTTTTCTTTACATACCAACAATAGTAGTAAGGAAATGAAAAAAATTATCATCTAAATTATAAACACACTTTTTCTTACTAAAATCCTTCAATTGGCTTTTCTTTTGAAGCCAATTGATAGATTGATGCTAATCCCTCAATACCTTTCTTTGCATACCAACGATGGTAGTGAGGAAAGGAAAATTTTATCATCTAAATTATAAACAATCTTTTTCTTACTAAAATCCTTTAATTGTCTTCTCTTAAAATCGTCATTCGCAACCTACTCTATAAATTTATGAATAAATTAAGTAATATATTGCAGATTTTATAAAGATATAATGATTTTTAAACATTTATTAGTGTTACGCTACTTAGCGTTTTTTGTCTTTTTTTATGTTTATTTTTGTTTATTGGGCACCCCAAACCCCCCTTTTATTATTATTTGTTCTCATTAATTAATTTCTTAGTAATATAACCTTCTTTTATGAATTTTATAGTAACCCTTTGTTACCTTTAATGTATTATTTTTAAATTCTTTACTTTAATGCCTAATTCCCTTAAGGCCAACGTATAATTAAAGGACAATTAAGAAAAACAATGAACAGGGTCCGACATCTTGTGAAAAATCTAAGAAGATTCAAGAGGAAAAAGAAGATGCCTTCCTAAAACCTATAAAAGGGACATCCTCCCTCCACTCTCTCACTCGTGTTCAGGACTTCAAGGAGGCCAGATCTGTGGACTAGCTAGAGGCTGCTGCAGTTCGTCCAAGTTAGCGTTGACGTCACCCGATTTCAAAGCCTGGTCAGTTAGTGGATGGGTGCCCGCTCATGCTGCCTTCTGATTCAACCAATCGCCAAGTCTCCAAGAAGCCTGTCAACTGCCAATCACCGTGACTTACCTAAAATCTAAACCTAATTTAACCTGATGTTTAATTATATGGCCTTAAGGGTAATGTATTACAAAATTTTCGTTTCCTTTTCATTTCTACCAACCTTACCTTCAGTCTAATCTACTGATATATAGAGGGAATTTCGAGCTGCTGTGTTGGTAAGACACCCTCTATGAACAGATTTGGTGCCGAAACCCGGGAAGGAGGGATATTTAAATTTGTTTATGTTGATTATTTTTTAATTTTATTTAGAACTTTGATTCTTTTTCTGAATAATATTGTTAATGAATTTATGTAAGGTGAGAACAAGTACCTTTGCCCTGTTTATTTTTTTCATATAATTTATACTAACCCAGGAGTGATCGCCCAAATAATTTTGATTTTTAATTTTTTGCATTGTGGGTTTAGTATTTTTACCAACTTATTTTTGTTTTTGACCAAACCCAGGTTCATTCAACCTATATTAATTGTGTGTGTTGAGGGTTTAGTATATTTTTTGAAATCTTTTTGCCTACTAAATCCAGGTTCGTTCATAGTAATAATAGTAAATGTGTTGCTGGTTTTGCCTAACACATGGGAACCAGATTTTTTTTTTTTATTTAATGAAACCCAGGTTTGATCAAATTTATTTTGTTTTATGTGTTGCGGGTCAAGCCGAATTATTAAAACCCAGTTTCATTCATATGAATTATGCATATTGGTTTTACGGGTTTGCATACCTTTTGATTTCAATCTACAATATATGCATTACGGGTTGCATAACCTTACTTTATATCTTTAATACTAATGGTTAATGAGTTCTATATATATTTTATAGTTTTTAAATCGGTATTATTAAAGGATTTAAATATATGTTTTACTGTGAGTAATATCCTTTACCATCCTTCCTTTCCTAAAACTATCATCAAATTAAGTATTTTTTGTCTACCTTATATTCTTAAACATTTTTTTTCTTAGTTTTAAGATTTCTTCAGGTTTTTTATACTTTCTAATTATCTTTGCAGTTTCTCATGGGTGATAACGAGCCTGCTGCTACTACCAGTCCAGTTACTACAAGTGTCCTAACTCCTAGTGTAGTAACTACCAGTATGTCTACACCTGCTGCAAACCTGACTACTGCTAGTATAACCCCTACTTCTAGTATAGTCACCACCAGTAGTATAGCTGTTACTAGTATACCTGTTTATACTTCTACCAATACTATTCCTAGTACGGCTACTACTACGATTATGACCTCTCATGTAGGAACTGAAGGGCGTGCAGGATCAACCCCAGGTGTCACTTCAGAGTCTTCATTATCTTCTCATATTCTGGCAGGTAAAGTATCACTAAGACTTATGCGTAAGGATCTTAACCAAATATGTAGTGTAGGTAGAACGATTGTGGAAGTTGGAGATAGAACCCTAATTGATTATTTCCGTGCCATGAAGGATAGAAGTGTAACTATAATTAATGAATACTTAGATAAGTTTGATTCCTTAACCTCCACAGCCATATTAGGTGGAGAGCCTTGTTTATTCCCGACTTCTCACGATTCTGAGAATAGGAATAACACTCAAACTATGTATTATACAATCGCTGCCTATCATCAAAAACTTGAAGATGAGAGACGACCTAATGTACCAAATCCTTATGATAGTAGACTCAATGAATCTATGTCCTATAGTGCTCGCTTACCTAAATTACCTCCCATAAGTTTTAATGGCGTGGCTACTGAGTGGCCCAAGTTCAAGCAGATATTTACCTCATTAATTCATAACGACCCCGTTATGCCCACAATAGTTAAATTTCACCGACTTACTATGGCTCTGTCTGGTGATGCCTCTACTGCTATATCTGCTTTTACCATTACAGAGGAAAATTATTCAAAGGCCTGGGAGGCTTTGATTAAGAAATACGATAATAAAGCGATTGTTAGCAGCAACTTATATCGATAAAATCTTAGAATTTCAACCATCTAAAAATCCTCCTTCTGTACAGTCCCTTCAAAGTTTTATACGTACAGTTGGCGAAAACATTTCTGCCTTTAAATCTTTAAAGGTTAGAAATGAAGCCGATTTTTTATTTCTATCTTTAGCTACCAAAAGATTAGACCCTGACACTCGGGAGAGATTTGAGGCTAGCTGTGTTAATGAAGAGTTTCCGTCCTATGAAGATTTAATTGACTTCGTTCAAGATAGATGTCGTGTGTTAGAGTTATCTGACCCTAGCTCAGCACATAAGAGTAAACAACCTTACTCAACCCGACCTGAACCCAAGCCTAAAGGTCAAAGCAAGCCTCACGTACTAGCAGCTGTTGAAAATAGTAAGCCGGTTACAGATACAGTGACTTTTACTCCTAAATCTAATCTTAAATGTTGTTGTGGCTCTGGACATTTATTATACCAGTGTTCCAAGTTTAGGGAAATGAGTGTGCCAAGCCGTATTGCCTTCTTGAAAAGAAACCACTTATGCTTTAATTGCTTTTCTAAAAGGCATTCAGCCCCTAATTGTCCTTCTTCTAAAAATTGTAGGTCTTGTCAACGTAAACATAATACATTACTTCATCAAGATAATCTACCAAATAAAGAAATAAGGGAGAACCATAACTCTCAAAACTCTCCATCTACCTCACCGAAAGTTGTTAATGAGGCGCCATCTGTAAATAGTAATGTTACTGACAAATCACAAATATATTAGGGACTGCTGAAGTTTTAGTTCCAGATGCTAGAGGAAACTTACAACCGATCCGCCTTCTTTATGATAGTGCTTCTCAAGTTTCCCTTATAACTTCAGAATGCTGTAAGCGTTTAGGCCTCACTTGGTCTCCTGTGAATAAATCTCTTTTAGGTTGGAGAAACAGCTTTGCCAAAAACAAAGGGTAAAGTTCGTTGCCGTTTAATCTCTAGAATAAATCCAAATGAAATTAATGCTGAGGCGTTTGTTTTATAAAGACTCAGTTACTCCAGACTTACCATCAACATCCGTTGATCCAACCTGTATTTCCAATATCTCTGAGCTTGAGTTAGCCGACCCTAATTTTATATTCAGGTAAAATTGACTTTCTCTTAGGAACCAAATTATTTATCCAAACTTTAAATCCTAAAGAGCCACCAAAAATCAGTGATGCGTTGGGTGCGTTATCAACTATTTTTGGTTTAGTTATTTTTGGAGAGATCCCAGATTGTAAGTCCTTTGCCCAAGATGAGCAATGCCTTTCTGTTTTAGCCCATCCAGTTTCCGATGAAATATTTTCCAAATTCTGGGAAGTAGAACAGATAAACACTCCTAAGTTAAGAAGTATCGAAGAAGAAATATGCGAGAAGTTTCTCTCTACCTATACACGTACCCCTGAGGGTCGCTTGTCGTGTCATCCCGTTTAAAGACGACAATGTTACTTGGCGACTCATCTATTGCTGTAAAAAATAGATTTTTCAGATTAGAAGCCAAACTAGACAAGCAGCCGTTGTTAAAGTTAAAATATTCTGAATTCCTTCGTGAATATTTTACTTTAGGGCATATGAGTTTAGCCAAACAGCCAACCAAATATTTAATTCCACACCATGCCGTAGTTAAATCAAGTGATCCAGAGAGTAAAATACGCGTGGTATTCGATGCCTCAATGCCCACTTCGGAAGGTTCTTTAAATGACAAAATGTGGGTTGGTCCGAATCTTCAACAAGATTTAAGTGATATATCTCTAAATTCCGTATTACCAAGTTGCTTTAGTAGGAGATATAGTTAAAATGTATAGGCAAATCCTGATTACTGAAGAGCATAGATGTTATCAGCACATCTTATGGAGAGAGGAAAGAGTTTATCCGTTAGATGTCTACGAGCTTAACACTTTAACTTATGGCACTGCTTCAGCCCCCTACCTAGCTAAGCGCTGTCTTCAACAACTCGTCGAGGAGAACGGAAGCCAGTATCCTGAAGCATCAAGAGTTCTTCTAAAGGAGACTTACATGGATGACATGGTCTGTGGATCATCATCAGTGGCGGGAGCCAAAATTCTTATGTTTCAGTTGGAGCAGTTGTTAAGTAAAGGATGTTTTCCTGTGCACAAATGGAAGAGCAATTCACCTGAATTAAACTCCGAGGACGTCGCTACGACTGGTCAGCATCTATCTTTAACTCCTATAGAATCAAGATCTACAAAAATTCTTGGGATGTGCTGGGATCCTGTTCAAGATGTTTTGTTCTATCAAATTACTCATATTCCGCCTAATATCACTAAACGTTGTATACTGTCTACAATTGCCCGATTGTTTGACATCCAGGGATTTCTTTCTCCTGTGATATTTATGGCAAAGTGTATCATGCAGTCACTTTGGTTGTTACATATGGATTGGGACCAAACTCCTCCTGAGTCTATATGTGCAGAGTGGCGAACCTTTATCTCTCAGCTACCTGAATTAAAGAACATTCAAATTCCAAGAGTTGTGGTAACTCCTACCATAAAGAGCATTCAAATTATAGGTTTCAGCGATGCTTCCGAAAAGGTTATAGCGCTGTCCTTTACCTGAGAGTTGTAGATGAGTAATTATGTTAAAATCTCATTAATAAGAGCTAAGAGCAAGCTCGCCCCGATTAAAACCATGACTATTCCTAGATTGGAATTATCTGGAGCCTTGTTATTGGCTAGACTATTAGAATCAGTGTATTCGTTTAAATCTAACTTAATATTAAGGATGTCATTTTGTTTTCGATTCAACAATCGTGCTTTCATGGCTCAAACTGTCACCTCACACTCTAAAGACGTTCGTTGCAAACAGGATTGTAGCTATTTTAGAAATTTGTTCACCAAATCAATGGAATCACGTTTCTTCAACCGATAATCCAGCTGACTTATCATGTCGTGGAGTTAATCCGTCAGAGTTAGCCCATAAGGATCTTTGGTGGTACGGCCTCACTGGATGAGAAGTCCCACTAAGTTGGCCTGTTTTAAGTACACAGGAATGCAATCATCTTCCAGAACTTAAACCTGTTAAAGAACAAGTGTTATTTTGTTTTTCTGGCTCTGAGTTTGTTGTTTCTCTGATTGAGCGTCATTCAGAATATAAAACGCTGATTAGAGTTATAGCCTACATTTTTCGTTTTTATGCTAACGCTAAGCAACCTTTTAAAAACTTAAGATCTAAAGGTACTGAGCTTTCAGTTGATGAGTTAAACCATGCTAATTTTATTTGTATTCGAGCTATCCAGCAGATGGAATTCCAGAAAGAATTTTGTTTTGCCACCAAGAAAATTCTTTCTACCAAATTTGAATCTCTTAATGTGTTTCAGGATGAAGCCGGTCTACTCAGGGTGGGCGGTCGTCTGTCAAACTTCGACTTAGCCTATGACCATAGGCATCCTATATTATTACCTTCGCATTCCCATTTTACTAAGATTTTCTTAATCATCATCATATTGTCAACTTCCACCTTGGCCAGCGAGCTTTACAAAGGCTTGTTCAAAGAAAATATTGGATATTTGGCGTCAGATCAGAAGTAAGATCAGCTATATATCGATGCTTAATCTGTCGTAAAATGAAAGCCAGACCTATAGCTCCTCAGATGGGCGATCTCCCCCTATCTCGTTCCAACCAAGGAAGAGCCTTTATACGTGTAGGCGTTGACTATGCCGGACCTTTTCAGATGAAAACATCTAAGCTTAGAAACGCACCATCAGAGAAGGTATATTTATGTTTATTTGTTTGTATGGCCAGTACAGCTGTACACTTGGAGATTGCTTCTTCGTTATCTACCGAGGCATTTCTCGCTGCCTTTCAGCGTTTTGTTTCGAGACGCGGCCTTCCTACTAACGTCTATTCTGACTGTGGCTCAAATTTTATAGGGGCGTCACGCCGTTTGAAGGAGCTCTATGTTTTCTTGAATAGACAGCATAACCAAGACTCTATTATTAGAGAAGCTACCAATTTAGGTGTGAACTGGTCTTTTAATCCGCCCTACTCACCTCATTTCGGAGGTTTGTGGGAGGCTTCTGTGAAGGTAGCTAAGTATCATTTCTACAGATCAGTAGGGATCCAGACCTCTTACTTATGAAGAGTTGTCAACTGTCTTCATAAGGATTGAAGCCATCATGAACTCTAGGCCACTTGGACCTTTGTCAAGTGACCCTACCAAGTTTGACGTTTTAACCCCCGGACACATGTTGATAGGAGATTCTTTAAACGCTTTACCAGAAAAGGATGTTTCTGATTTAAATTATAGCCATCTTCGTCGCTGGCAACTCATCCAGTATTCCACCCAGCACTTTTGGAGACGCTGGAGTACCGAATACTACCAACTTCTTCAACAACGAGTTAAATGGAAGAAGAGTTCTGATTCTTTTGTTGAAGGTACCTTGGTGCTGGAAGTCACCAATGCTCCTCCTCTCCAGTGGAAAACAGCTAGAATTCACCAAGTTCATCCAGATCGTTCAGGAACTGTTCGAGTTGTAACACTAGTGGATATCGATCCACTCATTACCTAGTACCCTTATTACCTGACCTAGTATCCTCTCCTAACCTACAGTAAAACATGTTGTTTTAGGTGGGCGGAATGTTACGCTACTTAGCGTTTTTTGTCTTTTTTTTATGTTTATTTTGTTTATTGGGCACCCCAAACCCCCCTTTATTATTATTTGTTCTCATTAATTAATTTCTTAGTAATATAACCTTCTTTATGAATTTTATAGTAACCCTTTGTTACCTTTAATGTATTATTTTTAAATTCTTTACTTTAATGCCTAATTCCCTTAAGGCCAACGTATAATTAAAGGACAATTAAGAAAACAATGAACATGGTCCAACATCTTGTGAAAATCTAAGAAGATTCAAGAGGAAAAAGAAGATGCCTTCCTAAAACCTATAAAAGGGACATCCTCCCTCCACTCTCTCACTCGTGTTCAGGACTTCAAGGAGGCCAGATCTGTGGACTAGCTAGAGGCTGCTGCAGTTCGTCCAAGTTAGCGTTGACGTCACCCGATGTTCAAAGCCTGGTCAGTTAGTGGATGGGTGCCCGCTCATGCTGCCTTCTGATTCAACCAATCGCCAAGTCTCCAAGAAGCCTGTCAACTGCCAATCACCGTGACTTACCTAAAATCTAAACCTAATTTAACCTGATGTTTAATTATACGGCCTTAAGGGTAATGTATTGCAAAATTTTCGTTTCCTTTTCATTTCTACCAACCTTACCTTCAGTCTAATCTACTGATATATAGAGGGAATTTCGAGCTGCTGTGTCGGTAAGACACCCTCTATGAACAATTAGAGAACAAAATCCCTTTGTATCCCTTAATAGACAAGTTCAATAAAAGGACACACGTCTCTAAACTCTTAACAGAAGTCCTGGACAGCTGACGACTCGGCATCTCTCCGATTTTATTTTGTTTTTTAGGCGTATTTATTATTATTATAATTAGATATATTTATTTTCATTAGGTTTATGTTTTAACTTTTTCACGTTTGTGATTAGCGTTTTTTTATTTTTATTTGTTGGATGTATTTTGTTACAACATTTTTGTATTGCTATGTTATGCACTGATGATGGCGTAAGCTGAAAGCCGGTTTTGCCTTAATAAAGCAAAAAATGTCGTGGAAAAGACGGAGGTGATAGTGTTTTCATGAAAGACATTCTACAGCGTAGTGAGAATTTTTTTTTATTAATTTTAATATTTAATGAATTGTTTAAAAAAACAACCAAAGGGGTATATTCATAAAACAACATTGTAAAACAATAAGTGGGGTTACATAAGCAAGCAGCTGCTATAATGCTTCCTATTTTTTAAAAGTAATTTGAAAAGGATAGTAAAAGTAAAGGAAAGATATTTTCAGTTTCATCCAGATAAGGAACACGACTAAAGAACGTAAATGAAAAGCTGTAAGATGATATCAATAAAAGGGGTACACATCTTAAGATTATTTTAAAACTTAAACAGTATTATCTTTAACCGTAAGTATTATTATAACTACTTGCATTAAAAGATACGTACTAAAGAAATGAAACTCCTTGTTTTTTAAAAGCCAAGAGCGTTATAAAAATTATTACTAAGTGTTATTAAGCAGAGAAAAAAAAAGGATGTTTTAGAAACTGCAAAATACCCTTTGGCTTTAAAATTGCTCCTGCTTGTATTCAACGGCTATTACTTTAACCATTTTGCTAATGGAAAGACAAGAAGGTATAAGTGTTATCTTAAGCATAAACAAAAATAAACTACGGCTGTAAAATGCATTATCTTAATATAAAGTATACATTATTAATAATAAAGGAAAATAAATCTTTAAGTATAAATACATATGCAAAATTATAAGATTTAATTTAAATTTGTATTATTTTATAATATAACATAAATAATTTGAAAAAATATATTTAAAAATACTTTTTTGTGAGAATCAGTTTAGGGCTGTTAAGTATAAAATAATTTTATACTTCTACTAGAGAGAGGAACTAACTACTAACTACTACTATAGAGAGAGGATTAGTATTAAAATCCAGAATAAGTCAAAACATTTTTATGCACAAAGAGAAAGGTATTAAAGAAAAATGTAAAAAAAACACTATATTGAAATCTAAATAGTGAAATGAAAAAGTAGTCATTCAAAATGTAAAATTAAATTTTAGTGCTTTTACGTGTCCGCTTTTAATAGGTGAGATGATAAAAATATATTTAGATATTTTTGACGTTTTGTTGTTGCAGCAGGAAAATCAAGTTACTGCATAAATTTTATTATAAAAATTAAAATTTAAAGACGAGTACAGGATACTTTTAGAACTTTTTCTCACAACTTCGTTTATCCTCAGGATATAAACATTACCTGCTAAAAAAATCTATGATTCTAGTTGGCTATTTTCTACGAATAAACTTCGGTTTCGGTATTAAAATATTTTAATTATCCCGGCAACATTTCATACGAATAAGATATAAGTCATAAACTTTATTCTACAATTTTATTTCCAGCTATAAATGCAATATTCATGTTCGCTGATAGCTTCGAAAGTTCTAAAAATGTAGATTTAAAGTTCTTATACATTTTCATTATGGTACTACAGTTTCTAAAAATAAACAAAATGACAGTTAAAAACTTTCAATTTAAAAATATTAAAACTCAAAAGTAATAAATTTTAAGTGAATGAAAAAGCAAAATGAAATATAATATATCTTTTTTCAACTATTGAGGTATATCTGTGTCAAATTTCAATTCCATGAAAACCAATCAGAACATCAAAAGAACGCCTACAACGTATTGAATTGTAATTGATGTCATTGAATTGTAATTCAATGACATCTCGGTTTCGGACTAGTAGATTGAACAAAATACTTTTCCGACATACCTACGTAATAATTATTTTATTATAAAAAAAACAAGTACATAAAGTTCCATTTTATAAATAATACAGTTTTTGTCCGACTAAAAGTGTTAATCAGATTAAGCTAGGTCAATACGTGGATGGATAACTGCAGGGAATTAATAAATTACAACAAAGGAAACACAATAAAAACATTACAAATATGATAACAAATTTACAAACTTTCCTAAATAGAGATACATATTAAACTCTTCTTTCCAAATCAATTTTGCGGAAAATAAAATGGTAAAAATAATTATTTTGGGTTTAAAAAATTGTGAAAATCCCAAAGTCCCCGCTGCTTAGCAGAAATTTATATTAAAACATACAATTGTTCGGCAACAATAAAAAGCAATAACACTGAAAAATATCATTGTTATCTTCTTACAATAAATTTCCTTTTCCTTATTACCTTTTACTTGTTTCTCCCCCATTTGTTCTATAATGGGATAATATGTGTTAAAAATATAGATAGGACAAGTTTTAGAAAAAAAAAAAAAAAAAGTGTAAAAAAATCATTGACAGTTCAATGCAGGTAATAATAATTAATTAGTATTCATTAAACCGCTTGTATTTAGGGACATATAAAATTTTAAAGAAACTAACTTCGGAATATATTTTCAAACAGCATATAAAGCCTACTACAAAGTAAGACAATGAACAGTAAAGACATACATAGGAAGACTTACACCCCCCTCCCCCTCCCTTAACTATGTACGGAAACAAAACAGAGTAATATATTAATAACAACATACAAAAGAAAATAAGAGTTAAAAAGCTTACAAACGTGATTCTTTGTTAAGAAGTATTAATAATAATCCATTGGGTACGTATTCAAAGAAATAGTGATACTAAACAAATATATAATATCTTTAATGAGTCATCAAAATGTTTGATTTGATCTTTATTGTTAGTACTAACATTATATTTTTAGTTGTGTACCTATGTTATACTTTTCTGGATATTAGCGAATTTTCTTTAAGAAAAACTTACAGATAGGGTAAGCGGCGTGACGGAGTTGAACTTTTCAACTCCGTTTCAAAAGAAGTCTGGCCGTTTCAAAAGGTCCCAAATCGTAAAAATTATTGCATTATTTAAAGTTCATGACTTAATAAAAATTATCCGAATGGTACAACTAAACAAACAAAACAAAAATTGAGTTTACAACAAAAGATTGAGTTTTGTACACTGGGAGCTAATATAACAAACACACACACATACAGACAAACAGCTTGGTAAAAACAACTCAGGAGGTCTTAATAACATCTAAAAAAAGATAATTTAGGTGAAATCTCGGATTTGGGTTGTTACTACATCCCACCAATATAAACGAAGAAAAGTAAAAACTTGCGTAAAAATTTAAATAAATGTAAACCCTAGCTAGTAGTAGTAGTAGTAATATGGGGGGGAGTGGTAGTAACTACCAGGCAAGTAGGCCACGTTGTTGGGCTCTTTTTGCCAGCTCTCTAAGATAATATTCTACTCCTTTTAATTTCAAGAGTAGGCATATTTCATCTAATCTAGACAGAAGAGCCGTGGATTTATATGGTTTCTCATGCTTTTCAAGCAATCATACATATTTTCACTGACTCTTATAGATCTAGTGAAAACTAGGAACAACACGTGCCTCGCTGTTAAACCAAACTCCATACACTTTAAACTACAAGGCAGACACACTATATATTATTATGAATCTACTATGAGGGTCCATAGGGTAAGGGATCTTTAACGAGTACCTGACAACGCACAGGCTCGAGACCACTGGCTTTACGTCCCTTCTGAAGGAAGTAGTACGCAGAATTTTTATCCCTCTCATAAATCCCAGAGGCCCGTGCTGGATTGAACCCATGACTAAATAAACTCGGAAGTTTAGAGTCCATTAATTTTATGTATTACCACGTACCTTAACCACTACACCACGGGAGACCCTTAAAACCCTAGCACAAAAATGCACAATACAAAAAAACCTATACACAAACCTAGAAAGCCTGTGACAGCAGAATATTATTTTAAAAATTAGTTTAAAGTAAAGGTAACATCACTTTAAATTGAAACTAGTTTAAAAAATTGAAAGAAGAAAACCCTAAATAGATTTTATATGTCGTTTGTTGGGTATTCTTCAAACGCTTCATGCACCTTAAACAATTTTGTTCAAACTCGTATAGATATTATTCGACAATAGTTAATTATGTAATTAGGCTATAAAATAAGGATTTATTGCCGTGGAAGTTAGTGTATAATTAATTTTCAAAACAAAAATCGCTTTTCAGCCATGTTGCATATTACTATAGTTTAGAGTGGCTCAGTCAATAAAATTAAATTAAAAAAACATATTATACTTTATTAATCAATTTGCGTAACGGCTGTAAAACAGAAGTTTACAGTCGGTGGAGGTAAAGTTAATGTTTTATCACCTTACCAATAAAATCTCACATTTTTGAGGCAGTAAAGTAGATAAACTTTACAGCTTCCCTAAACAACACATTTTTAAGTAAACAAGTCTTCATTTTGGCACATAATTTAAACCTGTTTGGCAGATAAAACCACCACCCATGAAGTTAATATTAACTAACCCAATTTCCTTATACGCAAATAGTTAAATTACACATTCTCAAATTACTATTAATATATAATAAAACTATATAATTAATCACTAAAAGTTGTATTATTTTACAAAAACGTTAAAAACGGATTATAGCATATTAATTACATTTATTATTAAAACATAATTGGGAATTCGTAACGTAAACAACATGTTATGCTATAAATTATTTATCTTACTAATTAGTACACGAGAGGGAGAAGAGAGAGGTTGACGAGAATTAATTCCTCGGTATTAAAGGTTTTGAAATTTCATCTACATAGATGAGGTTAAGGATGAAAATTCCATAAATTCTTGGTAATATAAACATGAAATAACGCAACATATTTGTATTCAATTTAATAGGAAATTGGTGCAAGAGTTTTTATTAAAAATCATCAGGTGCTTACGTATATTAAGGGAAAAATCTTAATAATACATTTTGTCTTTTAAAGCTTGATTTTAGATTCCACCACAATTATTCCACACTCGTAGCTGATAGATGAATTAATAAATTGTTTTATGTTAAGTTACAAATACATTCATACGGAGGTAACGTAAAACCAAGAAATAGTCAGTAATGAAAATAATTTTACTAAGAAGAACAATATTTTTTATATTAAAAATTAAATATTTAGCTCAGATTGTCCGAAGGTCCTCAGGCTCGGTGAATTTCATTGAAATGCGTGCTTTATGCTCAACCAGCCATTTCTTGCTTAAGTCTTCACTTTATGCTTCGTAACCTGAGCGGTATGTAGTAAAAGTAAGTGATAAGTAACACAATTTTTCAAACGCATATATGCACATCACAAATTATACAAAATTATGGTCATCTTTGCAAAGAAGACGTTGCACAAGATTATTAGCACTGTAGTAGAGCTTTGTTTATTTTTATTTCATAGGGTATTCGTTTTAATCGGAAAAATGTTTTAATGTGAAAAATATTTTGTATAAACTTGATTTGAGTAAATATAGCAGTAAAAAATTCTCGCCGGTGCCAACATTCGAACGTAGTTTAGGTAATTTTAAGAGATCGTACTGACTTTAGACTAACTTTCTGACAGTGCCCCAAATATCATAGAAAAAGGACGCCTTGCCGCAATTTGTTGATTACCGTCCGTATTTAGATTTTCCGGTGAACAGTCTAGTTCGACTCTTTAGCCACTTAAACCGGTCGTATTGATTCGGTTTCATTCCATTCAGCGCTCTAAAAATATAATAACCTTTTTCTAGCGAAAAATGTTTACCCTTTATGTTACAGATTTGTTTTTATAATTTTTATGATAATGCAACCTGGGTTCATGACGACACAAAAGCCTAGCTTTCAATAGGTTCGTGTCTTTCCCCGTAGTAGATATTGTACTAAATTTGATTGACAAATATCTGTCAACCTCATTATGTCAAGTCATACTTAGACAATGTGTCAGTCATTGTCACGAGTTATTATTTTAAAGAGTTCAATCATATTCAGGCCATACAGTCAGTCAGTGAGACGAAAACCTTTTTTAACTCATTACCTTATAGAGTCCTATTTAGGCCATACTGTCAGTCAATGTGACGATATATTTATTTTATATAGTTAAACCAAATTCAAATCATACTGTCCATACGTCTGACTAATAGCTTCCCTTAACTAATTATCTTCTAGAGCTAAACCATATTCAGGTTATTCAGTCAGTCAATGTGACGATATATTTATTTTATATAGTTAAACCAAATTAAAATTATACTGTCCTTACGTCTGACTAATAGCTTCCCTTAACTAATTACCTTCTAGAGCTAAACCATATTCAGGTTATTCAGTCAGTCAATGTGACGATATATTTATTTTATATAGTTAAACCAAATTAAAATCATACTGTCCTTACGTCTGACTAATAGCTTCCCTTAACTAATTACTTCTAGAGCTAACCATATTCAGGTTATTCAGTCAGTCAATTGTGACGATATATTTATTATATAGTTTAAACCAAATTCAATCATACTGTCCTCACGTCTGACTAATAGCTTCCTTAACTAATTATCTTAGAGCTAACCATATTCAGGTTATTCAGTCAGTCAATGTGACGATATATTTATTTATATAGTTAAACCAAATTAAAATCATACTGTTTACGTCTGACTATAGCTTCCCTTAACTAATTACCTTCTAGAGCTAAACCATATTCAGGTTATTCAGTCAGTCAATGTGACGATATATTTTTATATAGTTAAACCAAATTCAAATCCATACTGTCCTCACGTCTGAATAGCTTCCTAAATAATTATCTTCTGAGCTAAACATATTCAGTTATTTCGTCAGTCAATGTGACGATATATTTATTTATATAGTTTACCAAATTAAAATCATTACTGTCCTTACGTCTGACTAATAGCTTCCCTTAACTAATTACCCTTCTAGAGCTAAACCATATTCAGGTTATTCAGTCAGTCAATGTGACGATATATTTATTATATAGTTAAACCAAATTCAAATCATACTGTCCTCACGTCTGACTAATAGCTTCCCTTAACTATTATCTTCTAGAGCTAAACATATTCAGGTTATTCAGTCAGTCAATGTGACGAATACATCCCCTCATAAATAAAAAGTATTTATAAATAGAATATATGTTCTAGACTGTAACATAAGTAAGTAGGCTCAAACTGACATTTGTGACGCATACCTCACTATGTCAATATTTTCAAAGTTATAACTACTTCTGTTAATACTGTTATTCTGTTACTTCATGTCACGCATTATACAAAGTGTATTTATGTCAGGGTTATAACGTATTTTATGATTAATTTTATAGTTAATAGAACACAAAAGTTAGTAAAAGGTGACAACATTCGTGCCTAAAAAGTTAAATAATGTTATTGTTATGTCTCACCTCTCAAACTTTGTTGAAAATATATTTTGTTTTGAATAAAATTAAATTATAAAATAAATAATATGAGATTATAAAAATAAAGTTACGGAATAAGTTTTCAAGTAAATATTAGTGAGGTCAAAAAGTTTTTTTTTTCAAGTTAACAAATTATTTTGTATTTATTATATTATATTTATTAATTCTGTTTTTCTAAGAAACTGTAATAATATTAAAAATCGGATACGGGGTACCTCGGAACATTTCTCAACTCATCGGAATGAGCGTTGAGAATCCTAACTACTTTGGACTCACGTTACTCATAATCAGAATATTATTAGAACTTATGTTAGTCTCAATGATTGGGCTGAACTTCGGTATACGGTGCACCCTGTTATCAGTACTATATATCGATATATTTTTAGTTTAGAGATGTGACGTAGGAATAATCGATATATGCCTTTTCTTTTACGTTTATGAACATATTTTATTATTTTTTTAAATGTTTTTTTTTTGTTGTTTGTGTTTTTTATTTGTTGTAAAATGGTTTATAACTATTTTCATATTTTTTTTATGTTTTTATAATGTTTTAACTATGTTTTCATAAGAATAATCGATAATACACCACATCTAATTTTATGTTACCCGTATTTTTTACGTATTTTTGTGTTTGTTATTTTCAGGTTTTTTATTATATTTTTGTTGTTAATGTTTTCATTTATTTGTTGTATGGTTTTTTTAATGTTTTAATTATAATTAATAATTTAACAACGCTGCTTATCTTTTAAGAGCTCAGTTCTCGTTTACGTGTCGCGTAACTAAAAATATATAGATATATAGTATTGATAACAGGGTGCACCGTATACCGAAGATTTACCTTAGATACGAAATATTATTAGAATATGAAGTAAACTGGAGTGATGTTTTTAATGTCTCATTAGTGCCTCATCATCAATTATGTTATATCATCAGAATATATAAAATAACTAAATTTACAGTATTGGATGGGGAACCTACCAATACTCTTGTCACACAAAAAGATCTAGACTGAGAAATTAAATCTGCTTTGGTTAGAAAATGGCAAGCTAATTGGTCCAACAGAGCAAATGACAAACTAAAGTATGTTAAACCCACGTTATTTAACTGGAAGACAAGTTTCAGACCTAATTGACAAGAGGAAGTTATTTTAGCTAGATTGCGCATTGGGCATACTAGGATAACTTATGGGTATCTCATATTTAAAGAAAAAAAAACCAATTTGCTCATGGTGCGGCCAAAGTCAATCCGTTTTCCACCTACTGTGCAATTGCCCGCAATTAGATACCCATAGAAAGCAAAATTCACTACTATTAAACATACCTGATATTCTACAGGATAACGAACAAATCATACAACGACTACTTCAGTTCCTTAATCTAGCTTAACTTACTCAGGAATTACAGAAATTATATTTTTCTTCAAAATCTGAACATCTTTACACCTATTTATTTGATTTATATTTTTCTAGCACAATTTACAGTTGTCATATTTTATGTACTCTCAGCTCATAACAATTTATCTTACTAGTGTATTTACAAAACAAAACTTATGAAGAATCTAAGTATATTTATATAAATTTAAACTATTTCTAACTACCCACCAAGTCTTTTGTTATATACTAGAGGAAAATGACCTAGTAATCGACCGCCAAAAATAAATCACACTACAGCCAGAAATTTACTGAATTTGTGCAACTAAATTGAAATTTACACACATGCAGACAGCCAACTTAGTTATATTTTTTAAGGTACATTTAAATATAATAATAAAAAGTTAAAACACCCAAGGAGGAGAAAAAATTAAGTTGAGGTTATTATGTTACAGGTTAATATTATTGTTAATAATTGTTTATAATAATATTTTCTATATATTATTCACATTTGCCTTCTATATATTATCCGGCTTTTCCTCGTCAGTCAAATAGGTTTATTACCAACCTCGGCTAAAAATTTCCATAGCCTACCCTCGCCATCGGCTCGGCGGCTAATTTATAAAACTCGTTTGCAAAAGTCCATTTTGATGCCTAGTATAGTAGCATAATATACTATTTATTAGGGCCGCTGTAAAGTGTCTACTTGAAAGACTCAAAAATGTTAATAAAGAAAAAATCTCAATATCTAAACTAGGTCTTACTATCAATATTTGTACAAAACAAAGGTAAAACATACTTCACAGAAATCTCTATTAGACTCAAACACGAACAAAATTGAATTTTCTAATTCAAGTCTAAAATAAATCAATGGATCAATTTAAAAAGAGAGGGGGGAGGATATATAATTTCGTTGACAGACAACACTTAAATATTTAAAGAGAGAGAAAAATAGACAAATAGAGGGAAAAAACTAAAGCTATAATCATTTATTACGATTCTTATCTCTTTTAGAACTTTAATAGGGACAAATAAGGGAAAGGATATTAATGGGACGAGGAAATTTAGGTGGGAAATCTTCATCTCACGCACACCTGCTCAAAGTATTTTTATAAAAAAGAGATTATTATCGTTTAAAAAATTGAAATCGATTTTAAGATAAAATAAGTTTAATAAAATTTATTGATTTGAAAGTTTTAAATACTAATACTAAGCTTAATGTAGTGATTCTCAGTAGCTTTATGCATGGTATAATCTAAAATACTCTAGACAAGGTAGTTAGATTGTATGTGTAAGGTAACATAAAATAAAATAAAATAAAATGCCCGTTTTAGGGCCTTTCGGCCCATCAGGTTATTCACCCTGCGGGAACAACCTCAGGTGGGTAGCATCTACTACACTCTTAGAATTAATTAAAGGTGGTGAAATCTTTTTAATACAAATACTATTCATAAAATCTTAGAGCATAGCCCGGGCTGCGAACCCCGGTAAGGTAACATATTAATGCTAAAATTAGGCTATTTTATAGTTGAATAAGTTTTCACATTAAAACTATAATATTATAAACAATACGTTTTATAACAGTACACAAACATATACTGTTTCTACACCTGTTAGAACACCGAGTTGATCTTAACTTGTCGCCAGAAAGTTCAGAAAAGAATATCCGCCTGAATGGATTTTTCCCTTTTTTGTTTCATGGTTAAAACAAGAAGCCTCTTGGTGAACAGAATTAACTAAACTTTATAATGTGTATAAAATTTCACACACGTTTTTCGAAATGTTCGCTGTGTAGCGGCCTCTTGGAAGCTACACAGCGTCGGCGCTGGGGGCCTCTATACGCGGCCCCCAAGCATCCGTGTGGCACTTAGTTGTTGTCCTTTATCACTATGCCATATTAATAGTTTATATAAGTGGCATACTGCTACGATAGAAGCAAATGTTTAAATGTATCAGTCATAAAACGTGATTTGCTAACATTTTGTTATATATGTCAAGCGATAAAACCGGAAATAATGCTGATAATAAATTTTAATGCATATGATAACCATACATAGTGTATGGTTATGACCATACACCATGGTGTATGACCATAACCATACATAGTGTATGACTAACCAACACAACTAACAAACCTTTTATGTGTATAAATTTCGGACAATTTTTTGATGTTTTTTGTTTTTTATTTAATTTTCGCTTAGACATTATTGTGGTTTAATGACTTCACAAATATTTCACAAACAATAGGGTTTGGAGGATAACAAGGTCCATTTTCGTACCAAGTTTCATTTCGATTCGTGAAAGCGTTATAAAATTATCGTGTCCCATAGAAACGTCTAGGAACAAAATCTCATACATACATACAATACATATATATAAACTTAGAAATATATATTTTATCCGTAAGCATCCTCCTAAAAAATGCATATATCATATTTCTATATCACTAGAATTGGCTTAAAAATAATTTACAAGGATATGCAACGTGCTAGGACACCAATTTACCACGATTGTATGGCATACAATACAGGCTACAATGATGCAGATCCTCACTCACAAGAAAGTGCAAATTTCTTACGGTTTACGAAAACTAAAGAACGTTTTTATTTTAAAGGTTGACATAAGACACACCTAGACGTTTATTTTTTTACTTCAATTTTCCACACACATATAGTACATACAAGCATACACACCAATACAGTTCCACTAACAACAACGACATAATACTACACAAGTTATTTATGCTAATACTTTTCCTTGAAAATATGTTAAAAAGTAAAGAAACATATTTTATAAGCCGTTTTCTTCAATTTCATTTTTCTTGGCTGGTTCTTAAAAAACATGATAAACCTTGAGAAAGTTGTTTTAATAGTTATAAAGAAAAAGTTGAAGCGACAAATCGTTTTGGTTTTCAAGAAGACGTTTTCCTCGCAAATATATTTATACTTTGTATGATATGTTATAAAAAGTTTTTAAAGAAAAAGTTATTCTAGATTTATTTCCAAAGTCAAATTTTCTTCTACGCATGATGTTTTTAACGTTTTTTAAAAGTTCTTGGGGGTCTCATGGGATTTCATTTAGTTGTGGGGTCTTTTTTCTTTGGGTGGCCCCAAGGGGTAGCTCTAGATAAAAAATGCCCTCCGGAATGTAAAAAGTTTTTCCATTTTTATACTTTTTTAACATTTTTCTAGAAGAAGTAATAGAGGTTTAAGAAGAACCGAAATTTTCAAGATGTTATAAGGCTAGACAAATAGATTATTTCCTCTATATATATAATATATATATATATATAATATATATATATATATATATATATATATATATATATATATATATATATATGTATATACCTTATCATTAGAAAACATTTTTCCTTACAAAATTAAAATTTACATTTTTAACTTGGGTACATTTTTTAAAAAATTGTAAAAATCAGAAATAATCTAATTTTAAATTTAGTACAAGTATTATACTTTTATGTAATAAATATAAATAAGTACACCAAGTTTCGTTTCAATAAAACAAGTATATTCACTGAAAATTTATCTTTATTTTGGGCCTTAGTACCTTTGAAGAGCTACGGGAAGAATTGAAACCACAGACCACAGTTGTGGCAGACGGTCTTAGATATCTAATCTACTGTAGCTAATTAAGTAAAAAGTTTGATGGACCGTGGATAATAATTTTAAAATAAGTTATTGAAGACGGCAGTCCTAATATTTTTTAATTTAAAACATAGATAACGTTTCGCTGAATGAAACTCTGCATTATCAGTAGTAGTATATAACACAAACTATTTCAGCACCAAAATAACAATATTAAAAATTGATATTTTTCTGAGCATCCTTAGTACCTTTAAAGAGCTACGGCTCGAACCACAGACTACTAGTTGTAACAGACAGTTTAAAATGTTTTATCTACTCTAGCTAATATTAAAATTTGTTAAAAACATTTCGTTCACATATGTCACTTCACTAATAAATTAAAGAACGAGACAATAAAAACACAAAAAATTAAAAGCGATAACTTGTCCCTCGACGAAAAAGAAAATTCATAAAAATTATATTTTACAGTATTTTACATTTGTACATATTTTATCTATTTTTCATTTGTATTGTAAAGTATGCAAATTCATTCAATATTGTTAAAAAAAGTAAAAAAGTGACAGCAAAATGTTTAATATTAACTATTTAAGAAATATGAAATATTTGGTAAATACATAGTTATTGTTAACAAATCGTTGACATTCGGAAAAATATTTAATAAATCTGATATTCCATATAAAAAGGAAGAAACGTCAATAATTCAATTATAAAGTAAATATAGCGCTATTGTAGTTAAGTTCAGACAGAAAATATTTAAGTTTCGACATTTAAAAAGAAAATTTAATTATTTAAATAAATTTATAATATAATAAAACTAAAAGGCAAATGTAGTTTATTTTATATCTTTAACTTTATTTTTGAAAATTGTGAATGAATTCTTGTAATTGTCATAATATTATTATAATGAGATTTAATTAAGATTAATGAGGACTGCATAGTTATCAATTTATATAATTCAATATATATACTTATAAATTTAACATTTATAAATTAATAAATTTCTTTATTTAATACATATGATAGATAGTATTAAACGTAAAAGCAGATTCAAGTTTAAAAATCAGTAATTTCAAACAAAAATAATCTAGAAGAAAAAGAAATAGGAAAAGTACTTTTAAATTTTTTTTTAGTTATAACTTTAACTGCAGCTCTTTCACCATTTGTACAAGTACCGACTCAATCATTCCCGAGTCATCAGTACCGAAGAGAAAAATTCCCATTATTAAAATCTAGGTGTACTTTAAGCCCCACTAAGACCTCAAATTAAGCTCGAAATCAAATTTCGTTCTTATTACACAACCTAGTAATATTGGGATCCTTATCCAATATTTATCTCACAATGTTTACATGCTCATAAAGAATAATGTAAATTTAAGTGAAAGAAAAGTCTCTCCACAAAAATATTTTTATTGGCAAAGCCCTTTCAACCTAGCATGAGGCCATCATCAGTGCCTTAGATAAAAGATGAAATTAATAAATCATGAGACAAATAAAATTAATAAAAACCACAAATAACTACTTCTTCTTCTTAGATGGTAAAAGCTCGGTGAGCCGTGTAAGACTCCACGGCATTTTCGGCGACTCTTTTCCTTCACTCATAATGAACGACTCCACAGGTGCTCAATTTTCATCTATATGTAAATTATTTTTTACAAAGAAAAAAAAAAATTTCTCCAAATTATAATTTTACGATGTAATTGTAAGATATAAAAAATAAGACAATAAATATTTATTTATATAAATAAATACTCAAGGAATACTTTTAAGATATAATTGTAAGATATAATATTATTGTGATTTAATAGAATGTATAACATAACATAATTGAGATATAATATTATATTTAGATATATAATAGATAGATAGATATATTTTTAATTACACTTTTAGGCAAATTTATTTGGCAATAATCCAGTTATAGAATAGGCGTCATTGCAATAGTCGAATTTCGATAGTCAAACACAAAAATATTGCGAAACTTTATATATATATATATTATATATATATATTATATATATATATATATATATATATTCGTTTGTATATGTATTTCTTTGCAAATCTATCGAACAGATAAATATTTTTAAATCAATTTTTATTCTATAATAGACCTTAGGGAGGAAGCAAACCTTATAGAAAAGCAGGTTGTTGTGATGTCATTAACAAGGTTCGCTGAACCAGCAAAATTTTCAAAAAATTGACAGAAACAAGGTTATTATTTTTTCCGTGAAAAGGTCCTTTTTTACGTTTTATGGTGCGCTGAATTAAATGGAACTTGCCCGAAGAAAAAAAAAATCATAATAAATTACCGGAAACCAAAATTGCAGTCAATGAAAATCAAATTTCGGAGTAAGGTGTCGTTTTTTATGAATCTTGTGACGATAAATAGAATAAAACTGGTCTGAATTCGATACGAATACTTTAAGTGACCAAAAAGTCGAAAAGCCATAGTAAATTATCGCACTCAAGCCTGGGTACCTTATTCCTATTTTTAAAGGAAATACGGTAAAACCTTTAAAAACATCAACTGAGCATTAAACTAGTGCAAATAATGGTGTGCATTGCCAATTTTAGAGGCATAGTTTTGTATAACCAATTGGATAATTATGTTCATGTCCTTTGAAAAATAGAGAAAAAATAAGTTACGAGTAGTGCTGGATACTTGAGTAACTGCTCAAGTTTTAGAACCATAAATCAGAAACCTAAGCAAGAAATGGATTCTTAAGACTAGAAACACGTATTCCAAAGGAAATTCGCCCAACATGCGGACTACCACGCCAGAATTTTGGAGATTTAAACCAGTATTTATATATGTAGTTGCTATGTTTGGCAAAGTTACAACTATAAAGTTGAATTACATAGTACTACATTATACAAAGTAGGGGGTTCAGACACGAATTTGACGTAATTTAATCTAAATGTATTACATCAATACTTCTTTCTACAATGTAAGAACATAATAAAACCATAAATAAAATGGTGGGGGTAGTATGAAGGTAGGTTAGAGTTAGGCTACAAAGAGATAGGAAACTTTATTATCAGGTTACTGTGTTAGTAACGACCGTCAGGATTCCGTTTTCCACAAGTATTTTGAATTTTCAGAAAACCTCCCATTGCTTTTTCCACAAACAAGTAGATAGCTTTGTGGTAGAAGGGAGAACATTTTTGGAAGCTTTATTATACCACTATCTATAGGAATAAAGAGAAAATCTAGATGTCCAGATTTATCGCTCCGCAGGCTTTTCCGAGGCAGATATTTCCAAATTCTGTTTACTCGGTTTTCCCACTGTGATATGAAACCTTTTTAAAATGTGAAACGATAATACAGGACGCTCATAAATCCTACTCCTATTCCGTTCTAATCTACTATGTAGAAAACTATAAGCGACGCCTTTCTTTACATATATCTACTACCACGTGCAATACATCTACTTACACATAAATACGTACTATTTATTTACCAGTACACTAACACATACACTTATCCATGAACGAAAATTTAAAGAGAAAATGTTTCCTTTTTAAATCTTGACCTGCACTGGGCTTATCTACTTCACACATATTAAATAAAGTGGTAAAAAAGTAATGTACATAATCTTCTATAATAATAAAATATTATAATACTTAAAAGGGTGGTTAGGAACTTCATCTAATAATAGGTGCATCTACACGGAGTGATAATCTATAAAGCCACAGCATAAAATTATCCATAAGGTAGTCGGCACTTCTTTAGATAGTTACTCCCTTTTTGGGGAGTACTATACTACTTTTTTATCTAAGTGACCTTCTTTAGATTGTTACTCCCCTTTGACAGATCAGTCTGGTTACTTCATTTTTTGGTTACTCCCCTTAGTTCTTTTCAATTTTATTACTAATCTTTATACATTTAACCTTATTATATGCTCTTAACAGGGGATGTAGAAAGAAGGTCTATGAGTAACCTTCTTCAGATGGTTACTCCTCAACAACGCTATGAGGGGAGTAACCATTTAAAGAAGGTCTCTGAGTAACCTTCTTCAGATGGTTACTCCCCAGCAACGCTATAAGGGTAATAACCATTTAAAGAAGGTCTCTGAATAACCATCTTCAGATGGTTACTCCCCACCCCGTTATGAAGGGAGTAACCTTTTTCAGATAGTTACTTCCGTACAACGCTATCTTATATAATTTAACTTCATGCTCTATAGACACATTTGTACCAAGTTATGTATTTTTCCCATATTTACAATTATATAATGACATTTGTCATTATATAATTGTTTCATTATTAATTTGTTTCACATTTCCATTTCATTTTAACAAACAACTTAAATCTATTAATATCATTATTCTTTTTGTAAAAAAAAATCATAGTTCATTTTTATTTGACTGTAGAAATCTTATTGTGTACGTTTTATCTCAATTAAAATCGAATTGATATTGATATTATAATTATACAAGTGTTTTCAAAGTAAGTAAAGCATTTCAATATCTTTACTTTCATGTTTCTGTAACTCTATTATGCATTGTGCTTGTATCAAATTTGCTTCTCTGTTATCAATGTATATTTCTCTTAGTTTTAGGTTTTGGCGTAACTTTAACTCTTCATAATTACTTACACATTATTTACTTATAATTATTTATTGCTTTATTATCAATTTAAGTATATTTCAATATATATTCATCTATTTATTTATGATTTAGTACTTTTGATAGAAATTGGGTCCCTCATTGGTCCATGTATTTTTCTTTGGAATATCTCCAGCTTATTTATATTAAATTCATGTTATTCAATACTTTGTCTATACTGTCACCCCATGGGTACTTATATATTGAAAAAGTACCGCTGTTTGAGAGTCCCTATTCTATGAAAGTGCCCCCTTTTTTTCTTTGTTTTTAATATACATTTTTGCCCTTAAAGCTTTCTTTTTCTTACCTAGTTGTAAGGGAGTAACTATCTACATCAAATCCTAAGTTACTCCCCTTTGGGGAGTAACCATCTTGGAGAGTAACTATCTAAAGAAGTACCAGGTGGTCTACGAATCAGATTGGTAAACTAAATAAACCTGCATCTTCGGATCGCTCTGACATTTTTTTGTATACTTTTTTAATTGAAGAAAAATGCGTTATTTTAAGCCTAAAGATGACCCAAATATGATCGAAATAATTATTGCTTAGAAAATTTATTCGATATATAGAACAGAAGTCTCCTTTTCTTTAATTATGTCGTTCTATAAGAAAGATGTTTCTCTTTACAACAAAGTTTTACCTTTTCACATTTTCACATTTATAAAGTAGGTATTTAGGAAAAGCATTGTGTTTGGAAAAATTACGAAACGGGAATTTCACCTCCAGATTAGTTTCACAATCAGAGGGTGTGTATAAGTATAAGTGTATAATTTAGTGTGTGTGTGAGTGTTATCATCGTAGCTTCCAGCTTATTTATTGGGGATAGTCGATACTTGGTATGAAAATCCTACTTAAGGTCAAGTTGTACTATCCGGAAAATAATTTTGTATCACGTCACTAAACGACTATAATAACTCAGAAGAAATTTATAAAATTCATTAAGCGCAGGATTTTTTTTTAGATTTTAATGTAGTAATAATTTTAATGCACAAATGTAGTCATAAATAGGACCAAATAAATGTGCTATGTTTCATTCCATTATCAGCATTCGTTAAATTATAATTAATGACTAGTATAAGTTTTTTAAAAAATATTTTAAATACGAAAAAATTTGATAAAACTTTTTAAGTAATGAATAAGTGTACTCGCATCAATACGGCAAATATAACCACGGTTTTAGTTGGTTTATAAAAGTTAAGCAGTCTCTACCAGATAGTACCTAGTTGGTGACCACTAACCTGATAGTATACTATATGTATACTATCTAAGGAATGCTTTGCTCATTCAAAGACGTGTGCAGATACATTTATTATTTTTATATTCTGAGCGAAGCAAGGCCAAAGTAGTTAGGATAAGCGTAGCAAATCCGGTGTGGTGAAGAAAAGTTCCGAGGTAACCCGTACTCGAATACCCCTTTAACATTTATTTTCCGGTTATTAAACACTATTTAAGGTTTGTACGTATCAGAGATTGTTGTTTTTAGAAATTATTAAATTTGTAGGTTTCATTTTAAAATCTTGTATTCAATACCTTTAATTTATTATTTAATAACCTTAAAGTCTATCACAAACGACACCCATTTGAATTTTTATGTAACTGACCTTCTTGGTCTTTCAGTTTTTTTGACCTTTTGGTAACTTAGAGTAGCCGTATTAACTTCAGACCTGTTTATTAGATTTAGCGCCCTAAAATTCACGTGGGAATACTATTTTCATGGCGAAAAAAAAAATGATAAATTTTACAGTTTTTTTTAAATTTTGCTTAATCAGCAAAAGGTTAATGATGAAGAGGACAGAACTCTACGTATTTTTTGTGTTAAGGATATTTGGTTTGAAACAGATTTTATTCTCGGGTCTTCCTCACATAATTACATCCCCCCCTTCATTAGCGAAATTGATCCAAAACAAATTCCGTAATAAGATATTAGAAAAAGGTTTACAATTGTTTATTAAATTGATTAAAGTTAATAAAATAATTACTTCACACAACCAACATTAGGTTTGACTTAACCATTCTTATCAAACTCAAGTTATCTATATATTGAATAAAATTGATTATTTTCTTCTACATAACTTGGATTAGTAAGTAGAAACAAGTATTAAAGTTTTTCACCAGATGATGGCAAGAAAGAAAAAAGTTAAAGTACAAGTTTTCAATCTGTTAACAGCTTTAATACGAGTTAATCCTCCTCCCTAAAGTTTATATTCTTGCCTCCTAGTGTATTCACTTTTTAAAAGCTTATAATCAACTAAAAAGAAACCGTATATTTAGGTTCCTATGCTTCCGTGCATAATGGTTAGAATCCCGCAATTATTGAGATTAAATATTTCTAAAAAACAATTTAAGACAGGCTACTCTATTAAACTTAAGATAGACTAATAAATGGGCCTTCACTTAATAACTGATTAGAGAAACCCACATCGCAAAGTAATAAAAATGTGACAATTCACAGGGCATTAAAAAAACCTAAAAGCAGCAAGTAGCTTTTAGCAAATTATTATTACCAAATAACGCTTATAAGTCGTCCGGATGTCAAAAACGGAAGTGCAGAAGAAGATACAAAGCCCTTGGCCTCCGGATTTCGAAATTAAATATTTCAACAAGGGATATATTCATAAACACACACACACACACACACACACACACATATATATATATATATATATTATAATATATTTTATAATATATATATTATATATATATAATATATATATATATATATGTATGTATGTATGTATATAAGAGAGGGAGTAAAAGAGAGATTGAGCGGACTCCGTGGTCGAGTTCGTTGTTCAGGCGTCGATAGTCTGCATCCCAGGTTATGCTCTCCGTTTATATTTGATTGATGTTCAAATCAATTGTCGCGTAGAAGTTGCCACTACTACCTAAGGAACAATAATGGACTATTCAGAGATAATATTGGACTATTTAGGAACAATATTTGACTGTTCAGGAACAATATTTGACTATTTAGGAACAACATTGGACAATTCAGGAACAATATTTGACTATTTAGGAACAATATTGGACAATATTTCAATCCATAAAACAATTTAATACTATTCAGGAACAATATTTGACTATTTAGGAACAATATTGAACAATTCAGGAACAATTTTTGACTATTTAGGAAGAATATTGGACTATTAAGGAATAATATTTGACTATTTATGAACAATATTGGACTATTGAGACAATATTTGACTATTTATGAACAATTTTAAGTTATAAGCTAGGTTGTCTTAGAGAAAAAGAAATCTTTATTTGTAAAAATTAATGAATATAATTATAAATCCTAGGGCAACTGGCTCTAGAGTTTTAACTCCTACTGAGGGCCCTCGACAAATTACTAATCAATTAAAAAAAAAAATACATTTTGTAAAAAATATTTTTGTAATATGCTTTGTTATTTTTCTGGTAGAAATAAACAATTTTATTATTAATATTAACTTAATAACAAATACTTAATAACATAATAACTTATAACTTAATAACTTAGTAATTACTTAATAACTTAATTACTTAATAACTTAGTAACTTAATAACAATTACTTTAGAGCAGCCTCTACAGGGAGCAGTGCTTGTCAGTACTAATAGTGAAGTGCTTTTCAATGCACTCTTTGTAAACTGTATACTCCTCCATGCCTCAGTATATTTTCACTATACCTATTATGAAAAATAATCTTCCTCTAAACGAATTTAAAATCAGAAGCAAACAAAAACAAAGAAAAGAAACCTATTACGCCTTATCACATTTCAAAAAATAAACTTATAATACTCTCATTTCGTTTTTTAAGTCTCGTAAATTTTCACTATGGGAGAAAATTTTGAAGTTTTTTTTCTATTCTTTATTCTTTCCTTTTTACCTTCCTTTTGAAATCTTTTTCGTTCCTTCCCGACTAGAAACTGCGAAGTTTCAATCGAAATAAAGCTTTCAAACTTTTATTTTCACATCTATTTCTTTGTAAAGTAGTTTTAAAAACTCGAAACAAAATTTTTGGGAAGTCTTTAAGTTGAAATATAGTTTTCTTAGCATTTCCTACAGGAAAGGAAATATTCTAACAATATGGTCCTTTCTAAAACTACATTAAAAAATATGTTCAATACTTTCTTTTGTTTTAAAGTGCATTATTTTTAATTTTACATTACTAACTACTTTTAGCTATCTTTAAATCAGATTTTAATAAGTACGTCCATCTGTCAGTGTCAATCCCATATTAGCAGAAAAGAGGGATTCTTAATGACCCTCATAAGGTGGAGATTAGACAAATCGAGGCATAAGAGGGAAAACTATAATAAATGCTTTCAGGGACCAATTTTCAGAATCAGCAAAACATATTTTTATTCTGCTTCACAAAAATAAAGTTTAAACTTTATCTCAAAATTTATGACAGATTATACGGGACTTCAGCATAACAATTAACAACGAACTGTACTTTGATTAACAAAAACATAACTGGACCAGCACGAATCCCATACCAGCAAATAAAATAACACTAAATGTACAAAATATATTTTATATAGCCGCATATAAAAAAAATCTGGTACGGGGTACCTCGGAACTTTAACTCATTACATCGGATTTGCTACGCTCATCCTCCTCCTGACTCGCTTCGCTCGTCCTCAGAATAAAAAAGTCGTTAAATTTATACTGCATCACTTCATTGGTCTCGCTTCGCTCTTCGTTGGATAGTAAATACATTCGTAGCGGCAACCCATCTAGCACTGACCACACTCGATGCTGCTTAAAGTTTTTCATCCATAAAAAATCATGTATATACTCGTTGCATTGAAACGATACTTAATGTACTTCTTTATTACGTAAAGATAAATACTTGAACCAAATTTCAACTCAATTGGATTATATTCAGATTTTAAAAAAAAAAACGTATATGTCATTCGACTAAAATTTAACTAATGCGGTAAAACTTAGCTAATATGTTAATCTTATACACATGCATGCTAAATTTCTCATTGGATCTCATTATTTTTACGCGTATTATGATTTTTCGAAATTTTAGTTGAGTCATTATTGCGGGTTAATGACGTCATAAAAATTATTTTCCGAATGGCACAACTACAGGGTACTGATTTTTGTACAAAGTTTTAACTCTCTAGCATAAATATACTGGGCGCCACGATGATAACAGCCACACACACATACAGATAGACAACTTAAAAACTCCTAAAACGGATAATACCAGTGACATCCCGGTTTCCGATTTTTTTTAAATACATTACTTTTCCTATCCAACGGTATAAATGAGGAATAGAAAAAAACGATGAGGAGGCTGCGAACCGGGCGAATTTTTGTATGAAATGAGTGCTTTCTTGCTCAACATCAACAAGCCGCTTCTTGCTGTAGTTTCCAGTTTATACTTTTTAACCTGAGGCAAATTTGATACTACAAACCTCCATGCGTTCTACTTCATTAAAGAATTTCCCCTAAAGGAAACTATTAATATTAGAATCGGCACCACGTCAGAAATGTATCAAAAGGTCGATACCTCCTATGTTATGTTTAAATCCCAATACACCATATTAAATGCCAACCGTTTTCCTCAAAAGGAGCCAGATAATGGCATAAATTGCTCTTAAAACTTCGTTCAATAGCAATGGCAATGCACTGCGAACAACTAGTTTTAGATCCTAGAGGGTAAATCCTTCATAGGTCCCCCAATTTCTAAATACTCTTTAATTTGTTTTACTCTTTGAGTTTTTTTTTGCTAAATATAAAAATTATTAAAATATTAATTTTACCTGGTAGGTCAGTGTTAAAACTTTTAAAGGTTGTATGGTAATATCCAAAAAAATTACCTGAAAAAAAAAATAATTTGAGATAAAGACGGAAGATTAATTTTAATTCATAAGCAAGTACAATGATGAAATCATATAAAACATGTCAAACTTTGAAGAGCTGCGTTTCAGATTGTAAAGTTGAGGTCAATAATAAAAAATGAAAGGAACATAGAAAAAAGTTAAACTACCTTCCGCTTTAAACAAAACATCTAAAATCTAAGAAATGGATCCTCTTAATTATAATTTTGCAAATTTGAAAAGTGCATAATTATACAGTTCTGAAACATTGCGTTTTTTAAAAATGTTCGCACATAATTAAAGAGAAATTTCCTAAATCAAAATGATTCATAGGGCATGGTAATTGTATTTAAGAGTAATAATAGCGCAGAGATTTATTCTTCAAAACTTAGGTAATGTTGTTATTTTATATCTGCTTTCTCTGGATAAGGGAGTTAACGGAAGGACAAAAAGGGAAGGTATATCAATTAATTTAATTCCTTAAATAAAAAAATAATAATCAATCTTCCATGGAATATCTAGAAAGATATTTAAGTTAAATTTTGTATTAAGATATGAAATCTAAAATTAAACATGAGGCCTTCGGTCTCTTGGCCGCTAAGTGGCGGTAAGAGCCTACATTGTATATAAATAATAAATAATATAATATATATATATATATATATATATATATATATATTATAATATATAATATATAATATATATATATATATATATATATAATATATATATATATATATTGTTGTGTGTGTGTGTGTGAATCTAAAAAATATTTATATATAATTGATCAATCCCCATTTATCAAGTCCACCCACCCAAAATATGTACCTCCCCCATCTCACCCCAACCTCATTTCTCTTTAAAAATAGGCTGAAATATTTAAATCATCATATAAAGACCACAAATTATTTGTAGAAAAATGAGAAGACATTTCCGTTTGATTTAAATCAACGGAAATTGTCGAAAGAATATTTATCACAAAAAATTGCCTTTTATGCTGTTAGAATTGACAAAGTATTTGTTTTTAAATTTAGCGGCTATTAAAATTAAGAAAACGGGAATAGGTCGGAACCTTATCGGATTCGAACTTATTCACTCATTTTTATAACATAAAAGATGCTAAATTTAGTATATCTTCGGCCTCGCTTTGCCCGTCATTACACAGAAAAGATCAGTTTTTACCCCAGTGGTCACCAAAAACCAATTGCTCGCTTTCGGTTACCACAAAAGTGTTCTAATAACCGCGGATATGCAGGCTATTTTACCTTTCTTATTTATTACATAGAAGGATACATACTTGTGCCTAATGTTAAACACTTTTTTTAAAAAAATAAATTGTTTATCATAAATAAGTGTGTTTAGACAGGTGCGTATATTTAAATAAGCGTGATTATTATGCTACACATTATATTTATTAATTTTATAAATAAACCATTTATTTGCATAAATAAATTTTACACACATAAGTATATAAAACTATTTAATAATATTATTTATGTTCAAAATCGGCATTGGACCGTGGTACCTTAATAATTGTATATTATTTTATATTATAAATAAATAACCCTTTATTAAAACGGTTAATAATAATATACATTTTTTTTTCAATATATTTTGCACGCATTCATAAATTTATGATATAGTAACAAGCCGAGGCACTCTTTAGGGTTGTAGCTGAATATCATGCAAAAAGTAATTAAATTTAATTTAAAAAAACTTACATCTAAACTTTTAACAAAAGAAATATATTTTAAATACATATAATAATAACAATAAATAAATAACTACATATAAAATTTATTTGTACACTTTTATTGTTAATTGTTCAATTTATTAGTTAAATTCTTTTATTCATTCATCCTGGTACTTAACTTAATCAGTTATTTCTTTTATATCATTTGATACTACCGAGCTTTGCAATACTTGAATACTTGACACAATATATTGTGTCAATATAAATTGTCTCGCACAATTTTAATGTGAATATTAAATTATATTGTAGTATACTCGTATTATATTTATTATACATATTGACTGGCTACTTTGTAAAAACCAACCTGAAAGTCTTGAAAACATCTGATACTGGTAATTCAGGTGAAATCTCGTATTCAATTTTTGTGTGCAAACACAGTATTGTATAATTGTATTTCAACCTTAAACTCTGGTGAATATAAAAGAAAGTAAATATAATATATGTATATCAATTGAAACAACCAAGTTTTACAAGACATGAATAGCTGACTCAATATAATTGTGCGAGAGACATCTAGGAAATTTAACAAGCATGCTACATGTATGTGGCATGTAACAACATGTATGTTGTTGAAATGTAACAACAATGCAATGCTACATTTGGGAACAGTCCCTAGATTTTTTCTTATTACATTTTCTAGGTGTCTCTCGCACAATTATATTGTATAATGAATATAGTATTAAACTATAAAATTTAAAAAATAGATATTTAAAATAACTTCATAGAATATATATAGATAACTTTATAGAATACATGATATAAAAACTGATTCATACATCCGAGCATAGATGCTTTTTGCAATCATGTAAAGTTATAGAAAAAAAAACTATTTTAACACCGTAGAATAGAAATGTAGAAAAAATGAGGATTTTTTCAATGCAAAAAAGCTTTTGCAAGTTTCAACGGAAAAATACATATTCATAACTTTTTTGAAAAAAAATCTATTGGTGGTTATTCTCAGGGAACCCCTCCTAGACTTTAACAGTTACATTTTTTTATCCGGAAACATTTTTATATTTTATCAAATTTCCAAAGGAAAAATGAGCCACGAAGGTAAGGGTAGGGGAATAGGGAGGTTTTTTGTTAAATGGAGGAACTTACTGACTAAGGCTATTATATATATATATATATATATATATATATATATATATATATATATATATATATATTATAATATATATATATATTATATATATATATATATATATTATATATATATATATATATATATAGAGAGAGAGAGAGAGAGAGAGAGAGAGAGCCATATATGATATGTGGGATATATATCCCACTGTGTGATACACAGTGGGAACACCCTCGTTCCCACTATTACCTTAATTTAACAACACAAAAAGGATTGGTCCAGATTATTAAATCATTGTGTCATTAAAATCATAATTTTATTTTAGTGGTATAACGATACAGCAGGTATGGTTTCCTAAAGATATTCTTTAGAAAACTATACCTGCTGTATCGTTTTGTGAATAGTTGTCGCAGAAATAAATACCGTGTCCGGGTAAAAAAATAAATAACATTTATTCCATTTTTTAGCGTTACATAAATTGTAAAAATTTGTGTTGATCATTCAAATTATTTTGCAATAGGACCATTCCATCTCAAATCAGGCAGATGGCTAAAAAATCTTGTCAGATGACCCTTGCCGTTTTTCTTGAAAATTTGGTATAATGTTTTATTCGGAAGATAAACTAAGTTGCCATAATGGTTTTGCTAAAAAAAAAAATAATATGGGAATTACGGGGGATCAAAGTTTGGAAAATCACCAAATTTCTTTCTTTTTAGGAAAAAAATATGTTTCATAAATATTGTCATAAATAAAGAACAAATAGTGATAGAATAAGAAAAAAAAAAGGAATAAAGAAAAATATGTATCTGAGTTTCTACTTAGAGTTTTGACTGGTAATTTCTAGGATAAAAACGAAAAAAAAAATCAATTTTCACAAACTTTAAGATTGTTTTTGGTCTTTTCTTGGTATTAAAGTGCTGAAACTACATATCGGTGCTAATCTTTATCGTTCGTTTATAATAGTAGTATTCACCTAATTTTTTTCTAGATTCTAGGGAAAACGGTGTGGCTCTGAGAGTGTGGATTTTCCGAACTTTGATCCCCGTAACTCCCAAATCATTTTTTTGCAAATAGTTTGGGCAAACAAATTTTCAAGAAAATTGGCGAGGGTCACCTGACACCCTCCTGCTTGATTTGAGATGGAATGGTCCAATAGTTTCATAATTGCTAGTTAGTGACGTCATAAAAACATATAATCTGGATATTATACCTAGACCTAAAGATTGTATTTCAAAAGTCTTTAAATGTACTTTAAAGATATAATAAGTCGTAGGCATCGCTGGACATTAGACGAATAATAGTTTTAATTCTAGCGCTCGCTCATCCACGTGCTGACCTCTCTCGATGCTGCTTATCCAATAAAAACTGTAGACATGAAAAAATATGTTTCACTTCACAGTGTAAGTGACATGAATCTTTATATTATTATCCCATGAAGGGATACAATGAACTTGTTTGTTTTTAAAGACTGTATTTGTTAGACTACATGTGTCCTAAACTTCAAAGTGGTTTAACCATTTTTTAGCACATTATGATTTCGTTTAATTTGTGCTGAAGTTTAATAGGTTGTTAAGGACGTCAGAAAAAGTATTATTCAACTAGACACAATAATTGTTTTTGTGCCAAGTTACAAATTTCTAAACATAATCGGAGTAACGACAAACACACACACAACAGCTCAGTGAAAACCAATCAAGGACTTTAAAACACCTTAAACTCATGGAGAGATCTTGGTCTAGTGCGAACACAATACTTTTCCAATAAACTTACGATATAAATGAGAAAAAATATATAAAATAGTAAAATAAAGAAAATACTTTTAACGGACGTTTTGGGATTAATCCCAAGAGGGGAGCCGGACTCCTTACCTTTTAGACATATATTCCTACGACCAATATTTATTTATTTGAAACCAAGAAGCAGCAAAGCTTTAAAATTCGAGTACCCTAAATTGCCACTGAATTATTAAGGGTAGAAATTATTTTCTAAGAGAAAAAATACCTGATTTTTAGCTAAAATATTTAAAACAAGTGCATAATTTACCATATTTAAATATTTTTCTGGTCCATTTTGCTTCTACTTTACATCCGAATATTGTATTGTAAGTACATCAGAACATTTGCTATTACTTGATAAATGCCAACTATAAGATAAGACTAAACGTCGTAGGATGACACGAGCAAAATGAGAAAAAATTACGTCTTCTCTCTGACTTTTAATTTATTTAAGAAAAGCAAAGGAAAATACGAATAAAAATTAAAGTACTATGTAATCCGGTTGCTTTGTCAGGTTTTAAAATATCTTTTGGAGTCGCATATTATCTTCCAAAGAATAAATGCGGAGACGGAGCCGCAGGGACTAGACTGGAAGGGATTTTAATTTAATGGCTCTAGGTATAGAGTTTTAATATAATTTTATTTATTATTTGAAATTTTTGGAGCCAACCCAAATGTTGTACCTTTAAATTTGAAATTGTAATTAGCGCCTTGCATCTAGGTCTTAGTTTAGTTACAGTCATCCATGAAAGTTGGTAACACTGATTTGGCAACATAACCTGTTGCTTTTAGGTTTTTTCGGTTCCCTTTTACAGCCATGCTGCAGTTGATCATGTTCTCGCTATGTTAATTCTATAAGTAAATTGAAGTATCTATAAGTAGGTGTAACTCAATATTCAACAGTATGTAGTCATATTAACCCATAATGTTCAGAATAAACTGTTCTAGATGACTTAGGTACTCACCAATGTCATATCAGATGTATCGCATGTTCTCCATAAGCACCGTGCTAAATGTTTAGCCGGCTGCTAATCGGACCTCTCTAATAGGCCTAATCTTTGGGTTAATCCTTCTTACGAGTTGGCCCATGGCAGGCATTTACCTATCTTTTATCTCAACATGATCTAGAACAGCTAAGGTATTAATATCAGTCGTGTTATTAATATCAAGAAAAGTTGAGTGGAGTGCCGTTTTTATATAGTTTTAGATACTAATTCGAATGAAACCGATTCGAAGTCGATAAGACCACTTTACCAGGGACAAAGAAGTCGAAAAACATACGGTGGTGAATTACCGAGAAACTTAAAATACAGTAAATAATTAAATGAAAAGTCTCTCCACCAAATAAAATCTTTTAACCTAGCTAGAGGCTATCATCAGTGCAAAACCTAACCAACAAGTTACAATACAATAAATAAAAAGCATAACAAAAATATGAAGTAACAAATTCAAGTACTACTCATGGGCTAAAATGAAATTAAAAAGAATCAGGCAAAATAAAATATTAAACACGATAGTTAAATTGTAAAAAAATACTAAATTAAATTAACTATTAATCGGTATTTAATTACTCTCTTCAGTTGTACTTCTAGTCAAAAATTAAAAAAAAAACATTAAAACAAAAAGCCTTCAATAAGAGTTTTCTACTGACAACTTAAGATTCCCACCCTTGATGTTTAGTGCTTGTCATGTAATGTTATGATTTTTTTTATTTCTAATCAAGTTTGTTATTCATGTTAAGTTGCTATGTTTATACAGCCTTTATAATAATTTGTAATAAACATTTTTTCATTTCATTGAAAACTTTTGAAAATTGAGAAACTGTGTAAGAATGAAATCTCAAGTATGTAAATAAATTAATAAAATAATATACAACGTTGAAAAAATAAAAGAAAGAGTGAGTGTAAGATTTAGATATTAGATTCAGACTATTAGAAGACGGCGCAAGTAATATTGCGTGCAGTAGTTATTAGTGGGGACTGACACTGCTTACAAGATAACGTTAGACAATACAGTTTAAGGTAGCCAGGAAGTATTATTTTGTGGAGACTTTTAATTTAATAATTTATATAGAACTCCATTCTCGCTCATTCTCAAGATATAAAGCATTTTTAAAAACAAATGCGCTAAACCCTAAATATAAGCTTTAAATAAAAGCTTTCAACTATAGTGCAAATAATGGTGTGCCCAGCTAATTTTGGTTAGTATAACCCATCAGATAAATACGCGCCTTTCCTTCGAAAAATCAAGATAAATTGAGTAACGAGTCATAAGGCTACTGATTAAATCATAAAGCATAAACTAGATTGTTTTTGCGATCCATTAAAGAATAATCCATTAAGTCAGAAATGTATTTTCAAGCATGGGAGTTCGTATTTTAAAGGAAATTTGCCCGACGTGTGGACTCCCTGTCCAGTTTATTTTCTTCTCATACCAAATTTTTTTTTATTCTTCATAAAAATTACCGTAGATTAATCTGCTCAGTTTCAACACTTGATCAATTAAAGAACTAATTAAAGATCTCCAAAAAAAATAAAAAAATCTAAGGATTATGACGTTACATCTAATCCTGTTTAAATACAGTTGTTTAGTAGTAAAAACAGCGTGAAAACCTTCAAGAAGGCAGGATTAGCAAACCTAAAGATCCATTTAACAGGTTTAATCCCATTCGTAGGTTTAATCCTCCCTTTTTAGCACTTTCCGCCCTCCATTAGATTGAAGAATGTAAAGAGTTTTTGTAATAAAGCATGTCAGTTTGAAAACCCAGTTTTAAATGTAAGATTAACGAGTTCTCCAGAGTGGGTGTGTCGTTAAAGTACTTTGGTGAAATGTACAATACTTAAGACCTTATTTTCTTAAAAACTTTTTAACTGTTAGTGTTATTTTGTTAGATTGTTGGATCTAAACAAAACAAGCAACTATGCACTTATTTAAGTTAATAGAAAGGGACATGTTTAGAAATTTACATTTAAAGTGTAATTGAAATGACGAAGTTTAAACGTATGCTTTATTTAACAGGAAGAATAAAACGATGTAAGTATATTATTACGAATCGGAGTATTATATAAATGAATGTAAATTTACTTACAGATATTACCTTTTACTATTTGTTTATAACCTTCTCAATAAGCAAAACAATATGAAACCATCGGGAGGTGAGTTTGCCTCTAAATTTAGTACCTGCTAATGTAATGATTGTAAGCATGCGCAGTTTGTACCAAGCATGGTCAATTTGTTTTTGTATATGTGGTTCGTGAGTGATTCCTCTTTTATTTTTGTCCACGATGGGGTCACTTTGCTTTATGGCAAATCGACTAAGCGTGTCATCCTCTTAATTCAAGATCCTTGGTTAATATTTATAGTTGCTCCTTCATGCTACAGTTGTTAAGGCATGTCAGTGTTTTCTCTTAGCAAACGAACATTTTACTCATTACCATGAGCCTAACTCAAATATGATTCATTAGCATGTTTACTGAATATGTTTCCTAGTTAGAATCTAACTAGGAAATACCATTCCATAATCACCCTACGGGTTAAGCGTAAAAACTATGATAAGGCATATAAAATTAAATTACTTATCATATAAAATTAAATAACTTATCACATAAAATTAAATTACTTATCATATAAAATTACAAATCTTTTTCATGATAGTCAATAAAATATATTCGTTTAAAATTATTTGTTTCATATTAAAATCAATCAAAGATAGAATTTTATATTAAATATAAATTGTGTGAAGTATAAAAATATCTAAAATAACAGGAGATTATTATAAACATATTATTATTTTCTCTTTTTAAAGTTCAACGTCAACTGACCTGAATTGATAAAGAAAATGACTTGGAAACCCCTATAGAAGGTTTTATAGGCAAAAATTTACATATCTGCTACAGAAAGGAAAAAAGGCACGATAGAAAGCAGCCTTTATTTAAGGTATATTGAAAAGTAGTATTAATAAAATATTGTGAGCCTATCTCTCGCCGTAAATCAAAAAGTAAAGATTGTATGCCAAAGGTCTTAAAATATATAAAATTATAAAGATATTCTTAAAAATATATCATAAACAGCACTTTATTTTTATTTTCTTTTTAAATGGCGATGATCAAAAATATAGTTTGCGAGTTGCTACTCTATCATAAATACATACTACATTATCTTTTATACATTTTAAACTTATCTAAAATATATTTATTTTTATGTAGTACAGTCTTTTATCGATTTCCTTTAGTGTATAAGCAATTTTTGTTCATACAATTTTTATATTTTCGTATGTTTAAAAAAATGAAAGTGTTTTAGGGAAGGATGGGAAAAAACGTTGCAGTTTACGAAAAACCACGTACTTTTTTGGTAAGTTAGATTTTTCCCCCTTTTTTAAGGATAGGGCTCTATAGAGTGTTTGTATCACGTAAAAAAGGAGAAACCACCAAAAAAATTGTAAAAATGGAAGCATAAGAAAGACATCAATATGTACGATATATTCCATAAATATGCCATATGGTAAAAGAGGGGGAAAGATTTTTTCTTGAAGAGAAAGGGTAAAAACACGAAAAAATCGTAATATTTAATGTTAAAGGATGTTTGACAGATATTTTTTCGGGCTTAGAAGGATTGAAGAAATATTGACTTATTTTTTCTAGTATGCATACGAAAAAAAATATAAGTGGGTGGTATGAGGACTAAGATGGCAAATAATAAGGGATGGTAGGAAATATAACGAATATGAAAAGATATATCCTTACAAGAAAAGAAAATGAAGGAAATAACCAATATAATATCTTATTCATACTTTCTCTTCTTACTCAAAGCACGGGAAAATATTGTGTTTTGATAAATTTACAATATTTTGATACGTAGCATGCTAAGGAGATTTTTTAATACATGCATTGCTCCAGGTGGGTGTAAAGAGATAACTTAAAAACTGTTAAATTTTCAACCGTTTGACATAAATTTATTACTCACCAGGCACTTTTTTAGTGTAATGGAAACTTAATTTAAAAGAAATATTACATTTAAATCCTACAAATTACAAGATATTACAACAATATAGCTTTAAAGGCACCCATTTAATAAACGCCTTGGAGTGGCACACCTTGTATGCATTGTAGAATGTGAATTAATGCTGAGATAAATCAAACTTAATATGATATTAAATTAGTTTATTAAATATCTAGAACAACTCTCTAACAACAAGATAAGAGAACATAGAAGAGAACATAAAAATGAGAATTAGGTAACAAATTTTATGTGCTTCACAACTGAGCATTACATCAATACATAACAATATTAATATGTCTTGCAGCGCTTTAAAACAGAACAAAGCAATAATTCCACTATTGCCACTCAGTGACGCAATCATTTGTCCATTAATATGCCATCACGTAGCATCACTAACATCACTAATTATTCATTTAGTACCAATTTATCGTTGTAGTCCTAAAGCCGCAGGCCTAAAATAACGACTTATTTTTACTGCTTTAAAAGTTTTTTTAGCGGATTTTCGAAGAAAAATGAGCTTATGAGTCTAGGATCATGGTGGTGAGGCGTGGGGGGAGGTTGCTGGGGGAGTCACTGATCAAATATATATAATATATATATATATATATATATTATATATATATATATATATATATATATTATATTATATATATATATATATATATATATATATATCATACATTATGTGTGTGTGTATATATGTAAAGTTTTGTGTCCTTGTGTCCTAAACGTTTGACGTCATTAAGCCACGATAATGACCCCACAGACATGCGGGTCACAAAAATACGCGCCGTCGCCGCGTAGCGGCAAAGAGGCCGAAAGCCTATTGTTTTAAATATACATTAAATTATGAAAAAAAACATAGTATGCCTATCCTGAGTAAAGCCAAGATAGACAATCATATCATTCATATAATAGACATCGCACGTGGTCGTGTGCAAAATTTAAAGCAAACACACAAATTTCAAAAACACTTGGTGGTTTAAAATGAGTCACGTTTTTCAGGTCTGGGTCCTAGACTGTCTTTGGCATTCTAACATACCATAGATCATACCGTATTTTATGCAATACTAACTCATGGCAAAAATATCAAATCATTCGACAAAGTTATCACAAATTATAGGGTAAAGCAATAACATTTTAGTGAGAAAAGTTTCAAAAAATAACACGATTCTAAGATAAAACAATAAATTTTAATAATAATGAACGGGATTTGTCGGAAAATAAGCAAATTAGAAGTGAATAAAACCGCATATTTATTTTGAGACCAGACAACGATAAAAGTCTCAAAAAAGCACAAAGTCATTGATTTCAAAATTGTTTTCATAATATCAGGGGTTAATTATCCTTCAGATTCACCAAACTTTGATTTATTGCGATAACATGATGCATTGTGTAATTTCGAATGTTTTCAAGGATCTAAAACAATTTTTAGGGTCTCAATTTTATAAATACTTTTGGGTAAAATGCTTTTTATAGATCTGTACTCGACCATAAATAGCAGGAATTTTCCGAGGAAGGGGAGGAAAAAGGAAAATTCTTAAAAAAAGAATAGTGGTTTAAAACGTCATCATTTTCTGCAAGTGACATGTGACCGATGGAAGGGGTATTTTGTAGTACGGGCAAAAATCTCAAAAAAGCACAACTGCTGAAAAAATATCCCCCACATATTATAGGGGTTGGCTTTTTTTACGATATGAAGAGCACTACATCTAGAAAGGACAAAAGAGAATCAGGATGCCCAGAAAAGACAGGGAGTAAAGTATTTACACTTCCCTAGACCCTAAAACCTACTATTATCTCCCTTACCAAAATCATTTTTCACCCTAATGATTAATGAACATGACATTGACTGGAAACAAAATTGACTCAAATATTTTCCACCCCCTAATCGAAAAAGAACAAAACTTTATTCATTGTATTTAACCAAATCAGGAATGGAATACTCTTTTTCTCTCCTAAAATACTCTTTCAAATATTTTTAAATAAGCTATTTTAAATATTCTTAATCAAAGCATAAATAAAGAAAATTTGATAAAATTGCCGACTTGACGTTCTCGAAAGCGTAATAAAGGAATAACCAAAATTAGTCCTTTGAAGAGCCTAAAATTATGGGGTAAACACGAGAGTATATGTATAAACTTTAAAATAGCTTTTTAAACAAGGATTAGAATTTTAAATTTAGTATTACGCTTTATTCTATCAGTCTATTCTAAAGAAACAAAACTGATTTTCGAGAAAAAAAAACAGTCGTATTCACGAAGTTATCTGGCTGTACGTGTGTTTGTTACGTATCATCCAGTCCATTTATGCTAGATAGTTGGAACTTGCTACAAAAATCAATCTTTAAATCTATTTGACCTATCCAGAAAAATAATTGTTATGACGTCACTAACCCGCAATGATAATTCATCAAATGTTTGAAAATTCATTAAACGCGAAAAATTTGGTTAATGTTCGAGTTTTGGTACGCACATGTGCCAAGTTTAATTTTATCATCAGCATTCATTTAAGTTTTATCGAATGACTTGAATACGTTTTTTTTAAAAATCGGAAATAATCCAATTAAGTTGACATTTTTATTAACTTTAAATTAAGTTTATTAACAGATTAATAACATCTTGGCGTATGAAGAGTAGAGTGTTTTTTTTCTAATATTTCCTTAACCATAGGCAGCTACTCAACATTAACTGACGTCAATCAAGCGAGATCAAGATAAAAATCAATAAATACTTAAATATAATAGTTCTTAATAATAATCTTGAGACTACCCACTAACTCTTAAAAGTAAAAAAAATATTAGCAGGCAAAATTTTATAACAGTAATCGCTCCTAATGATTGATACTTATAACTCTTATTTAGGAACACAGCAGCTTTCCGTCCTATTAAGACCAAAATATACTAGCAAGGATGTCCGCATGCCAGGCGAATTTCCTTTGGAATGCGTGTTTTCGTTCTTAACATCTTTTTTTTGCTTAAGGTTCCGGCTTATGCTTTATATCTTGAGCAGTTTCTCAATTATCTAGCACTACTGTAACTCATTTTATCTAATAAACTGCGTAGGCTTCCGCGGTTATTGTCATGAAGATTTAGGTCTTCCGGTGGTGACCGCATCAATGTAGATGAAGAATCCGACGTTTCGCTTCCACTGTGGGAGGCATCTTCAGGGAAGTAGGACATCATGGATAGAAACACAATGCTCTAAGAAACTGAACTGACTCATTTTATCGATATTTTTTAAAGATTATGCGCATAATCTTATGTATTGTATTATCCAGTAGGTAATACAATACAGCGTCTCTAAAACTAACAGTGCACACTATTCTTTGCACTAGTAAAAATTCAGTTAGTATTTATCTTTTAACATTTTAGCGCATTTACTCTAAAAATATAAAAGAAATGTTAAACCGAAACCTTAAGCAAGAAATAGATGTTAAGCACGGAAACACGCATTGCAAAAGAAATCCACCCAGCATGCAAACCACCGACCCAAACTTATTTTGTAAATAAGTATTATATAATAAAAGAAAATTTTAAATATAAAATAATTAAATAAATAAATATAATTTTATTTTTATTTATATGTAATTGCTTATTACATATAAGTATTATATGTAATAAGCATTATATAAACTTATATAATGCAAATAAGTGAAAAAAATTGTCCTTACCAAGATTCGAACCCAAGCTTTTAGTAGTTGTATCGACTAATGACCATTTTAGCGAATTTCCTTTGGAAATTCGGCTAATGGGATAGGCGTCATGGCGGAATTCGAACCTCGGACCCGACGACACAAATCCGTTTTAGAGGTCCCTAATGACGAAAAAATACGTTTCGCGAGACTTTATATATATATATATATATATATATATATATATATATATATATATATATATATATATATATATATATATATATATATGTATATATATATATATATATATATATATATTATATATATATATATATATTAATATATATATATATATATATATATATATATATATATATATATATATATATATATATATATATATATATATATATATATATATATATATATATATATATATATATATATATATATTATATATATATATATATATATATATATATATAGTTCTAGACACTTTCTTGTAAACACTCTGTAGCGACAGGGGCTTGCGCCTGACTGTAATTACAATTAAGGGAAGCACAATAATAATAATACAGGAAACCAAGTAGTATGAGTAAGAGCAGGTTATATATTAGAATTTTACACATTAAATATAAGTCCTAATTAATGAACAGGTACCAATTATATTTTAAATAAATAATAGCTATGAAATATAAATTAAGTTAACTTGGCCAATATTTAATTTAGCTTAGTGCACTTAGCTGACGCGCTCGCGAGTCCCGTGGTTCAGCTGCTGATCACGGTGCCGATCATCTCATCTTCAACCGAGTTTGTTATTTGAACCTCATAGGCTGGATGTAGTTTAGTGATCTTCTAAAATGTGCACTTTCACTAAATTATGGTAAACGTAAAAAAAAAGAATTAAATGCTATATCACAGAGCTATAAGATGGCGGCAGATGCAACATTTTCCCGGAAACTTTTCAAAAACTAACTGCCTTCAGTGTTGCCAACTTGGGTGGAAGAATTGAACGAAATCTAAAGCCCGATCTGAAATGCGGACTCAGGTTCAGATGGAATGCTGTGCGGGTCCGGCATGCTCTGTCGTAGACATCCCGCCTACCTAAACATATATGATGTATGTTTAAAATCCATGCTACTTAGTCCTTAATGAATATTCCTCATGCAGATAAGTTCGAAACGAAAACGAGAGTAAATTTAACAAATAATATTTACACCTTAAGTCTAACTACATATAAGTTTACAGTAAGATTAAAGAGATCTTTCTTAAACTAAATCACAATTATAAGTTCATTCAAAATTAAATAATAAATTAAGTTTTTAATATTAGGTTAAGTTTTATATATAAGTTTAATTTAAGTTATATAATTATCAATTTAAGGTAGAATTAAGTTTAGTTTAATGTTATTATTTTAAATAGATTATAAGTTAAGTTTAGATTATAAGTTATAAGGTTTAATTAAATATGATATTTATAGTGTTATGTTTTAGCGCGCTAAAGTGTAAAAGTGTAGTGAAATAAATTATAACATTATAACAACTTTGATTAGTAATAAATTAATAATTACAAAATTAGGATATATACATATATAAAATTAAACATAAACGTAGGCAAAATAGAACAACAATCTTTGGTTAGTATAGATAATAAATAATAGTAATATTAATAAGAGGACAGGACACAAAATTACAAAAAACGTACAAAATTTTAATTATCAATTCCTGAATTCTTTAGGTATAATATAACAATTACTTAAACTAAGTTTTGAGTCATCCTCTAGCGGAAGGAAAGGTATTAGTTTGGTAACAGGACGTTTGAAGAGGCCCTTAGTAGTCCTCACAGAGGCCGCACGAATAGTTCCGTCTGCTGCAGGAAAGACTTCGATTATACGTCCAAGAGGCCACTTTTTCCGATCCGTCTCTTCTCCTTGAATGAAGACGAGGTCGTTTCCTTTCAGGTTAGGCTGCTCAATACGCCATTTACTACGAATCTGCATTTCGTGCAGGCATTCATTTCTCCACCTTTTCCAAAACATCTGAGTTCTCTGCTGAACAAGTTGCCACCTGTCAAGTCTTCCTTCTTTTATTTCCAATAGAGAATATTCTGGTAGAGATATTAAAGACCGTCCAATTAATAAGTGTCCCGGTGTAAGTGCTTCCAAATCATTGGGATCAGTAGACATTGGGCTAATGGGTCTAGAATTAAGTAAAGCTTCTACTCTAGTAAACAGAGTAGATAACTCCTCATAGGTAAAGTTTCCTTCGCCGTACGCTGAACGCAGTAATCTCTTTGCGGATTTGACTCCTGCTTCCCAAATACCTCCCCAGTGAGGGGCATGCGGAGGCATGAACTTCCATCGAATACCTCTCTGACTAGATTTACTTTGAATTTCGTTTTGAGTTTCAGTCGTATAAAACCATTGATTCAATTCAGACAGCTGACGAGAGGCTCCCACAAAATTAGTTCCGTTATCGGACCATATAACTGATGGTAAACCTTTCGACTAACAAATCGCTCAAGAGCTGCCCAAAACGCAGCAGTACTGACCGATGACTGCTCCAGATGAATCGCACGGGAACTTAAACATACAAATAAACATAAGTAGCACTTTGAAGTACTGGCTTTTCTCCTCAGCGAATCCCTGACTAGAAACGGACCAGCAAAGTCCACTCCTACGTTAGTGAATGCATAACTTTCCTGAAGTCTAGCTGCCGGTAAATCGGCCATTTTGGGGTAACATGGAGTTGCATTATAACGCCGACATGTAGTGCAATTTCTTGTAACGTTACGAATGCGATTTCTGGCTCCGATAATCCAGAACGATTCTCGAATATGGGAAAGCAGCAAAGTCGGTCCTGGATGAAGAAGTAGTCTATGATGATAACTAATGATTAATTCAGCTAGGTGAGACTTATTTGGAATTAAGAAGGGATGGCGAGTTGTGTAAGGAACTTGAGCTTTGTCAATACGCCCGCCTACCCTTAGAGCTCCATCCTTGTCAAGGAAGGGGTTTAACGTCAACAGCTGTTTAGGAATCGCTGTGTCCGATAAAGGCTTACTATTATTAAAATGATGTTCTTGTTCAAGTTTAATACACGTAACTAAAGCTCGATTAAGTTCATCACAAGAAAAATCGTTGCTTAGATACGATTATTGGGATGACGAGAATTGTGAATAAACGCAACAACCATGCAAACCTTCTTCTTAGCGCTGTAAACGTTAAGGAAGTGCAAAGATGTGGTGTAAAATAATTCCCGAGTGACAGCTACTAGGATGGCTGAAGACTTAATCTCAGGAAGTTGGTTCACACTAGATTTGAACTCCTGAATCGACTGCACCGGCCAGTCTTCAAGATTGTCAGTTGCCCATTCTGGGCCATGAAACCATAGGACGTTATTCTTAAAGGTTTCGATATCGACTCCTCTGGACCCTAAGTCACTTGGATTGTCTTCTGATCTGACGTGAAACCACTGCCGAACTGATGACACTTCTAAAATCTTCGTCACCCGATTGGCTACAAAGGTTTTAAGTTGGTATGCTGGAGTGTTAAGCCATCCTAATACAATCGTCGAATCGGTGAAAAGATGAATTCGCGGTGCTGGAGATAATTCTCCGCAGAATTCAGATAACAACTCTACAAGACGCGTTGCTAACAGCGAAGCGCATAACTCAAGACGAGGTATTGATATAGTTTTGAGAGGTGCTAATTTGACTTTGGAAAATAATAAGTTGCAAGTAGTTGTGCTGTCTGTCTTAGTTCGTATGTAAGCAGCTGCACAGTAGGCTAATTCAGACGCGTCACCGAAAATAAGGAGGTCATATGCCTTGGCTTCCCCTCGGCAGACTTGTCTAGGTATTTTCACGTCTGATAGATGAACAAGTTGATGAACAAATGAAGACCACTTTTCACGTAATGTATCAGGTAAGACTTCATCCCAGGTTAAATTATGTTTCCACGCGAGTTGAATTAAAGATTTAGCTATAATGATAACAGGACCCAAAAGACCTAAAGGGTCATATATGCGTGACACAGCAGCTAAAATAGCTCGTTTTGAAGATACGAATTCAGGAATAGACACCTCGTAACTGAACACATCACCACGAGGGTCCCATTGCAGACCAAGTATCTTTATTCTAGAGCGATCCTCTGGATTTTCTATTCGTTTAGGTAGATCAGAGTTGCATCTATTTTCTGGATCAATTGCTTCCAAAAGTGCTGTGGTTGCTAGACCATTTACTAAGAGGGAATTCCTTTCTTCATTATTTCAATTACTTGGCGTTGTAGTTCCAAGGCTTCTGCTACCGAGTCTGCCCCATCTGCCAGATCGTCTACATACATCCTTTTGCGAATGGCCCTGTCAGCTAATGGAAATTCCCGACCTTCATCGATACAGAGTTGTTTTACACATCTAAGAGCTAAGTATGGAGCACAGGACAGTCCATAGGTAACAGTGTTTAATTCATACTCTTGAATAGGACCTTCCGGACTGGATCTCCATAATATGTGCTGGTACCCGCGATCATCGGGGTGTACCAGGATCTGTCGGTACATCTTAACCAAGTCCACAGTAAAAACTATTTTATGTTTCCTAAAAGCTATCAGGATATCGACGATACTATTTTGCAGTTTAGGCCCGGGCAGCAACCAATCATTTAAAGAACCAATATTCGTTCTCGCCGAAGCGTCAAATACAACGCGAATCTTACTTTTGTCTCCATCATGTTTCACTACTCCGTGGTGAGGATGATATAATTTCCAGGAGATTTACTTTCACTCATGTGTCCCATAGATTCATATTCCTCCATAAACTCACAATAAAGTTTACTAAGGTTAGGATCACGAACTAACTTACTTTCGATGCTGTTAGACGTTTCACGGCTTGCCACTTTGTTGAAGGGAACTGTGGTGCTTCGTCTTTAAACGGCAGTCTGACGACATATCGACCTGTAGGGAGACGATAATGCGTCTTAGCAAATGCTTCTTCACAATTAGTATACTCAGGATCCTCGGTTTTGACCAGAGGAGGTTCATCTAACTCCCATAATTTCTCAAGATCTTCCCGAAGAGTAGCTCTTGAAGGACGTCTTCTTGTAGCGCATAATGCCCGAGTATACTTCGCCTCACTGACATCTTCCACACGCCCAAGGACTACAAAACCAAAAATGGTGCCCACTAATTTAGGTTGACCTTGATTGACTGTTATGATTTCACCAGTTAATATGTCTGAGAATAAATCACCTCCTAACAGAAAATCAACGGTACTAGGTTCCCAAAATTCAGGATCAGCTAGGGTGTACCGCTGGTAGGGAATCCTAAACTCTTCCTTAATAACATATGAAGGGAGTTCTGAAGTTATCTTGTCGACCACCAAAGCCTGAGTCGATACTTCGGATAAGTCAATATTGGATACTAAACGCATTTGGTGCGACCTTTAAAACCAGGAAATGGTGTTTCACCAATCCCTACTATATCGATCTCGCAGGAACTAACGTCAAGGCCAAGACGAACAGCTACATCCCGAGATAAGAAGTGAAAACTGACTACCTGAGTCCAGTACAAGCCTAATTGTATGTGGTTGACCTTTTGTCTATCAATGAACATAAAGCTGTTCCTAAGACAACTTGAGTAGGACCATTAGAAGCGGTACTCAAAGACTTAGCTACATGCGACTGATGACGAGCTCCCCTCTTATCACCAGTTGAGGCCGAAGACTGTTGCTTAGATGTATGTTCAATTTCAGAATCAGTGCTGGACCCTGAGAAGTTTCGATATGGAGAAGCCAATGATGACGACCTCGACAAAAGACGACACTTGAAACTTCGTATTGCATTTTCTAGTGGGATGTGACGGAAACAGCAAAGTCTACATCCATTCCAGTCCTTCAAGCACGCTACGCGCTGTTCTGGCGTTTTACTATTGAAGGTGACACATCTAAATAAAATGCTGACCTTTGCATGCTGGACACATGCATTAGTCGCTTAGTGGTATCTACCTCAGGCTCAGTGTTCACTTTAGGCCGTTCTTCAACAGCAGCTAAGGCAGGTTTTAGCTGGTTTAGGCTTGCTATAAGCATAAACTGGATGGTCTAGGTGTCGATTGTGTTGGGGCAAATCTCGTGTTTTGATATCTTCTGGAGCTGCTACTATTATTTACTTCACTCTTATATGAGCTCGATGCTAACTCTCCAGCAGTGCACCTATTTCGAAGAAAATTTATTAAGTCATCAGATGACGGAAACTTTGACTGGTCTTGGTGAAATTCGAAGGCTTCCCGTGTAAAAGGATCTAGACATCGTCTAATCAAATAAAATATAAGGAAGTCAGCTCTATCAGTGATGTTTATTTGCTTAAAAGCTCCTACCCACTCTGAAATTTGACCTGTAATAACAGTAAGCTGTTCAGTAGATGGTTGTAAGGAGTAGGTTTTAAGTAAATAACTTATCCAAGTAAATGTAGCAAGAAGGCGCTGATTGTCATATTGATCCAGCAAAGCCTTCCAGGCCACGGTAAAATTGCCTCAGTTATCGCAAACCTAGAGATAATCGATGACGCCGAACCCTTTAAACTTGAATTAAGGTAGTGAAACTTATCTATCGTTAGCAGGTCAGGATCGTTAATGACTAATGAGGTGAAACTATCTTTAAAGTGTTGCCATTTAGTGCGCTCTCCGTCGAATGTAGGAATAGGTATTTGAGGCAATTTGGCGCGTGTTCGATTGGACATAGTTCTATTTAAACTTGTGTCTCTAGTGCTCTCAGCGCTAGCGTTATTAAGGTCCAACCTGTCTATCGACATACATATAGAGTAATAAAAGGATTTCGCCTCATCACGTCGCTCTTCGTCCTTATCATTAAGTTGATTCCCTCCTACATCTATCAGCTCTTCGTATAGAGTTCGATACCGATCATATAAGGATTGAGCACTTCGAGATATAGATTTAAAGGCAAGAATCCTCCCACTATTATTCTCCCGGCAACTCCCATGGCATATATTCTTGTAAGTCAGCTGAGACGTTTAAGTTTTCTCCTATAATTGGTTATTACGTCATTCGCCGCATCATTCAGCCTGTTGTCACCATTGTTATGAACCTTATTGTCACTTAAGTTCCCATCACCGTTAGGGTTTGGCGGCCGGTCGTCGTTACCTCCTCTTGTCATGGTAATGTTGGAATTAAAAAGATGAGAAAATTCCTCGTTCATACTAANGTAATTTGGGGCGCTGAGTCGAATGAAAACCGGTCCGAAGTCAATACGGACCACTTAAAGTTACCAAAAAGTCGAAAAAACCACAAAAAGAAAAAAACCAAAATTACGGTCGTTGAAAATTAAATTTCGAGTAGGGTGTCGTTTTCAATTTTTTCGGGCCTCTGAGTTGAATGCCAGTGGTCGGAGTCAATACGACCACTCAAACTCAGGGCACCTGGGTTCACATCCTGGAAGGGTCGAAAAATTTTTATCGTTTTTTTTTTACTTAATATAAGTTTACAACTAGAAAATAATTCTGGCGCGGTGATCCGCATGTCGGGCGAATTCCTTTGGATGCGAGCACTCAAACCCAGAGTACCTGGGTTCAAATCCTAGTAGGGACAATAATTTTTTTATCGTTTTTTTTACCTAATAAGTTTACAACTAGAAAATAATTCTGGCGCGGTGGTCCGCATGTCGGGCGAATTTCCTTTGGATGTGCGTTTTCCGTGCTTTTAACATTATATAAGTTTACAACTACTAAATAAATTATTCCGCCGCGGGTGGTCCGCTGTCGGGCGAATTTCATGTAGAATGCGTGTTTCCGTGCTAAACAATCATTTTTGCTTATGCAAGAACCATATCTATAGCGTGGTCCCGGTTCATGCTTTAGAACCTAAGCAGTTACTCAATTGTCATGCACTGCTCGTAACTCATTTTGTCTGTATTTTCCAAAGGAAATGCGCTAAAACCTTTACTAGATAACTGACTAAGCTTAAAGATAAGTAACTAAGCTTTTAAACTAATGCAAATAATAGTGCGTACTTCTTATTTTAGAAGTACAACGTGAAGTAATCACGCAGTTGCAGAACAACTGCGCATTTCCTTTGGAAAATACAGACAAAATGAGTTACGAGCAGTGCTTGACAATTGAGTAACTGCTTAGGTTCTAAAGCATGAACCGGGACCACGCTATAGATATGGTTCTTGCATAAGCAAAAATGGATTGTTTACCACGGAAACACGCATTCTACACGAAATTCGCCCGACAGCGGACCACCGCGGCGGAATAATTTATTTAGTAGTTGTAAACTTATATAATGTAAAAAGCACGGAAACACGCATCCAAAGGAAATTCGCCCGACATGCGGACCACCGCGCCAGAATTATTTATTTAACTCACAGGCCCAAAACAAATATCGAAAACGACTCCCCAATTGAAATATGTTGTTTCCGGCCGTATTTCAGGTTTTCCGGTAATTGACCACTGTTTTTTTTTTACTTTTTAGTCTTTTTAATTGGTCTTATCGACTCCAGACCAGTTTTATTCGATTTATTAATCATATACATTGACGCACCTGCAGCCTAAACTACAGATTAGATTTTGGTGTCTCTGATACCAAAATTACAAAGATATTTTGCTTCTCATTTATACCGTGGGTATATAGTAAAAGTAAGAAAAAAAAAAGTAATTTTCAAGGTATCAGAGTTACCCTTAAAGCTATGTCATCACGGGAATTACTCAAGTACACCCATGGGATGCCCTATGAAGCAAAGAATAAAAGTGGTGCAGATCATAAGATATATCTTAACTTATAAAACTTATATCTGACTAAAAACCAAAAGTATGGGAAATTCACTGGGAAATTCACGAAACTATAAGCGAACAAAAAAAAGTAAGATTATATTTCATATAGTATTACTACGTACTATGTGTAATTATTACTATGTAATTATTTATGAAAATTAATTTCATGAAAGTAAATATTTATCATTAATTTAATAATGTTAATATTTAAAATGAATTATAATGAAATACTTATCAATAGTATTTATATAATTAATAATGTTTGAAGTTTATGGCCCAAAAAGTCTACATTAAAGCTTTTAAATGCTGTTTGTAAAAAATAAAAGCTTAAAACAAAAAATAGACAAGCAGAATAATATTTTAGTTCATTTTCCACTTAATGAACCCTTCAAAAGAAAATTTATTATAAAGACAAACTTTAAACATATATAACCTGGAGTCTTATTATGGGCCGTGTATAATACTACATAACTTTGTGAAACACAGAGCCTTTTAGAGCAAGAATAATGCCTAGTAGAGCCAGTATGGAGCTGTAGACCATTGTTACGCTACATAACTATTACTCTAACCATTGTTCTTAATTTAAACCTAAAGAAAATGCCAGTCTATAAATTTTCTTAGTTGCATAAGTTTATCATAAAGTGTACTTTTCTTGTTAATTGCACTTGAAGTAAAATTTAAAATGACTTAATTAAAACTGTAGGAAATATTTTTGCTTTCCTTTTATTAAAAGGTAGTTTTAAAAATAAAATTATAAATGAACCGCATGATTCAAATGAAAGAAAATAATTTGAAAAGACTTAATAGAAACACTGCATTCAATTACATTTTAAATTTTCTGTTTAGAATTTATTTTATTAATTTTCATGAACGGAGAAGGTTTTCAGTATTTCATTTTGAACTCGATATACACATGAAAATTAATTACGTCTACTTCGTAGCAATATCGATATCTACTGGCACAATATGTATAAAGTACAACGATAATTTTTGTGATATATAATTCATCTTTAATATACACCTTAATGACAGAACCGAGTAGCAACCAAGGCTGTCGAAAGCGGCACTTTTTTACAGGCTCTTGTTTTTAATAACAAGATTGTTTTTTAAAATAACGCACTGAGTACAACTCACTAGCACGGGAACAGTATTAACGGCTAAAAAATCATAAAAGAACAAATATATGCACACTTACCATACCATGTATTTATACATAAATTAAATACATAGGGCCAAGCGAGCTATGAGAGAAATAAGGCCAATGGTGATTTTGGTGACAGTTGCTCGTGGTGAATTAGTAGAATGCCTGCACCAGACTTCCAAAACAGAATAACAATAGCAAAGCAAAATCTGACTACGTTAATAGTTTAATCCAAAATTCCAATCCAGGTGTTTGATTTCTAGAATTAGGTGGCTTCAGTATTGCTAAATGTAGTCTATGAAGGGGGTAAATTCAGAACACAGCAAAGTCGATGAAATTGTTAATGAAATGATAAGCACAAACTTTACCTCCAGAAAGGGGTTTAAGTGAAACGGCACAAAATTTAAAAAAAAAATCATATTTGCACAAGGAAACTTGTATCACCACCACTTTTTTCCCATTGGTAGCTAAAATAGCTAGTGCAGCAAATCTAAATTGAGACCCAGATCCAGGGATAGTTACACTGGCAAAGAATCAAACAACATACTAAAGCAGCAACACGGCAAAGTCTTCCAGGTTTAGCAGTGAATGCCATATTCTAGGGGAAGGTAAATAACTTAATAAAAGGACAATACATGGTATAGCTCATATTCTCAATTTTAACACTAAGATAGTAGGGCTGGTCCCGATGTCAAGCCATAAATCCAGAGTTAATCCTAGTCATAAATTTTAAATAGTTCATACAGGTTATAACCATACACATTTGTACATGTGTAAAAAATTTATGCACGATCAGAAAATTGTTTAAAGTTTTATGATACTTTAAAAAAGGTTTGCTGAGTCATTATTGAGGGTTAATGATGTCACATATATATTCAAAACAATAGGGTTGACGGCATTAAAAAGGTCGATTTTTGTACCAAGTTTCAGTAAGTGTTCGAAAATTATAGTATCCCATAGAAAGGTCTAGGAACAAAATCTCGTACATGCATGTCATATGTACATATATATATATATATATATATATATATATAATATATATTATATATATTATATATATATATATATATATAATATATATATATATATATATATATGTGTGTGTGGTGTGTGTGTGTGTGTGTGTGTGTGTGTGTGTGTGTGTGTTGTGTGTATGTATTATATTAAATCTTATAATATTTATATATTCCTTATCCATTAAGTCCCCCCTCTCCAAAAAAAATTACCCCCTCTTTATATCATTTTTCTCATAAGCTCTTTTTTTATTCGGTAAAAGGTTGACGAGGAGTCGGCACAACATTTTTGGATCTACCACCTTGGTAGCAACAGTCGATACTAAATATGAAAATACTCAATGAAATAAATTCTGGTATGAAGAATCTTGAACAATTTCAAGTACATACACAAGCTTCGATTTCTAACAGGACACTAATGATTGAATAAGAGAAATATATTTAAGAGACAAGTAAAGGCAGAAAATATTATTATTTCACCAATATTGGTTTCTTCTCAAAGCCTTTAAATGAGTTTTCTTTAAAAATCTTATTAAGATGTAAAATTCGAATATGCTTCATTTTTATTATTTAATTAGTTTATTAGTCTGCACACATGTAAAATATACAGCACGTGTTTTATATATTAAAGGCAACAAATTTAAGAGGGAAAAAAATTCTTTACACCCTAATGCCCGCTGTACTGTGAAGTACTTGAAACGGACCTCCCAAAAAAAATCTGGCACTGCTTTTTTTATTCCCCTCCCTTATACGAAAAAAGATTTTTTAATTTAACTTTGATGAGAATTCGAATAGAAAAAAAGGGGATAAAAAATAAATAAAAATGCTCCAGAATTTTTTATACCCCTATACCCTACTCAAATTATAAAATAAAATTAAACTTTTGTAACGGAAAAAATTATTTTAGAGTTAAAAAAAGTAATTTGAGCAGAATTTATGTTTTTTTTTAAATATAAATAAAAAGGGTTGAACTGTATAATATCAGTAACAAGAATTATTTTTAAAAAGTAAATTTGACACCTTGAAAACTTTAATAAAAAGCTTATTTTCAGATGTCTTGATTTAATTTAATTTTATTGCTATTTTTCTTGTTTATAAAGGACAAACACCAAAATGAAACTTGGTTTTAAAATTTTAAGAATAAAAGCTTAAATAAGTTTAAATAATAACTCAAAAGTTTTATAATTTTTTAAGAATTATTATTTTTTATGGTTAAAAAATATTGAAATTTATTTAATTATATTTTATTTGATATAAACGTCCGCTAAAGCTCTGTGAGAGTGTTCTTATCTTGCCAATGAAGAGTGAATTAAATGAACGTGGGTGATAAATATTAAGTTTCCTATCTTGACTTTAATACAGGAAGTAACCGTTGTTATTTCGGTGTCTTAACTTGAAAACTAGCCATACTAGAATGAGCCTGGCTTATAATACGCAAACGATCAAGTCCTCTTCAAGAATTAAAAACAGGATCGCTAGGAGGTTTGATGTGGTTACAGGAAGTAATGACATGGTGAAGCCGATTTGTTTTTTGAGAGATCAAAGTGATTTATGCTAGGCAGTTGGTACTTTGAACAAAAATTGGTCCATAGGTGTAGTTGTGCTATCCGGAAAATATTTTTTTAAACCAGCAATAATGACTTCCCAAAATTTCAAAAAAAAATCATAAAACGCGGATAAATGTTGCGATCGGATCAAGATTTGACATGCATAAGAATACCATATGTGCTAATGAATGAAATAAAACAGAGTCTCTCCACTAATGATATATATTTGACATAGCCAGCTTTCAATCTTAACAGATCATCATTAGTGGCGGCGAGCAGCGAAGAAAAGAGTCAGGAGACAGCGGTTACAGTTTTGTCAAGAGGTTTGTAGCTGACTATTGTTGTCGTTTATGTGCCAAGTTTTATCTCATTATCAGAATTGTCAATTTTTATTAAATGACTTATCAGAAATAATAATAGAAATATAAATAACTATATTTTTATTAATTGTAAAAAATCAGAAAAATATCTGATAAAGTTGAAATTTAGTATAAGTGTTTATCAATAAGTAATAAATAATAAAACCAAGTTTCGTTCCAATACGACATTTGTTGTCGTATTGAACAACAAATATCCTATATTTATTGGATCATAAAAGATAAGCAGCATCCAAGCGTGGTCGGTGCCTTGATGAGTGACCACAGGGAAAGGAATTTATTTACAAACTGAGGAGAAGCGAAGCGAGGCCAAAGTTGGAATAATGAGCTTAGCGAATCCGATTTGATGAGGAAAAGCTTCGAGATACCACGCACTCGATATTTTTATATTTGTAAGTGGAATGTGAGAATAGTAAAATCGTAAATCATGCATATATATATATTATATATATATATTATATATATATATTATATATATATATATATATATATATATATATACATACATGTTACTCTAACCTTATAAGCTTATTTTTCCTTTTAAAATTCGATAGTTAAATTTTATTCGTCAGTAGTACCACTAACAGTAGTTATATCATTTTTTAAATCGTATCTATATTTATATGAGGTCTATTATTATTTCCTTATAATAAAACGGTTATATCATTATTTTATGCATACCATATATTTTCTTATCTATCTATTTCCTTTATCTTTACTTAGACTAGAGAAATACGGAGTTCTCGTTCTAATTCAGTCCAAGTCCTACTGAAAGCACTCATAAGAAAATTAAATTAAAATACAAATATTAAGAAATTGAATTTAAAAATATACATTTTTATTTTATATATTGTAAATTATAGAGGGAAATAAAGATTTTTTATCCTATTTTCTCATTATCCAATGTCCTAGAATATTTAAGTATGCTAATATCAAAGTATATAAGTGTGCTGATATTAAAGTATGTTAGTATGCTAATATCAAAGTATGTAAGTATGCTAATATCAAAGTATGTAAGTATGCTGATATCAAAGTATGTAAGTATGCTGATATCAAAGTATGTAAGTATGCTAATATCAAAGTATATAAGTATGCTAATATCAAAGTATGTAAGTATGCTGATATCAAAGTATGTAAGTATGCCGATATCAAAGTATGTAAGTATGCTGATATCAAAGTATGTAAGTATGCTAATATCAAAGTATGTAAGTATGCTGATATCAAGTATGTAAGTATGCCGATATCAAAGTATGTAAGTATGCTGATATCAAAGTATGTAAGTATGCTAATATCAAAGTATGTAAGTATGCCGAATCAAAGTATGTAAGTATGCTGATATCAAAGTATGTAGTATGCTAATATCAAATATGTAAGATGTATCAAAGTGAGTAAGTATGCCGATATCAAAGTATGTAAGTATGCTGATAACAAAGTATGTAAGTATGCCGATATCAAAGTATGTAAGTATCTGATATCAAAGTATGTAAGTATGCTTGATATCAAAGTATGTAAGTATGCTGATCATGTATGTAGTATGCTGATATCAAAGTATGTAAGTATGCTGATATCAAAGTATTAACATGCTGATATCAAAGTATTGTAAGTATGCTAATATCAAAGTATGTAAGTAAAGTATGTAAGTATGCTAAGTATAATATCAAAGTATGTAAGTATGCTAATATCAAGTATGTAAGTATGCCGATATCAAAGTATGTAAGTATGCTATCAAAGTATGTAAGTATGCTAATATCAAAGTAAGTATGCTAATATCAAAGTATGTAAGTATGCTAATATCAAAGTATGTAAGTATGCTAATATCAAAGTATGTAAGGTATGCTGATATCAAAGTATGTAAGTATGCTGATATCAAAGTATGTAAGGTGATATCAAAGTATGTAGTATGTATATCAAAGTATGTAAGTATGCTGATATCAAAGTATGTAAGTATGCCAAGTATGTAAAGTATGCTAAATCAAAGTATGTAAGTATGCTAATATCAAAGTATGTAAGTATGTAATATCAAAAGTAGTATGCTAATATCAAAGTATGTAAGTATAATCAAAGTATGTAAGTATGCTGATATCAAAGTATGTAAGTATGCTGATATCAAAGTATGTAAGTATGCTAATATCAAAGTATGTAAGTATGCTGATATCAAAGTATGTAAGTATGCCGATATCAAAGTATGTAAGTATGCTAATATCAAAGTATGTAAGTATGCTAATATCAAAGTATGTAAGTATGCTAATATCAAAGTATGTAAGTATGCTAATATCAAAGTATGTAAGTATGCTGATATCAAGTATGTAGTATGCTAAGCATATCAAAGTATGTAAGCATGATAAAGTATGTAAGTATGCTAATATGAAATTCAATATTATTATAAGCAAGAAAACCAACCCGACGACTAGGAATCGTTCGATTCCTGGTCTCCACCAAGATGAAAGGTTTAATACTACCAATTTCTCTCAAATAATTTAAAACAATCAAAACAGCACTTAATTTAAAGTAAACCAAAAACTAATTTTTTTAAGTTACAATTTTTTAAATGATTCATTAAACTCAAATTTTTCTTTTAGTTTACAATTTTCCAGGAATATTTAAGTGGTAAAAAAGAAATGGTTTAAATATTCTTAAGGCGCACTTAGCATAATGAGGTCTAAAAATAAACCTCCATTTCTACACACCAAGTCTTTTTAGGTTTTAAAAAGGTTAAGTAGCCTTGAACTTGTCATTTGGAGCTTTGTACCCTTTTATATAAAGTTTAGACAACCAGTTTTTTGTTTAATATTTTATACATTTCAACTTCTCAGATAATTCTGTAAATACAAGTGGTTCACAATTGAGTTTAATTTTGAAATTTAATTAAAATTTATTAAATATGGAGACTAAATTTAGAATGTTTTATAAACGAGAAAATGCAGGCAACAGAAAATTTGATGCTTTAATTGATTATCATGAGAAAAAACAAACTGTCGATCATAGAAAGAGGGTTTCCCACCGATAGGCATAAAATTATAAAACAAGAAAAGTCAATAAAAATAAATTATGAATAAGATGTGAGCATATTTACTTATTTTTGAACGAGGCTTTTCCACCGGCTTAATATTATAATATGACAAAAGTTAATAATAATAATGAATTATATGCAAGAAACGTGCATTCATATAAATAGGTAGAGAACTACACATGCAACAAACATATGCTAGTCACAGATGTGGTTTAGGCTCTTAGTCCACAGAAAACATCAAACCATCATTAGAAGCAATTTATATTAGATATTTTTATATTTTAAGACTTATTAAATGCCTTAAGTGATGCCATTATGATACGTCGTGTTTGAATAACTCTAAAATCTTATCAGTTTTTACTTTTTAAGCTTGAATTCCGTGCCGAATTTAATAAAAATTGGATAAGTCATTCGATTTTTTTTATTTTATCACAAAAACGGGCAGAGGCCAACTACAACAAGCAATGTAAAAAAGAAAATTTAAAAAATACGATATAAAAAAGACGGTACAATATGTAAATCGAACAATCAAATCTAAAGATAATAGGAGTACTTAAACTAACAAAAATAATAAAAGATAAAATTACATACATGACAATTAAAGTAATGCCTATAAAAGGTTATATAAACTTTTAGTAGTAATACAATATGTAATCATGAAATCATAAAAGTAAAAAGTAGGGTAAGAATAATAAAATAATAATAATAATAAATAAAATTAATAATAATACTATAATATTAGTATTCTTATTATAATAGTATTAATAAAAAATTATATTATTAAAATTAAAAAAAAATAAAGGTAAAAAGTATGGAAAAATTAATAAATAAAATAAGAGAAAATAGAATTAAAATAAGGATTAATAGCCCATAACTAAAGTTAGAGTCAAAATAGTAAAACTTAGTTTAATGAAGCAATCAACACAAACTTACAAAATATAACTAAAACTGAAAATTATACAAATGGCATTAGCGTAAGTTTTTATATAATAACGTTAACATATTTGAAAAGTAACCAATGAACTTTAACTATATAAGGCACTTAAAAAATGTAAAGAATAATGGGTAACTTATTAATATAAAATTATTTAAAGGTACGTTTCTACCAGAAATTCAAGTAGGAAAAACATTTGGACTAGAATTAAATGAAATATACATACATAAGCCCACTAGGTATTGTGAGAATAAATCAAAGTTTAATGCCCTTTTTAGTATACTTGGAATCATTAAATAAATCAACATTGTTAGATAGACACCTGTTGGCAGACTTTTGATTCTTATCACGGGTGAATTCAGCATATAATTAGTTCTAGAGAAACTGGGAAATTTGAAATAAATAGAAAATGGCTTAAAATTGACAAACAAAAGAGTTAAAGGGAAAGTGGGTTACTATAAGGGCTAAAACAGAAACTAGGTTTTTTTAAACGAGAGAACACTTTCCTTCTACATTCTCTTTGGAAGAAAGGACCTCTCTAGAGAGTTTAAAAATAAAGGGTAAATAATAGAAAAATCTGGGATGATAATCTATCAGGTCAAAGAGAATTGAAAAGCGATAAATTAATAACGAAATATAAATATTTTATAACCTTTAGAAAAACTTTCAGGAGTAAAAGCATACATTAAAATCAATTTAAAAATTAATTAAAAAAATAAGTCAGAGGATTTATTCGGATTCCATCTTTGTCAATTTAATAGGAAGTCTAAAAGTAGTTAATTATTTGTATGGTATTCTTTGTCAATATTAAAGTTGACAACGAAGAGAAATTTCAAGAGAGGGCACATATATATGTACATAATATGTGTACACACACACATACATACATATATATATGTATTATATATATATATAATATATTATATAATATATATATATAATATATATATATATATATATATATATATGTGTGTGTGTGTGTGTGTTTTGTTTTGTTTTTTTCTCGGCCTATTCCCATAGGTTGATTACAGGACATACTTTATTTTTACATAAAGTGAAAATAATTAAATACCCCCAGCCCAAGGAGATGACGTGGTCATCAAACTACATCATTACATATCATATCAAGAGTTCTGAACCTCTATATACCTCCAATGCTATGAAGAGCACCGCAATGTCTGTAATAAATGTCTCATATAGTTGTAGACAGAAGAATATATTTCCCAAATCATTCAGTCTGGAGGAAACATGAAGCATAAACCCCAACTGAATCATCATAGTATACAAACCAATCCAATGTAAAACATTAATAATAGTTAACCAGCAGCATCTGTTTAGCTAAATCGAGTAACGTAAGACAAAATTAAGCGTCTCCTGACTCAAGCGATATATAGCAGAAAATAGTCCAAACATCTTATACGTTTTAACGCAATAAATCCTTTATTTCCACTTTAGGATTAGTAAAAGAAAATAATTAAGGATAATAATATTTAAATAGGAAAGTAATGTGTGTGTGTGTGTGTGCGCAAAGAGAGAGGAGAGAATGAGTGAGAACCGGATTGTTGTCCTTCTCACTCTTGCAACCTACACTAACTTAGGTGTTAGTTAGGTGTTCTTCAAGACTGGCCTACTAATAACCTACTAATTTAGCCGAGGCATACACTGTTTCCTATGACCTTTTTATCTTTTGTTACGAGACTGGTGTCTGTATGCATATCAAAGTCAATTAAGTCCTATTCAGTTAGCCTGATTCTGGTATGCCTCTTGGGGTCATCACTTTAGCAGGGGAACGTAAGGAATGTCCAAACTTTAGGGATGTCTCTAATTATTCAATCAAAGGTCACTTCCACCTGTAAACCTTGGTTAATTGGTCTGCTCAAAGAGACCTATACTACTAGAGGAAGGATGCAACTGCTCTCATGGCCTGGTACCACAACGGTACTGGTGACGTATTTTTTTTATTAGGATTTCACGATAATATTACATTATTTTTAACCCGATGAATTAAATTTGTAAATGATTTTACTTCCTTTATAATAAGTTTACTTATTCATTTATATTTAAAATCAAATGAATCGAGACTGATGTTTAAAAGACAACAAAACAAATCGAAAAATCGTGAGGGAAACGAAAAAGTAAAAAAATTAAAGAATGCACAGGAACAAATCAAGTTATGTAAATTGTCTTTGAAAATAGACGGAGGATAGTCAGGAAGCCCTTGCTGCGTTTCTCTAGGGCCTTTTGCTATTAATTCACGAGCCTCACTAAACCAAGAATGGTTTTGAATGTAAAGGGTCAAAGGGTCATCTCATCCATATTCCAGTCTCTTTTAGAAATATTACAATCCCTAACTCTTTTCTAGTTTAACGTTTTTCCCACTAATCACCGCTGTGCTTAAGTGTTGAATTCAAAAAACTGACTACTTAATTGCATACACTACACATCATAAGTAGTAGTAGTAGTATATATATATATATATATATATATATATATATATATATATATATATATATATATAATATAATATATATATATATATAATATATATTATATATATATATATATATATATATATATATAGCATATATAAAGCACAAAAACGCACATCCAAAGGAAATTCGCCCGACATGCGGACCACCGCGCCAGAATTATTTTCTAGTTGTAAACTTACATTAGGTAAAAAAACGATAAAAAATTATTGTCCCTACTAGGATTTGTACCCAGGTACTCTGGGTTTGAGTGCTCGCATCCAAAGGAAATTCGCGCGGACCACCGCGCCTGATTTTTTTATTTTGTACTCGCCGTAACCCACTGACGTTGCAAGAAAATTATTTCTAAGATTAAAGAATTATCGTTACAATACTTGCCATTGAAGTTACTTCAATTGTATCTTACAATTGTAAGTACTTACAAAAGTAACTTACCATCACTTGCCATTTAAGTTTATATACTTTCCATTGCCCCCTCTTTCTCCCTAGTTTATAGATTCTTTAATCTTAATCCAAATAAAAAATGGTATAATAACGTATAAAAATATATAATTTACAAAAGGAACATAAATATTAAACACTTACAAAAATCTTTAGTTAAAATTCATAAAAACAATATTATAACCATTAATATTTAAAAGTAATGGAAAATATGACTAATAATTATTAATGTAGATATAAATAATATATATTCGTAATTACAATTTATACTGACAAAATAAAGATATAAGGAAGAAAAAAAGGCAGTAAAAATAAAAAAAAACTCATTTAACTCACATTGAAAATTCACAAGATATAAAAAATACAGCCGGATATAAAAAGTTTAGGTTTTTTTACACGGTTATAAAACTTCAACTCGTGATGAAGCTGTAAGGTTTAGTTTCAAAATATAACCTTTTAGTTAACTTTTCTAAATAAGGGAGTGAGTTGTAAATAAAACAGCACCTCAGGGCTTGTTAGGGGTAAAACCTGCCTAAAGCAGTCAACTAACCTTTCTCTGAAAAGTCAATTCATTTTTATTTAAAATCTTTAGTTTGGTTGATTTTACTATTTCCTTTGATTTGAAAAAAAAGTACGATAAGTTAAAATCTATTTTATAGAATGATGTAAATAACATCATATTTTACATTTTTTATACATCAATGGATTATAGTTTTTCTATTTAAAAATTAATATTGCCTTTTCTGTAAAGTCAGCTCATTTTTATTTAAAATATTTAGTTTGGTTGATTTTACTGCTTCTTTGATTTTTCAAAAAAGTGATGTCTGTTAAAAATTAAATTTATGAAAAAAAAAATCTGAGTTACATTAAATGTAAAATATTTTTACCCATCAAAGAACTTTATTTATTCGATTTAAAATTAATACTGGTTAGAACAGTCTACTAAACTTTCTCTGTCAAGTCAAAACATTTTTATTTAAAATCTTTAAATTAATTGATTCCTATTTTCTTTAATTCAAAAAATTGGGTACAGGGTACCTCGGAACCTTTCTTTATTACATATAAAAATATCGGATTCGCTAAGCTCATCCTCCCTGCTTCGGACTCGCTTCGCTCGTCCTCAGTATATAAAACTCGCCAAATTTATACTGCAACATGTGTTCGGACTTACTGCGCTTTTTCTCTGATAGTAAATGCATCCATTTAATACTCTGCGGTCATCCATACAGCACCACGCTCAATGCTGGTAAACTTAAATGATCCTACAAATATCATAGATATACTTGATATATATACGTATATACGTCGTATTAAAACAAAACTTAGTGTTCTTATTTATTAAGTAAAAGTATACACTTGTACTAAATTTCAACCTAATTGAATAATTTTTTAAGTTTAAAAAAAAACGTACACAAATCATTCAATAAAAATTAAACTAATGCTGATAATAAGATGAAACTTGACACATATGTTAGTCTTATACATGGCTACATACGTACCGAATCCCAATTGGATCGCATCATTTTTCTGCGTCATCATTATTGCGTCATATTAGTTAATGAAGTCATAAAAAAATATTTTTCCAATAGCAATGCACACATACTACAGACAGATAACTTTGAAAAAATCTCTCAGTAGGCCTGAAAAAAACACCTGAAACGAATAATTTCAGTTGTATCCCGGTTTCGGATTTTTTCGCAAACACAATAGTTTTCCTAAACACCTACGGTATAAATGAGGAAAAGTAAAACTACATTCACTGTTTACAATGGGGTAGGAAAGATAATAGACACTAAATTAAAACAAAATAATAATTTAACTTAACTTTATTGACTTAAACTTAACTTCACTCAATTTAATCATGAATAAATTTGTGGAACATTTTAGAGCTTGTAATTAATTATTAATATTTTATTAAAATATGATTTGATAAAAGTCTTAAATATTGAAGAGGGGATTTTGAATAAGCGTTTTCAAAATCCTCTTCGATATGGCGTTTTAACTTCTATTTCACAAATTTGGCAAAAGGAAGTTCTACAAATGTATGTCTGATGTTCTGTGTTTTTGAGACTTTGAAGTCAATGTATTTTAGTGGTAAGTTTCGTGATGGTATACGTTTTTATGTCATTCTAAATTGAGTTTGATACAAGGGATATAAACAAAACTGACATCAAGCTAAATAACATGGTTAATAAGCTATTGTTTTTGAAAAATCTCTACAAGACTCTTTCTAGACTGTATTGAACATAACCCTGAGAGCTTTCTTTTGTGAGATAAGAAAATGATTGGAACCTGTGGTATTTCACAGAATGCCACACGGATCCTAGTGGCCACTATGTGGTTGTCCTATATCAGTGTCTCGTATCACTAGTTTATATATGTGGTGTATTGCCACGATATAGGCGAATTTTCAATTATAATAATCAAAAATCATGATTCCATTACATTATGCTATACATGTCAACCGATAAGACTGAAAATAATGTTGATAAGGAAAATTAATTTCGTGTATTTGTTAGCAATACATATTAGTACATAAAAATAAAATTGAAGCCCGATCAAAACTCGTATTAAAGTTGTGTGATTTATTAAAATTTTTGCTAAGTAATTTTTGTGTTTTTATGACGTTAGACATATTCCACGAACAATAGAGTTCGGGACATTAACAAGATCAATTTTTGAACCAACTTTTATTTTGAAAGCGTTTGAAAGAAATGTCCCATAGAAATGCCTAGGAAAAGGCCTCGTACATACATATTGACTTTGGACTGGTTTTGTTCGATTCAGTGCCCCAAAAACATTTTTTTCCTTGTTATAAATATAATGAAAAGGAAAAGCCATTAATTTCCCGATCATTCCTAAGTGATCTGTATTCTTAATTTACAGATTTCTTAAAATTTTGCTGACTCAGCAATGAACCTGATTTTTAATAGGGATTTTCTTTATAGGGATGCTTAGTGTACTAAGTATACATATAAAGTTTCGCAAAACGTATTTTGTAGTTTTATTATGTCCAGCCATGGCGCCTACTTCATAAGCAACTTTTTCCCAAAGGAATTCTCCAGCATGTAATTTATCTGAGCAAAAACAAGAATGTAACACATGTAAACATGCGTAAAATAATTTAATATATTTGTCTACTAACTTCCAGTTATTTGCTAACAAGTTTATAACAAAATATTTCTGTTATTTATATATTTCGTGAAAGTAACTCGTTACAAGGCAGTCGTAATAAATCCTACTAGGCATATATTTTTAGGCTTGGTTTTGTATAAAACGAAACAATAATTTATTTCTAAGGAATTTTTATGTCTAAAGAAATAAAGTAATTTGTCAAAAGAAATAAATATTAAGCCTATAATTTTACTGTATAACCAATTATAACTATGTTTTTAGAATTTGAAAACATAAAATATTATAGCCGAAAGGAGCTATTGAAAACTCATAGATTAAAAACTAGTATGCAACATAGATCAAAACATTTCCGCTCACGGTTAATTTTCCTCAGCTATTCCCGGGAATGAAAAGTAATTATCTCGGCAAGACTCGGGAGCAAAGCAAATGCAAAGGCAGTTTTCTATTGCAGAGAAAATTTGACCTTATGCGGGAAAACATTCTTTGATCCCTTTTGTAGCAAATAATAATAATAATAATAAATTAATAAATATATATATATATATATATATATATATATATATATATATATATATATATATATATATTATATATTATATAATATGACTTCTGCACCCTATATAGCTATAAAATGTATCACATACTTGGCTCCGCATCAATTCGTCGAAAAAATTGGTTATTACCATCGACAAATTATTTAATCATACAGCAATAAAAAGTGAATAAATTGATACTAAAGCAAGTTAAACTATAAATGAATTATAAATTTATTTTAATTTTCACCAGTTAGAAATGTGCTATTGATGATGCGGTGTGGATTTGTTCCGTTGGCAAGTCCACAACGAATCCACACCGCATCATCAATAGCACTTTTCTAATAAAACTGGTGAAAATGAAAATCAATTTATAATTCATTTATAGTTTAACTAGCTTTACTATCAATTAATTCACATTTTATTGCTGTATGACTTAATTTACTTAATAACTTATTAACATACTTCCTTACATTTATAAGTAAGTCCAGAGGAAAAGAAAAGAAAAGAGGTAAATAGTTCAGTGCAAGCGAATCCCATAGCTGCCAAATATAAATAAAAGTTTACTTAACTATATTAATAATTTCATGGATTAAAAATTTAACTTAAGCTTGAATAGTTGAAGTTCTGTAGAATTATGCGTGTAAAATTATAAGCATGTGTAGAATCTGGATAATTTTAATTTGCTTAGAAATAATATAATAAATAAATATATATATATATATATATATATATATATATATATATATATATATATATTATATATATATATAATATATAATATATAATATATATATATATATATATACATATACTATATACATATATTTTTATTCATAGGAGATCATGGTCAATTTATCAGTATGGAAAAGGCCGCATGACTTGTATTGTACAAAATATAAGTGCTTATCACAAAAATCCGTACTTTCTTCACATCCATCCATACATACAATAATAACAAACTTTCAAAATTTCGGAGCTAAAATTAAGAAATTGATGGCATGTTTGGTGATTTTATAACATTTAGTGTTTCCTTTCTTACGATAAGAGATAAGGAATATAAATCTAATTAACAATACAGTAAAAAAAATACAATACAGACAACTAAACATTTTTATAAAATAAAAAAGAACATAAGAAGAAACGAAAGAAGAGAAGAATAATTTTTCACCCTCCGAGAGCTAATCAGTATAGCAGCCTTGCAGAAAGGGGTTTACAAAGGAGTTTTTCATGCTGTACTGAACACGTATAGATAAACCTTTTTTAAAATAAAAAAATGCTACGCGTGGAACAGGAGTTTTGACTAGTGTTATGTACCTAAAGTATATTTATATATTTTAGAATACAAAACGAGGTAAACATATGGTATGAATTATATAATGGCTTTATTACATGGATTAAATAGAAACAAAAATGGATAAAAATTTACAAATAATTTACGCATAAAAAACAAGGTAAATTTCGGAAACGGAGCACCTAGGTTATTTTGCTCACATCTTCGATCTAGCTTTACAATGCCACAGAATGTCATGGTTATCCATGTTTATTATATATTATGAATGTTATGATGGTTATATTTTTTTCTTGCTAGCTGGAATAAGAAGGTATCTTATAATAGAATGTACTTCCTACCATAACCATGTCATAACACCCTACCATGCCTTCCTGGTCTCCCTACGTTAGAACATAAAAATTAAAGCTTTTTTAATTTAAATCTGTACTTTATTAAACAAGTTTTCAATACAAATACACTATAATTGTGCGAGAGACATCGAGTAAATGCGTAACAAGCAATATGTAATGCTACATCTGGGAACTGTTCCATCATTCGACATTCGTTATCATTGATGGCTCGACGTAATGTTAAATACCATTGTGTTTTGTTCCGAATTACTCATTAGGGTGCCGACAGAGCCTGAACTCATTCTGGAATTTCAACTCTCTTTGTAATTTTAATTGTAGGTTAAAGTGAGTTCAGGCTCTGTCGGCGCCCTGATGAGTAAGACCTAAAGAACAGAGGAAAACCATTAATGATGATGAATGACGAATGATGAGACCGTTACTAAATGTAGCATTGCATTTTGATTGCTATATTTCCCAGGTGCCTCTCGCAGAATTATATTGTATCATCTATTCATGTTTCTCAAAACTCGGTAGCAAATTATAAAAAAACACAACTTGATGAGTACTTAAATTGTTAATCTATTAAAGATAATAATAATTCACCAGAGAATTGAAGGATAGCCTTATTTCATCTGAATTAATTGATTTTAGCGAATTTTCATAATGAAAATGAAGCTTATGAGGTTGTTCGGATGACGGAAGTTGAGGGTGGGAGTGAGTGGAATTGGTTCCTATTGGCTTCCTGATAACAAAATATATGTCCGAAAAAAGTTTTATATATATATGTTATATATATATATATATATATATAATATATATATATATATATATATATATATATATATATATATATATATATATATATATATATATATATATATATATATATATATGTATGTATGTAAGAGTTTCTACCTTTCGTATGGCGAACGATAACTCTCGAAGGCGTTCTCAAATTGAAACGAAACTTTGCAAATCGCGAGATGTTGAGGAGGTTACGAGGCCTATTGTTTATAAAAACATTATGTCGTCATCAACCAAAGTTATGACGTCATGAAAAAAAAAATTTTTTGAAACTTAAAATGGCTTTAAAACAAGGTATCTAGTATTTAGGTAGACGGCTAGCTGAATCGATTAAGACCAATTTTCAGCTCAATCGAACCATCACAAATGGCGCAATCGGTATACATATATATATAATATTGTATATATGTACACGTCTAGGTCAAAGACTCGTACGATATCTGTGGGTTCAGTAGTGTTAGAGGTGGGGGTATAGTATAAAAAGAGAGACCTCTACCTCTTGCTCCATCATGCTAAGCCTACTGTCCCAGAGAGACAGGGCAAAAATGGCTTCCACTGAACCACGCCGAGCTAAGCAGACCCGTAAAGAGGAAGAACATCGAAGTAGTCTTTATATGGTCGAAGTTATTCTAAAACGAATGCGACAGTTTCAGCTGAATCGGACAATGCTAAGTGACGCAAACGGTATTTTTATTTTGAATAATCATGAATATATTTTTTTCAAACTTAAGATTTTACTCAAATAAACAATTTGTTTACAAAACAAAATTTGACATTTTTCTTTAAATTCTATAAACAATCATAAACGTAAGTTAAAGTTTATACCCGTTTGTATAGTGGACGATAACTAAAGCTGATGAAAGATGAAACTATAATCTTTTCTTACCCTATATACAAGGTTACTTTAACAGTTGCAACGTGTGGATTTTTTCCTCACAAAATCAAATTTGTGAGAAAGCCTCTCAGGCCCGCGAAGCGGGCCTGTGAAACGAGTCTGTGAAAATTCGCTAAATACGTGGCAAAATGCCATGTAACAAGAAACGATAGTGAAACCATACATTAATACAAAACAACAACAATGTGGCCGCGAAGCGGTCACTGGGAGGCCCCCGGGCCGCGAAGCGGCCCGGCTCCGGGCCGACGCCGCGGAGCGGACGAGGCGCGAAGCGCCGAGTCCGCGTAGCGGCCACGGGCCGAAGGCCCGTATTTTATTCCTAACAAAGTCTAAACATTTTTATATTCCGGATGTACTTATAGGTCGATTTCTAAGGAATGTTTTAATCCTTTAGCATTAACATAGCCAGTGTTATGCGTGAAAACACACGAAGACAATTATTTTTTTCTGGGACTATGTTGTGAAAAAAATTAGCAATTCGTTTGCTAAAGTTTTAATTATCATTTGAGATTATCTTTGAACATTTAATTGTTGAAATATCATTAGTGTTATAAAATATTGCAGCAGTAGATTAAGTAGTAACTACTGTTCAATTAAATTTGCTGCGGAAATTTGTTTATTGACGAGCGAGGTGAGCCAATAATTAATTTACAAAGCAAGAAAATCGCTTTAGCCATGTTGCATATGGTATTTTTTACGGGTCCAGTCAACACAATCATATTAAAAAGAAAATTAAATATTTTACTTTATTAACTTAATTTATTTAACTTTAATTACTTAACACAGTGCGTTGAGCACTTGCATTAGCGGCTGTAATGTGGACACTTTACAGCCGCCTTCAAAAAAACAAAGTTATTTAAGAATTAGTACAGAAAACCAATACTCATTAATAACATTTTTATTCATAATTTATTTTTAAAATTATTCCAATTTAAATTATTCATGATTGTATAAAGGATTTAAAAGAGCACAGAATAAATAATTCACATGCAGAGATAGAATAAATGAAAAATTTAACTAACTAAAACTAAAAAAAAAAAGTTTTTTTTGTATTTTATACAATATCTGAGTAAAGTCCGTGACTCAGGGAAGGGGGAAGGGGTATGCTATGGATGAAAAAAATTATAAAATGACAGATGGGAGAACAATAAAAATTGAAGGAGGAGGTTTATATATTCAGCCTCTAATACCCCAGGTAAATTCATTGGGAGGCTTTAAAATTTTGTTCATTTTTTTCAAGCCATAAAACTAAAAGAGATTTTGGCAGGTTTGATGAATTATACCTTGTATACGGTCAGAAATTGACTCAACTTTTTTTCTTTTATTTATTTTTGGTATAAAGGGTTGCTTTGCTCTTGCCCCCTAAATATTAGTTAACATGGATGCTCTTTGTTTTACACACAAGAGCAAAAGAGAATACACTGTGACAAAGTCCCCATGTCAATTAATCAGCACGATGTCTGTATTTTTACTTTTTTTATATCGACATTATTTGTCAAGTAAAAATGAAGAATAAAGTCAATACAAAGAGTTAACATCACACTAACAAAATTGAAGGTAAATAATCAAAGAGAAACAAACATTAATTGTTGCATTAATATTACTTCAAAACTTTAAATCATTAATTAGAATAATATTAAAATATCTCCCTAATGATTTTGATAATGCATTACAAATATTTATTACCTCAAAAAATATGCGTATTGTTAATTATGTTGAAATGTACGAGTATAAGTTAATATGTCACGCTTACAGAATAATATAAGCAATGCTAAATCAAGATTAGTCCTGGATAATCTCACTCTATAAACATAGGATTCTACTTACACTTTTATCGAATTTAAAGGAACTAGACCATACATATAGGGTGGTCCAAATGTCTCTCCCTCCCTCTAAAATATTAAGCAGTTAGATACAAATTAATGAAACTTTGGGTCCTCATTGTTGTAAAGAGAAATCGCGTTCTTTTTTACCATTATACCAACACGAGTATCTACTCAAAATTGGTAATTATAAAGCAAATATTTGGATTTTTAAGTTTTGTGCCAGAAGTATTTTGCTGAAATTAAAACGGCAGTGAAGCATTCTCGTATAACAAGTTAACTGCCTACGGAACTGACCTCTTCTTGTCCTATAATAATAACCCCCAGGACTATCTTTCTTCATCTATATATTCTTTGATCGAGACAACACTTTTAGCACAAACATTAAGCTCGTGGAGACCTGGAAAAATCTATTTGACGTCATAAACCTACTTTATGGCGTGATCAAACCTCATAAATATATTGGTGGAGTGAGGGAAGATTATGTTTTGTCGAGCTTAACTTGTGTTTTTGGCTTTTTTAAATGTATTAAGACCGGGGTTATTTCATTAATTTTAGCCGGAAAAACGAATTTTTACTTTTCCTCATTTATACCCTAGGTATATATAGGAGAGTATTTTGTTGTGCGAAAAAATCCGAAATTGAGATGCCACAAGAATTATCCGTTTTAGGAGCTTTTAAGACCTCTTAAGTGATTTTCACCAAGTTGTCCGTCTGTATGTGTGTGTTGTTAGTCCTAGAAGTTAAGCCACACCAACAATTTCATATCGGACCAACATCATTGGTTCCTTAACACTGTTTTCTCACGCTGTTAACTGATTATAACCGTGTGGAATACTGTAGCGTTTTGTAAATACTTATAATAGTTTTCCAAATAATTGCACGCACTATTGATTTATTTTAATTTTAAAACTGTAATATTCTTCCTCTTTGATTTTTAATACGTTTCCTTGTAGTCTTTGATATTCTTAAAGGAAGAGAATATTTTAAGAATGTTGTGAAATTTCTTCAAAACATTGTTACCTTCTAAGTCTGTTTTTGGACTTTTCACTGGAAATCTCTGTTCAAAGGAAGACAGGTCTAAAGGTAGTATTCAGAGGAAAATCATGAAAAGCTCTCTGTGGCTAGCTTTTCAGACAGAAAGGGTCTCATTGAAAATTTCTTCCTACATACCATTTTAAATATTTTGGCTCTTTTTTTCTTAAAATTTCCTTATTAAAAGCATTTTAATAATATCTAGGTCACTTGAATTCTTCATTTTTATTGATTCGTTTTTTTATGTTTATTTTTCAACATAATTTCCCTGAATTTCTTATAGTTTTATTACTTGATATTTTAATGTCATTGTTTTTTTTTATAAAAAATATTTTTATTCTTTAAGCGATTTTAATAAATATTTATTTTAACATCATTTGGTTATTATCTTCCTTCATACATTAATCTCCTTTTCTTTATGTTTTGAAAGAGAACAAAAATGAGGGCGAAAATAGCAAAAAATACAGACCTACTTCATTAATCTATTGTACACGTTTTTAAGTCCAAAAGATAATAAAGATTTATCAGATGACAAACTGATTTAATTTTTAATTTTGTAAACTAAAAGGTAAATACTTTAAAAACGACTAAAAAAATAGTTTATCGATTCAGCATTTATAGATAGATATTTGTGTCAAATATCAATGCTATCGTTCTCTACGATTTTCACAACTTTTTTTTAAATTTTTTATAAAGAAGCAAAATTAAAAATATAATCAAGAAATAGATTACAGATCAAGAAAGCACACATTTTAAAGGAAATTCACTTTGCTTACGGATCTCCGCGCTAGAATTTGTTTAAATTTTCTCTTCGTTTTCCAACAACCACACTAATATTTTCGGTTTTTTGCTTCTTCTTTCTTCACTAAAAGGTAAAAATATAAGGAGGCTTCTGCTACCCCTCATGACGACACTTGTACGAAATTTTAAAAATATTATTAATTGCCGCAGTAGTCAGTCATATTTTTAAACTAAATTAATTTTAATGCTTTAAAATTTTATTCTTTTTGCATTACTATTATTCGACTTATTCCTTCTACCCTTTGAGATTTATTTCCTCTGATAACACATCCATTTCATCAAATTCATTGTCTTCAATTAATATTCGAATTCAATTAAATTTAAATTAAAGAATAAGAAAAGACAAACGAGATTAAACTGAAGATGAATAAGAATGAATTTTAATTAACATTTTTCAGCTTCTTAAACCGTTAAAATGAAGGAGGTAATTTTTCTTAAATGAAATTTATTAAACCTGGTTTAATAAATAGCCGTTATTCAGGGTAGGAATAGTCTATTATTTAAACTAGTATTTTTATCTAACTCCTCGCTTATGCGATTTATTCAGCTATTTATTACGCTTTAAATTAGTTGGATTTAAGTAATTCATTTAATGAGATTTTAGATTCATTTAAAAATTCTTTTATATTTATTTATAAAATTTACGGGAGAGTTGCATATTGCATAACAGTCTCTGACTTCATGCCTCTTTTTTATAATGTTTGCTTAAATAAAATCACATTTTATTAAATAAAACTTATTTACATGTTATAAAAAGCATAATTACTTTTCTTTATTTATACCGTAAATATGCAGGAATGGTATTTTGTTCGCACTAAAAACTCGAAACTAGGATTTAGAAAACATTTAAGTCATATATAAGACAACAAATGGACTACGTTTCATATCATTATCAGCATTAGTTCAATTTTTGACATAAGTAGAATAACAGCGATAAGGAGTCTGAAAGTAAGATAACAATAACGGTACTTATTTCTACTAGACTCCCTGCCCCTCTACCCCCCCCCCCCTCATCGGAGCAAATATTTATAATGCATCTTAAGTAATATATAAACCAAGTAAGGCAAAAAACGCATGACATTTAGTTCAGATTTTGTCCACCAGGGAGTTGGCTAAAATATTTTCTTATGTGCGCAGCCATCTTGTTTTACCCTTGCAAATGTAAACAAACTATTTACTGTACTCGACATTATTGTTTTTCATGCAACGCTTTTTACTTTTTAGTATATAAAATGTTTATAATTTGTCCAAAAATATGTTTTCACATCCAATAGAGTTTTAAGTGATTCTGTAAATACTAGGTTTGTTTAAATTACTTAAAATGGTCGGTTAATTAAACTTTTATATTTTGTATGCAGTACTCAACTTTTTACATTTATGCAAGTGATAAGAGTTTTTTCCCTTAAAATATTATTATTAGTAATGTAAAGATAATTAACCTAAAGTTTTTTTATATAAAATCACAGTAATCGTAATTTTAAGATATATTTAAGGCGATCAACTTTCGTCTGTATATTTATCTAAACCTTAAAAAATCATGTGATATACCTTTATTACAGTTTCTTTTTCCTTTAACTAAATGATTGTAACAATTATTTAACTGAATTTAATACAACATTTTTAAACTAGCACGTACATAATAATGTTTGAAACACGATAAAAATTGAAACTCACCTTAAATTATCAGTGTTGCCAATAAAATAGAACACAAAAAGGTAAATTCTAGAGAGCTCATACGCAGTTATTCGAATTTTAGCGATTTTTATATATTTGAGCCAGCTATTAGCCGATTACGCATGTCTAATTTTTTTACATGGATAAGTATATAAGCTTTCCAACATGGTTCATATATTACTTTCAATGCATTCTAAATATGTCGGGAATTTTTAAGCGAAGTCACATTAAATCACATTATATAACATAAATAATTAAATATTAAATATATGCCATAAAAAATAATTACAACTTATTTAAAATTCATTTCACTTAAGTTAACACAAAAAATCTACAAATAACGTAATACTTGTGTGAAATTGTTTTTATTATGAAAAATTGAAAAATGGTGGCCCCAATGTACAATTATAGCGCCAAACTACCCAGAGCGATCTTATATACAAATGATAAGATCTGTTGTATCATCTCTCTAAGTATTAGTCTCTTTGCCCTTTCATTAAACATTTTGGCTTAAGCCTCTGATCTACCAAACCTATAATATTACCGCTATTGCCCATCTCTTCTTTTTCAACCTCTCTAATTATAATTCCATAATTTTTGTTACCTCAGATACTAACTGTATCTAAACTTCATCGGTTCCTCCACAACCAAATACGAATTTAAACGAAAACCATAAATTATACTAACTGCTTATTTTTATCAAGTTTCAGCTTCATTTTCTATTTTTGACTCCAAAAACATAAGGATTGCTTCAGATAGGTGTTCTGTTAGTGAAATGTGTCCACAATTTAATTTATGTTTTGACGTTAAAGTGGAGATGTTTTTTCAAAAAACAAATCCCAAATTGTTATCTTTTTCACGTATTGAGTTTACAGTATGTAGACTGGGGTTTAATCTGTAGGGTTAGAGCGTAGACTGCAACATAACATAGAAAGTTTGTAGATAAAATAGTTATGATGTATGAGTCTAAAATGCCTAAAGGTATTAATGCTGCCAGACATGTTAACTTTAAAACTTTTACTGTAGTGATAACAAAATAATACTTTAAGCGAAGATGGAAATTTGAGTTTGTTGAACAACGCGATTGATTTTTATCCAAAATTAATCATTAAAGTAATCGATTGTAACCAATCACGTTGAATATCAGAATATTTGAATTTTGCTAGGAAAAATACCATAAAAAAGTATCTATCCATCTATGCTAGTCATAGTCATCTATCTCTGGTATTAGTCATAGGCTTAGTTTAAGGATACATTATTTTATACTACTGTGTTAAACATGAATAGTTGATACATCTAGGAACTGTTCCATCATTCGACATTCGTCATCATTGATGGCTCGACATAATGTCATGTGCCACTCTGTTTCGTTACGTCTAACTCATCAGGGCGCCAGCAGAGCCAGAACTTACTCTAACATTCAATTAAAATTACAAAGAGAGTTAAAATTCCAGAATGAGTTTAGGCTCTGTCGGAAGCCTGATGTTAGACATAACGAAACAGATTGGTACATGACATTACTCTGACCCTCAATTGAATACCGAAAAATATAATGTTAAGTATTTACCAGAGACAAGCGGTGCTCTCTTACCGCCATCATGCTTGCAAGTAAAACATATATCATTTAATACTACCGAGTTTTGCAAAAAATGAAAATAAAAAATTTAATTCGCTGGTGAATTATTATTATCTAAAATAGATTAACCGAGTTTTGAGAAACATGAATAATTAACTCAATATAATTGTGCGAGAGACACCTAGGGAAATTTAACAAGCAAAATGCAATGCTACATCTGGGAAATATTCCATCATTTGACATTCGTCATCATTGATGGCTCGACATAATGTCATGTCCCACTCTGTTTCGTTACGTAAAACTCATAAAGGGTGCCGATAGAGCCTGAACTCACTCCTTTACATAAAAAATTGAAGAGTATAATGGTAAGTATTTACCAGAGACGAGCTGCATTTTCCTTCATAAATTTCCAAGGTGTTTCCCGCACAGTTATATTGTGTCAACTATACATGTGTTAAAAAATTCGGAAGTATCAAATAGTATATGTCTTGTTTTCTAAGCATGATGAGATATCGCTTGTCTATATTAAATGCTTCATATTATAAAAGGCAGAGTGATGAAATGCACCAGTCCACATCTTTAGTGATGAAATGCATAACTGTCAGATATACAGTGAAATGAGAGTCAAACTACAATTACCTAGAAATACTTTGAAAATTTCCTCTCATAGGCTTACCTATACATAACGCGCACATTTAGCTAAATACTTAATTAAACACAATTAAAATTAAATTAAATTCCCTATCTTATATCTTAATAAATTAAAATTAAAAGAAATAAAACCATTTAATTTAAAAACGAGATTGAGTTTTCTAGTTTTGTTCTTTTCTCTTGAGTCTTAGGATGCAATTTCTTTAAATTCACATTTTAATGCTTTTTTTAAACTTTTATCTTTTGTTTTCTTTTTTAGACTTCCTTTAAGACTTTAATTTAGAAGCTTGAGTTATTTGCTGTTTTCTGGTTATTTTTCATTTAGTATTCCATTTAGTATTTTATTTCATTTTTACCCCCTCTCTTTATTAAAAAGTGCCGTGTAATATATTATATTCACACAGCGCATTTATATTATACAAAAATTTAGTTTTACTGAGAGTTCTGCCAAGGCCTTTTTGACATGTTGGGTTATAGTCCGGAATTGACGTCATTGCAGGAATAAATAGTACATTTTCAATGTTGACCGCCCATATCAATTCCTGTAATGACGTCAAACGTCATTGATAAAAACGTCAGGTTATAACCTCCGAATGCGTTTGGTTTGTTTACATCGAATTGAATCACCTTATAAATTTCTAACATCTTGGACAAAACCCAGTTTATTTTGTCCAGTTAATTTACGCGGATTGTTATTTTATCGGCCACAGTCCATTTCCTCCGGTAAATTAAGGAGGCTGTGGGTTTTGTGTCTATATCATAACCCTCTTATTGCTTAGTCCTACATTATATTAATAAAGGTCAATAATTTATAAAACAAAATAGTAAACCAATTTGGTAAAACGAGAAAACCTATTCTACCTTTAGTGGCAACGACTGAACCCAAATTACTAAGGTGCGTACCTGTAACAAAAAAAGAAAAGAAAAGTGTTATTAATACAAAATAAAATCTAAGTTTTCTTCATAAATTCACTTAAAAGTTATATTTACAGATATTACGAAACTTTACAGCACACTGTATTCAGCGTAGTTCCTCGAACTTAAACTGACTAGTTAACAATTATCTAGTACCACTAGCCGTTCTGAACTCTTTAGCTCAGCTAGGCGACCAGCTTTTAGATTACCAGTCTTACTAGTTCCTCTGGCCCCACCAGATACCCATTAGACCCACTGCTCAGTCCAGAGTAGTTTAGGACAGCACGAAAAGAAAAGACACCACTGGCTCCCGGTTGTAAGATCGCTGGCTCAAGCCAAGTTTAGGAAGCCATAAATTCAAGACCTCCCGAGAGCGTTACAAGGGATAACCTTATATATTATCTTCCCCCGGCTAGTTTTAAATTCTCGATCTTTAGGTCTTAAAGAGAGTAATCTACCACTGAGCAACCTCGGAGTTACTAATATTAGTATTGGTAAAGAAATAATAAGACTCTTCCGCTAAGTAAAGGAATAAAATAAATTATTCAAAATTATGTAAATACATTCGATCCAGGGGGAAAAAATAAACACACAGTAAAAATACTATATACAGCTAATAAAAATACTATATACTATATATTTCGTTTGACCATGGGGGTCAAGAATGCATGTAATTAAAAGTATCACCAATGATCGTAGTTTTTTAATGGTACCTTTACATTAGGTTTATAATATAAAAAAACTGAATAATGCATAATTAAAATAAAAAGAAAGAGAGTTTTAGATTAATTTATTTTGCTCAAACCCTAAAATAACTATTTTGCATGCACATTTTTAACTAATAATGCATAAAGATGACACCTTTTTTTGCTGTTCACCTCTATCATATCAACCCATGGAAATATGAAATGGCTATGAAACCCACCTACTGCAACTAATTACTATACTAATATAAACCATAGATTAGCGTTTAAAGAAGTTTCTAAAATTAACTAAAATAAGTTTTTTGTTGAATTTTCGAATACTACGTTTTGGAAACTGATCACTAATGCATTGATTGAATCATAGATTTGCGACAACTTGTCCAACTGGAATTCTCCGATATTGAAATGCTCTTATTAGTCCAGCTTAATTAAAATCCAAAATTAAACAACACAAGGGCACTAATTAGAGCGATTAAGTCAATATTTATTTTACACCAAATATTTACCCTAGTATAACTTCAGCTTAAGGGAGAACATCGAGGACTTTATTCAATGACTAATTAATCATGAAGTCTTGTTTTGTTTTCTTCTAATGAGAGATCAGGTATCAGGCCCAAGACCGTAGCCAGAGAGGGTCTTGCCCCCCCCCCTCCCAAAAAATGTTACTCTTTCTGACAAAGTAGTTTTAAGCGGAAGTCCCTAAAGTATGGGCAAAATCGCCTCCCTGGGATTGGTTTCGCTTTCTACAAGTTTTGGCAATAGGCCAGATCAAGCCAAAAGTTAATACGTAATTAGATAGAATAACAACGTTAATAATTCGATACTACCGTGTTTTGGCAAACTTATATTGTGTCAACAGCGTTGTTTGTGATGCGGGTTAGCAGCTCAAGGTCACCAAATGCGCAAGGAGGGTACGCAAGAGGTAAGAATATCCCATTGTGTTTTTTTATTAATACGAGTGGTTCTACTGGTGGTTCAAAATTCGATTTCACCCAGACTCAACACCATTTGGGGTTGAATCCCCGTTTACACGGTGTGTACCATGAGTAAACCATGTTTAATTCACATAATATACCTCCTAGATTACATAATAACACACTTATATTTCATAACTTCTTTCATACATCCACTTCATATCAAATTTAAAACCTCATCATAAAACTTCACCCACAAAAGAAACGAGGTTCAATGCAAGTAAAAAATAAAAAAACCTGAGAACATAAATAGTAATAATTGTTCTTTTGTATTGTTCTTTTAAAAAACATATTTTTTAATTCATAATAATTATACGCATTCCCTCCCCTATACTTTTAAGACTTAAGTGTTGAAAAAAAAATTAAAATGCTTAATATAATATTAACATTTGATAAAAAAAAATAAAAAAAAAACACATTAATAATTAACTAATAAAATACCTATTAAAAATAAGTAACCGTATTCTTTTCATTATTTTTTTATTCTTATAGTTATTATTTTATAGAACCACTTATATAAAATAAGAGAGCAGACTTAAAAGATTTTAAAAGAAGTAATTTATGAATGGTAAATGGTGCTAAAAATATGAAAGTAAAATTACTTGGAATGAAACATGTAAAAGAATGTAGGGCGAACAAATTAACAGCGGGAAATATTTTTATTTTAAGTGTTACTACGCACGATAAAGTAATCAAGTCACTAAAAGAAATTCTAAGGGGCTTGGCTAAATTTACAGCTTTTTTTATAGATTGACAAAAATTACTCAGTAGTTAAGGGATATTAGACCAAGTTAGAGTTTTGAGAGTAATAATAACATTTGTTTTGAGAGTATAATATACTGTTCTTGTCCTATACTACAAGTCGACTCGCTTCGCTTGTCATCAGATATCATAGTTATTTAAAGCTTTAGGTAGCATTTCTCGGACAACAAAATATCTGTTTTTTATCGTGAAAAGGTTTAAGAAGACAGCAGTCCAAAAATAGTTGAAAAACAACTACCGCACTTTCAACCAAGGATCATGGTACATAGATTTATTAAAACATAAACAAAAAGACTATAAAAATAAACCAACAAATATACAATATCAAATAATGTAAGAGAAAACCAAGGTGAGAATTATAAGGTGATTCAATTGGAGTGTTTTTTATGAATATATTTGATGTTAGGTTCTAGTCCGGCATTGACGTCATTGCAGGAATTAATAGTAAATTTTCAATGTTGACCGCCTATACCGATTCCTGCAATGACGTCACACATAAAAACGTCATGCTATAACCTCTGAATGCGTTTGGTTTGTTCACATTGAATTAAATTACCTTATAAATTTTTAACATCTTGAGGAAAAACAACAAAAGATAAGAGTTATCAAAAATGAAGGTAACATGAGATTAGAGAACTACAGAGAAAATATCTGCTGTCATACTTTGCAGCCTAGTTTTTATTGAACTTAAACCTTCATAAGAATACACTATGCCAAATGATTTGATAGTATAATTTAATTTTGAATCGTTCGTACTTACAATAATTAGGTAAGTAAATGCCTAAGGTATTTAACTTAAAGTTAATTTAAGCTTAGAAAGTAATACAGCAGATAACCATTAAATTAAATCATCCGGGAAATACGTTTATATTAAAACTATATAGTTTTATGAGTTTACTATATAATTTGTAGTTTTATTGAAATTACTATATAATTAGAGCTTTCGGCCGTAAATTTGTGTTTTATTTACCTATCTGACCACTTCCTCATAAAATTATATAGTTTAAATAGTTTAAATAGTTTGGTCAATCATTTTATATTAGTTTTGTGATTATATTAAACTTATGAATGAATTAAAATATCAGTTATCATACTTAGCATCCTAGTTTATAAAAGTTTTAAATCTTCATACGAATATTATCGATATATTTTACCACTATACCCCATGATTTATTAATATGATTTTTGCCGTAAAGGGTTATACTTTTGAGTGATTTTCATACAATTTTATTTTTTGCACCAATAGATACATATTTTCCACTATAAATTAAAATAAATTTAGCTATAGAATTTTTACTACCAGTTCTTTGTGTGTCGCTACCTGCCGATATGTTGTACGTCGAAAAACAGAACGAAATTAATGTTATAGGTCCCAAAGTTCTTCAGGAATCAATTTTTTCGAAATGACCACCAATATCAAAATAAAATTAAATGGATCAATCCAATGCTTTTTTAAATTTTCAAAATGTAGACGGTTCAACAAAATAGGTTGTTAACATTCTCTACACATTTTTTTATCTTACGATTTAAACTTCGATTATTTTTAATAAGTTTAACATAAGTTAATTACTCAAAACACATAAAAGTACCTAAAACGGATAACTTGTTTTGAGTTTCGGGATGAATACATTATATATAATATATAGATAATATATATAATTATATATATATATACTATATTAATATACTATATATGTAATATATATATTATATAATATAATATATTATATAATATATATATATATTTATATTGGCAAAAAATTAACTAATGGCTGATAATGAAATAAACTTAGTCTTAAACGTGGCTACACGCGAGCCAAATTCCTATGTGATCGGATAATTTTTCCGATCACATAGGAAAAAATTATTATTGTAGGAAAGTTATTATTGTAGGTTCATGACATCACAAAATTTACCCGATAGCACAACTATAGACTGGTTTTAGTACAAAGTTTCAACTCTCTAGGATATATACTCCAGGAGCTACGATGATAACAGACACACTCATACACCAGCATGTAACAACAGTCTGTCGAACATGTGAAAATATACGGCCCTTCAGTAGGGATATTAATAGAGGAAACAGCGAAAAAAAAAACACACACATACATGGATAGAGACAACTTTTTAAAACCACTAAAACTCCTGAAACCCATAATTCCGGTGACATCCTGGATCATTTGCAACACAAATACTTCGTTATAAATTATATATAAAAAAAAGGAAGAAATGTCGTATCATATTAATAATACCTCACCTTGAGAATAATTACCAGGCACTTTATTTCTATAGTAATTAACAATGAGTTTGTCAAAGTAACATTAGAAACCTATTTAAATTACAATAAATCTAAATGTCAAAGCATATCTTATAAATGTAAGGTTTAGTTACAATAGATTGTACAACAACAGCAAACTATAACAATCTTACATAAAGAGCAATGATATTCAAGCTCAACTTAGAAACTAAATTTACAAAAGAGATTTTAAGTACTAAAACAAATACTAACTCTAAAGGCAAGAGTATAATACATTTATATACTATATACGTCTGAAACTAACAAAAATATAATATAGTAGATTCTAGATTTCTCAAATATTTTGCCAAAAAAATGTATTATTATGTGATATTTACGTCATATTATTTATTTTATCATATGATGTTCTCACTTTTGATAATAAATTCAAAGCCTAATTCACATTAAACTCAATTCAAGGCTTAACAGACTACTTTAGGATATTCTAATGTTTTGCAGGGACTGAAAAACAGCCTAAATAAAATAGGCTAGGTGTTAATTTTACCCAACAGTATAATTTGGTAACACTTTTATACAGTAACATTTTTATAAAACCTTTCTCCTATTTTAAAGGTTACTTTTTTACCAAGGGGGGGTTTTTATACTTCACTGTTTTATAAACTAAAGGGTGACTTGAAAATAATGGACACAAGCTCAATATTTTAGCTTTATTTAGCAGAGGAAGAATAAAAGATCAAAGAAGGTATAGAGCGTATCGTTAATAAATAAATTAAGCATACAACCTGTTTTATGTGAAAACAAACCTTGTGTTTGTTTTTAATAGTTTGCCGGTGAGACTTCTGATACTATAGTTTAGTATTTGCTATTGTTTCCTGTGGCCGTGATCGTATAAGCACTCAATATTGTTTCGAGAGGTCCGGGGTTCGCAGCCCGGGCTATGCTCTGAGTTTATATGAATATCTTTGATATACCTAACTTAATTTCGCCTAACTTAAATTTTATTCTTAGAGGATCGCAGATGCAATTACCTGAGGTTGTTTCTCGCATGGTGATACTCTGGTGAGCCCAAGGCCCAAAACGAGTATTTTTTTTTAATCATTCATCATCGACCAATCTAGTGCACATACCGAAATCATACTGAATAGGAGAACACAACGTAATGGTTTTTGAATGAAATTATACTTGTATAATATGGTACTGGGTACTATAGTCGTACTATAGTACATGGTCTGCTCGAGGCCGAGACCGTATAAGCTCTCGATTTCAGCACCGGAGTTATGGGTTCGTGTCCCTCTCAAAGTTTATACGTTAGAATATAAGATTTTGTCAACTTCAAGTAATACTTAGAGCCTAGTAGATGCAACCCACCTGAGTGGGTTATAGACCGAAAGGCCCAAAGGGGGCTTTAATTAATTAAATTTATTTAACCAATGGTATTATAACTAAACAATGGTATTTAAAATTATTATTATTTGATTCTCATATTTTCCATGGCTAAGCTGAGACTTACTCTTAAAGTTATTAGCTCATTATTTAATCAAAGGTAAGGTTACCTAGGTTAAGTGAATACAACAGCACTAACATAATTATGTTAGTAAAAATGCCTTAAAGTAAACCAAATGACTAAGAGATAAAAATATAGAGAGGTATGCGCTGCTAATCTCAATAAATGTTAACTTTAATGATCTTACATTTTTTATCAAGATCATAACGAGTTCCATCCGATTTTTTTTGTGATTTTGGTCTATGTTATGTTACATTTGATGTATATTCGTAGTACGGTGACAAACATATTTATTCAGTTTTGGGATCTACTGCCGATTCAATAAAAAGCAGTTAAGTTAGTATATTTACAATGATCTTAAAACTGCGAGGTGAAAAGGTAACAATCGTTTTTTTCACAGGAGAACCATTTTTATAGAAATGCATACCTAATAATCATCATATAATTTTTATAAAGATTTATAAACAAAAGCTATTAAATTGTTTAAAATTAGATAAAATAAACTTCAATCCATGTTTCTGAAAGAGTCTTTCATAAATATAAACCTCCTGTTTATTAATGTT
>JACMZG010000022.1:25465640-25490962 GCA_018340805.1 Microvelia longipes
GACCGTATGACTCTATTACCGCTAGCCAGTCTTATTTCTACTTTTCGGATCTGACCGTCATTTGAAGAAATAGTCTTTTCGATCACCCCTAACTTCCAATTCAGTCGGGGAACATTCTTCTTCCAAAACTACCACCTCCCCGACTCGAAGTTTGTTCGCAGTACCTCTTCCTACATTTCTGTGTCTGTTTGATCTTTCTCTTAGTATAGTCAGGTAGTCTTTTGCCCATGTTTTCCAAAAATTATTTAGTAATTGCTGGCCTCTCTTCCAAATCATCGTTAATGATACTTTTTCGTTATTTAAGTTTAGGTTGTCTTGTTTTATATCTGTTTTAAGTCCAATAAAGTGGGCCGGCGTTAAAACATTTGCTTCCGCTTCTTCTGAAGGTACGTGCACTAATGGTCTTGAATTTATAACTGATTCAACTTCAGTCAGTACTGTGTACAACTGACTTAAAGTTAATCTAGACCTTCCTATTGTTTTCTTTAAGGCTCTTTTGACTACACCGACCATCCTCTCGAATACACCACCGGTCCATGGTGCGCGGGGTGTTGTAAAAACCCACTCGATGTTAGATATGTTTCTGTCTCGTTGTAAGTCATTCTCTGTCATGTCCTCCGTTAGTATTGTTTTAGCTAAATAAAATTGCTTGGCATTATCTGATAAAATCATCTCCGGTGTTGTACGCCTAGCACAGAATCGCTTTAAACTTAACAAAAATTCTGCTGTGGTCATATTCCAAACTATTTCTAAGTGTACCGCCCTAGTTGTTAAACATGTATATAAACATACCCAACATTTTTCATACGGACATTCATTTTTAAGGTACAAAGGTCCGAAAAAATCGATCGCTACATTTCTAAAACTTACGTTTTTGGTGACTCTATAATCAGGTAGTGGAGGAAATGGCTTTAGTTTAAAACTACGACCGTCTATTTCTTACATGTGACACATTTTCTTAAAATATTTTTTACAGCTTGTCTCCCTTGTGGGATCCAATACTCTTTTCTTACCTCATTTAGGGTGTGGTCAGTCCCTGAATGTAACAATTTTTTGTGGATATCTTTTATCACTAATTTAGTGTAATAATGCTTATTCGGAAGTAAAATAGGAAATTTCGTTTCATATTTTAACTGAGAATTTTGAATCCGACCTAAACACCTAAGAACTCCATTTTCATCTACCCATAACCCTAGTTTGCTTACTAATTCGTCGTTTTTCTTTTCTAAAATTGAATTGATCTCTTTTGAAAAAACATTACTTTGAATGTATTTTTCCCACATAATTTTACTTTCTATAATTTCTGCAATTTTTATAGGTCCTTTTATATATTGTTGTTTTTTCAACCCTTTCACAAACCTGTTACAATAAACAGTTATTCTTAAAATTTTTTGATGTTCGTTATATTTTTCTAAAATTAACCCAAATGGTGCTGTATGTATCCTTTCACTTTCCGTCTTCCTGTCCGTTTCGTTTAAATTTACTATTTCAATTTCTTGTGTTACCTCTGCTTCATTTCCTTTCTGCCCACTAGTTGGCCATTCACTTATCGGGTAAGTGAGCCATTTAGGGCCGTTCCACCACAAATCACGTAACTCCTCTATTTCTGCTCCTCTCGTTGCTAAATCTGCCGGGTTTTCTTCACTTTTTACGTATCCAAATTTTATCTCTTTGTGATTATTTATTTCCTCTATTCTTCTCTCAACAAAAACAGGTAAAGGTTTTTTCGATGCTTTCCAATGAAGAACGCACTGTGAATCTGTATACAAATATGATTGTTTTCCCCTTAAGTTTATACTGTCGGCCACAAATTTTAATATTCTTACCCCTATTACTGTTCCTAGTAATTCTAGCCTTGGAATCGAAGTTTCTTTTAAAGGCACTAACCTACATTTTGCAAATAAAAAAACCGTTTTATTAACGTTTTCCTCTTCGTATACGCCGTAAACTATTGCTGCATAAGCGTACTTGGATGCGTCAGTAAAACAAACAAGTGTCATATTTTCACATGTTTCCCCGTAGTATCTTGGTATAGTAAAATTCGGTATATTAGTCAGATTATTATAAATATGGTCCCATTCTTGTTTCAGGCTGTCATTGATTATTTCATCCCAATCACATTTCGATAGCCAAATATTCCTAATTAGTATTTTTGCTCCTATCGTACACGCTGAAAACCACCCTAAAGGGTCAAATATTGAACTTACAAACTTAACGATTCCTCTTTTCGTATTCGGTGAAGTCTCGAATTTCGCAATATTATTTTTAATACTCAATATGTCCTTTGTTGTATCCCATGTGACTCCCAGTACAGAAACATTCTCTCCATCTGCTCTATCTTGTACCTGAATTGAATTTTTTACTTTTTCTGAATTCGTTGACCATTCTCGTAAATTCATATTGCCCTTTTTGAATATTGCTTTGCCTTCGATGTACAATTCAATCCCTTCTTTTTCCGATTTCGCGCCCAGGATAACATTGTCTACGTATATATTTTCTGATATATATAAGGCTAACGTCGTATTTTCTTTATTTAAATGATATTTAACTGTTGCATTTAATAAAAAAGGACTAGATACTAATCCAAATGCGACGCGTGTAAATCTATACTCGATTAAATTTTCGTCAGATATTGGTTTATTAATATCCTTAACCCAAAGGAATCTTGTAACGTCTCTATCTTCTGGATGTAACCCAATTTGCAGAAATGCTTTCTCGATGTCGCCTATCAAGCCAACTGCGTAACCTCGAAATCGTAATAGAAGTGTACAAACATCTTCCATCAACACCCGTCCTCTTAATAAATTTTCATTCAAACTCTTTTCCGATTTTTTGCTTTTTGCTGAGGCATCGTATACCACCCTTAATTTTGTAGATGATTTTAAAGGCGTAACTACTCCGTGGTGAGGTAAGTAGTGTTTTACTTTTCCCGTAATACATTTTTCATCGATAATTTCTACGATTTCTTTATTTGCTTGATCAATAATTATGTCATTATATCTAACTAATAACTCTTTATCCATTTTTCTCAGTAGTGACTTCAGTCTATTATACGCCAAATAATAATTGTCTGGTAATTCCGGGGGTAATCTCTCCATGGCCACGATACCACATATCGATTATCAATAAATTGAATACTCTCCGAGAATTTATTAATTGCCACGTCATCATCAATTATTCCAGGATTTTCCCTTATTCCTATCGATTCCAGGTCCCATACTTTATTCAAATCTAAATTTTCTTCCTTTATTAATGCTCTGTCAGGTGTGCAAAAACCTAAGTTTTCTCCGGTTTTTATAAAAAGAACAAAAACTTAAAGTGTCCTCGTCGTTTCTATTATGTTTCCTTCCGCTAACAATCCACCCGAATTTTGAATCCGCTAGATAAAGTCCTTTACCTAATTCTATTCTTTGTCTTTCGATTATATCATAAAAGTATCCGTTGCCAAGTAACACGTCTATATTTAAGTTTATTTCTGGATTATCTGCAAAGTCTAAATCTTTGTAGTTTGATTTTATTTCATTTATATAACTGTTTGGTTTAAAATTTTTTACTATTGTCGGTACCACATTCGCATTTATCTCTATATTTTGTCCATTTTTTGTTTTCATACAAAAAGTTACTCTAGGAGCCGAAATTTGAATTGGTTCCTCTGACCCAACACAAATATTTGTAATTCCTCTGTTTCCTTGATTTTTAACTTTAATTCTTTAAATAACTTTTGAGTAATATAAGATCTCTGACTTCCGCTGTCTAGCATTAATCTTATATTTCTTTTATTGTCAAAATTTGAAACCTCTGCTAACGCAGTCTGTAAAAAAAACAACGAAGATTTGATGCTCATGTTTTCTAATTTTGGTTCTCCAACTAACCCGTGGTTAGTTCATTATTTAATTCCTTTCCAGACGGTTTACTGGACACCCTATATTTTTTGGGACAAAGACTTGAATGATGCTGTTTAACCGCTTTGCAGTGGTAGCAAGGCTTTGTAGCCGTACAGTCCTTTATAAAATGATTAGATCTAAGGCACAGGAGGCAACAACCTTTTAGCAACCCTTTTCGTTCCTCAATCGTTGTTATAACATCGCATTCGTCGCTAAAATGTGCACCTTGGCAGTATTTACATTTTATTTCGTACGCTGTCAATGCTTCCGCGGTTCCTGGTTTTATTTTGTTTTTGCTATCAAAATATAACGGCGTTCCTTCCTGTTTTGTTATTGTTTTGTTGCTTAGAACTGACGTTGGATTTTTATTTTCAACTTTTGACATAAACTCAATTTTTTCCCTAGCCCCAATAATACGATTTAACTTAGTCCTTAATTCTGATGGCGTTAATTTAGCAGTATCTATATCTTCTTCTATTTTAAGTAATAAACTTGCTGGAAATTTTGATAAAATCAAAGGATTAAAAAATTTTTGATCCGGATCCTCTTTCAATGCCTCTAAACTTCTTATACAGGTTTCAATTTCATCTAACGTTGAGCGCAATTTTTCTGTTTGATTTGTACTTTGGGGTATTAACCGTAACTTATTATATAATGATGTGATTATTAGATCGTTATTGCCGAATCTATTTTCAGAATGTCAAGCGCTACTTGGTAGTTAGCGCCGGTGATAGCTAATCCTGCGATACTTTGTAGTGCCGTGCCCTCCAAATACCCCCTTAAATAATTAAATTTCTCTACATCCCTTAGCTTTTTATTAGTATTAATAGTCGATTCGAAAAAATCCCAAAACTCACCCCATTTCATTATATCCCCGTCAAATTTTATAATTCTCAGTTTTTCTAATTTTATGTTGAAATTACTGTCACAAATTTCGGTTTTATCGGGTTTTGTCAAATTAAGGATCTCAATTCTCGATTGCAAATCCACCAACATATCCTCGGCATCTAAAATCAATTCCATTTCGTCCTCACATTCATTCTCAAACCTTAACCGCGTAACGTCGTTATCGTCGTCTAAGGACATCTGCCTAAGTTCTTCCCTAAGACCTTGAAATTTCCCTAAGTAATTTTTGATTTTAGTTTCCGTGTTTAAAATTGTATTAATATCCGTTTCTAAATTGAATTCCGAAGCTTCCTTAATAGTTGTCGTAAGTCGTTTTTTGATAGGTCCGATACGTTGTCTAATAGTTCCTACGGTCGTCATATCGTTCGATCTAAGTGGGTTAAAAAAAATGGCAAAATTCTAATTTGTTTCGTACCTTTTCTCTGTTTTCTTGTCCGTGTACTATTGATCTTCAACCACGCTCTATGATACCATGTTTTACACTATGATTAAATGAACATCTTTAACTTTAGTGGAAGCGAATTATTTTTCTATATTTCAACAATAAACTCCTTTCAAAAAATTGACAACTTAAATCCTTCAAAAATAATACAAAAAATAAAATAAATTCCTCGCCTTGCGACACATAATAAAGGTATAAATTAGTTGAAAGCTATTTATTCAATAATAAAAATTAAGACATAGAAAAACCTAAAATTATAAATAGACTATAACTTATTTTAGCTCATAGGCGAAAACGTCTTTCTGAGCCTATCTGGTGAGTAAACGTTTTGACGCGCCTACTCAAGCAACCAAAACTGCCCTCTTACATGTCATTAGTTACTCTGGTCATATATATATATATATATATATATATATATATATATATATATATATATATATATATATATATATATATAATATATAATATATATATATATATATATATATATATATATATATATAATATATATATATATATATATATATAATATATATATACACACACACTATATATACAGAATTTAAGATAGGAAACACTAAGAAAATACTTACATAAAATTAGTAACGTTTCGAACTATGTATATACGTTTAATATATATATATATATATATATATATATATATATATATATATATATATATATATATATATATATGTGTGTGTGTGTGTGTGTGTGTGTGTGTGTGTTGTGTATCGCGCTCATAGTAATCAATTTTATACTAATTATATCGATAATATAAAATTATTCTGCATAGAATGGGCTTGGTAAAGTTGAGCACCAATTGTAACTGTAACATTATCTGAAAGTGGATTCAGGTTAAGTAAATTTAACAATAGTAATAGCAAATAAATAAATATTTAAATATTTATTTATAATAATGATAAATTAATTATTTATCTAAATAATTAATTTAGATTAAATGTTATCTAAATAACAGCAAATGCTTAATTAAAGTTAATTCACTGATTTACATATATTAACATATTAATTCATTAAAACAATTAAACAAGAGGATCTAGATGAAAACATTATTCTATCCTAGAACTATTGGGATGGAAGAGGGATCCCTAGCTTCTTACTTTTTATTTAATTATTTATTTCTTTAACAAAAAATAACATTTTTTTCTTGAAAGAAATTTTTGTTTTCTGCATGCTCCGTTTATCCAAACACTAATTGCATTTTCAATCTTCTTTTTTTATGTTATAATTGATTTTGTTCTGTTTTTCTTGAAACATATGATTTTTCCTTTTTTTTCTTTTTGTTGATATTGTATAACCAGTTTGCCGAAATTTATATAAAACTGGATACATACAAATATTCTACTGGATGAAATTCTACATCATAAGGAGTATGACAGAGAAATGTTAAAATACTGCCATCATTGAAGCGTTTTCATATACTTTGTAGTAAATATACGAATTTTATCAAAATAACATAAGAAAGAATATTGTTATAAAGATTAGCGTTAACACTATTAGTTCAGTTACTACACATGTTTTTCTTATAACTAGATGTTTAGATTGATTGGAATGTAACACTAATGGTGTGGTGTTAGAGCGAACGGTGAGATAGAGTTTGGAGCAGAGTGCGGTAAGTGCTAAAAGGATGAAGGTTAAGTTATTAGCTCCTTTCTATAGAGTATAGAAACACAAGGTGTAACTATAACACTTATACACACCGAGTATTTTTACACTACGATTGACACATTTATACCTAACATTGAGTGTGTGTTCACTTTCTTTAACACCATTTTTAGACAACACGCACACTCGTAAACTACGCGCACTTTAACACAGGGTATATCGCACATTTTAACACAATAAAACACTCACACCTTTAGAGTGAAACACATACACTTTAACACATTCAATTTCACGTAACGGAACTAATCCACACTAAAACACTGTCGTATATTTACGTTACCCACACTGTACAACAAGGGAAACATTTTACACAGAAATATCGTACACTAAAACACTTTTGTAGATATTAGCACTATATATATATAAACACTTTATTTACAAAATATAAATATGTGAGGCTGGCCTTATAATAAGGTTTGCTTACAACACAGCGTACTTATCAATCTAAAAGACAATCGGTCAAATTAGTAACGTAGACAAGTGTAACACCAACACACACTATATTTTAGGTAACAACCAAAGTTCACTTTAAACACAGGACATTTTACGTTATAACACTTACGGACTTTACTGTAAGTCCTAAACAACACTAGTGCAGTTACACTACATACGTATAAGGCTACCTTTTCACCCCCTTCATCACTAAGCCTAAAAGACTACCAATATAAGTGTAAAGTCTAGCATTTGCAGTTGAGTATCGATTTTCCTTAGGTTTCACACAAAAAAGCCTTCATTGTATATTGGGTTTCGTTGTTCTAAAATTAAATTGGAAACATAAGAGGTTTTCTTTTCTTCTATTAAAAGCTATAAAAGACACCATAGCTCCACTTGGAAAATTATACAATTTGATGAAAAAATATTAAATTTTTTAGTTAATGTAAACAATAAAGTCAATAAAAAAATTCTTTAATGGAGAGATTAAATGGACTGTTGATAATAATTATACACAATTTATTAAAGGCTGCAGTATTCAATAAATTGTGAAAATTTTTTTTTAGTAGATTGGGCTAAAATCTTTTTAAAAATTTTATTTTCCACTGTTTTATGATAAATCTACTTTTAAAATAATTTACAAGGATTTACTGGATAAAAAGTCAACAGTCAAGCTGTCAGTAATAAATAACTTTTCCCTAATTTAATTATCCTAGAATCCCACCTCCCTAGCATGCAGAACATTAGTTACTTAAGACAAATTTTTGATTTAATGCATTTCCAGTAAACAAAAAACTTCGGAAACAATAAGCACCCAGTATTTGGGAACGTTTCCAAAAATGGTAAAAACTTCTTTCGATGTCGTCTCAAACCGTGCATACTAAGTCGAGATTGGTTTATCAGGAAAATATTGATATCTATAAATTTACAAATCTTGACTGTAATATCCTATTTCCTTTTCATATTTCAAAAACTTGGGAAAAATAAATTATAAGGGAATTTTGAGCTTTGCCAAACCTGCTAAACAAAATCATTCTAAGATAATACGAAATAAACTTTTGCGTACTTGCTATAGATAAAACGACGCTTAGACAAGTATTCGAATAATTTTACTAGATTAACAAATTTATACGAAAAAAAAAAAAAAATAAATAAGGTGTATTGTACTTATTTTTATTGTTCCTTTTCAATAGTTAATTCATTTTAGTTATATATTAATTATTTTATTTCGGTTGATTTTCTTACATAATTTTAGTTGTATATTAATTATTTTATTTCGGTTGGTTTTCTTTAATTTTGTTCTAATTTTTTGCAATCACAACTTGTTGCGTTTATTATATTTAGCTAATCTTCAACTTATCTAATCTTATGTTACTCTCTTTTTGTCAACTGCCATCATTTTTTGTTGTTTCTCTTACATCTGATAATGTGAATTTTTGTTGGTTTTTCTTTTTAGTATTAAGTTTAAGTATTATTGTTTTATGTTTTAATAAAATCTATTATACCCAGATGACTACCATGATCCTTGGTTGAAAGCGCGGTAGTTTTATCTCAACTATTTTTGGACTGATATCTTCTTTCTAACAAACCTCTTTTTGGTCACTTCATTTACAGTCCATTAATCTCTTTATAGATTCACGAAGGGGTTCTCAAACTTTTTGTCACCACATACTATAAACCATTCGACATAACATAAGGCGTACCACCAACGCCTTTTTATACTATTGTAATTGGCACTTTCTGATTAATAATAATTATAAACAATACAATAATATATTATGCTACTAGGCAGAAAAATGGAATTTTGCAGGCTATGAAAATTTCCAACCCAAGGCTGGTAATTAACCCATTTGACGGCAAGGCAAAGCCGAGTCAGGCAGATGGCGATTTGCCAGCAGATATGGAGCTGATGTAGTTTATTGCTGACACGAGCCGGCAATGTTTCCTTTGCTGCATAGTAGCATATACTATTATATCTACTTACGGGTGAAAAATAAACATAAGAATATTATTCTTCAAAATTTTATTATTTTGATAATAAAACACAAGGTACCGAGTCCGGTAGCTCAGTGGTAGAGCGCTCGCCTTTCGACCTGGAGGTCGAGGGTTCAAATCCAGCCGGGGGAGGACCTCAATATGAGGTTATCTCTTGTACCGTACACTCGGGAGGTCTTAAATTCAAGGCCGGCCAACCCAGCCAAGGTTTTACTTGGTTTCCTTGGCTACTAATACGCAAATGCGGGGTTGGATCTAGTTTCATCTGGGACAAGTCTGGATCCACGTTTCCGTTGTCTCCAGCTCACGAAAAGTTAATGTTCTGCAGGCTGGGGGAGATGAAGGTCGGAAAGATATACTGAGCCTTTGTATGTCCGAAAACTTAGTCAGTGAAAGTGATGGCGGTGACACGAGTAACGTAAGTGACTAGGAACAAAGTGCTCGGTTCTTGAAGACAGATGTCTCCTAATGGCACTGCGGAGCTTTGACTTTCAGGTCAGGGCTATAGAATGAGTTTGTACACGCTGACATCTGGGTGCTAGAGTTCTTTGTCGGGTGGCGCTGGACTGGCCAGAGCGGTGAGCCTAGCTTAGAGTCTGGTGATGCTAGTGGAACTGATGAGATTGGTGAGACTGGAAGGACGAGGTCAAGTGAGACTAATGTGATCAGAGGAGCTAGTAAGACTAGATGAAACAAGCACACAGTGAACTAGTAGTCGGCGCTAGCCAGAGCGGTGAGCCTAGCCAGAGTCTAGCTGGTCTAGATGGACTGGGCACACTGTGAACTAGTCGCAGATACTAGCCAGAGCAGTGAGTTTGGATAGAGTCTGGTTGGGCTGGATGAACTAGACACACTGTAAACCGGTTACATGTGCTACCATGTACGGAAGGGGTGCTTCCTAGATGATTGGATGTGTACAAACTCAGGGGTTAATGTTGAGTGAGATTTGAGTGAGGGGAAAACGCTAAATGACCCTACAGGTTAAAGCGTCAAAAAAAAAAAAATACACAAGGCATTATATTCACCATGGTAAAAAAACACACTCTAATTAAAAACAATTAATATATTGTCAATTACAATAATAAACAAAAATTATAACTGACCGGTTATGACTTTACGTTATTTACAAACAGCTCTGATGATAACGTAAAGTCGAAACCGGTCATTTATAATTTTTTTATACTATTGTAGTTGACAATATTAATTGTTTTTAATTCTAGTGTGTTTTTTTTTTATTAAACATCATGGTGGGTCTATACCACAAAATCTCCGTCAAAACAACTAATGATTTAGGCATTATATTCTTTTCGCGTACTACCAAAAAGCCTTTGCACATTAATGACCAGGGATCTCTATAATGATCCCTGGTCATTAACGTATAAAGATTTAGTTTAGATCAACACTATAATCAATGAAAGTTTTATTTGTCTTTTCTTTAGCGTTTTTTAGTCACTGATTTTTCTTAACGATAATTAAAATAAAAACGTGTTTCCACTATTTAACTTTACTTTATCAGGAAAGCAGCTTAAAGCTTAAGTTGATCCTCCTATCCTTAATGTCTACCAAGGATATTCTACAACTAGAGAAAATGAGAAGTAGAAACTCAGGTGGAATACCACGAGGATTTAACCCACTATGAATATAAAAATAAATAAATAAAGTGCAAATAAACGTTAAACGTGGAGATATTAGAGGGTCAACGAACCAGCTAAGGAACAAAGTTTTAAAAAAAAATTCTCTTGAGATCCTGTTACGGTTTTTTCGATTCCCTAGATGCGTCCTTTACTGAAAGTGGACCCAGGAAAAATTCCCGTGGGGTTCATATTTAGTCACAAAACCCCTTTGTTGTTAATTTTTTGTTGTCTAAAAACTTAATCAAGCTAACAAACAGGAAATGTTTAGAGAGAAGGAGAGAATGTAAATCTTACTCAATAAACAGAATTCAATTTTAGAATGAATAATAAAAAGGATTAAAGAGAAAAATAAATACAGTAAATTTAACAAGTTTTTCTTGAATATATATCGTTCTTTCATAACAAAACCACATGACAAATAAAAAATGTTTTAATATAATACAAATTCTTAAAAAATAAGAAAGTAACACTGGAATAATAGCAATTTTAAATTTAGATTTTGTTTACTAATGCATAAATTATAAGTTATTATAATCCATTAATTTGAGCATACGTAGCAAGAAAAACTTTGTTTTTTTGTTAAGCAAGAAAAACTTAAAAGTTTTTTTTATCAATTAAGACTACGCTGTTTTAAAATTTTGAATATTAACGCCTTTCTGTTTCTGTTTTAACTTTATAAACTGTAAAACTTTAATGTAACTATAATATAAACTAACTAATAAACTATAATATAATGAATATTATTGTATTATAATGAATAACTAATCCTAATTAATATTAATATTTAATATTTTTAAAAATAATAGTAAATAAATAGCTTAAAATAATTAATAAAATAATGACCAAATTAAATAAATAACAATATGGATAATATTAAAAACAAAATTAATTACATAAATAATTAAAATCCATTGATGTAAAAAAGAAAAAAAATATTAATTAAAATATAATAAAATTATACAAAAAAGTCTAACTACACATATTAAAAAAATAAAAGCCGTCAGACTTGCACTCTTTAAAGCATTGTTAGCTGTTATTATGTTGTTAACATTACTTTTAGCTAAATTCAATAAGAAGATTTTATTATTATTTATTTAATATCTCATCATAAGTGTTCATATTATAACCTTTGATAAATATTATTTCCTACTCTATATCAAATCGATATTTTCTTTCAATATTTTTAATGAACATGCACATGCACATATTTATCACATATATTTAATATTATATAGTTGTATAAGTTATAAAAAAATACGCGACAAACGCACACGAGTAACTCATGCGGGGGTGCACCTGTTAATCATAATTTTAATTAATTAATTGTAATAAATAACTCATTATGTCTATAAGTGTAATTGTGACTACATTTATAATATATATGGTGAAATAAAGAAATATTTATTTATTTATTTATTTATAAACTAACTAATAAACTATAATATAACTATAATATATACTATAAAAAATATTCTATGTAAACACCATACTACGCAAGAATTTTTTCTTAACATTTCTTCAGTCTTTGAGAAAAATCCAAAAAGTTTATATTTTTAAACAGTACATCAAATGAAAATGAGTCACTTTTTTCGTTTCCGTGTCTTAAACTAAAAGCATCTGAAAGATTATCTTCAGTACAGCAAATTAATCCAAAAACGATTTAAAATAAAGTTGATGTTATCACAAAACAACATATACTTATATCTCTATAATTAAAGCTTGTTAACGAAATAGAAGACAAAAGCCAAGTTTTTAGAACCAACTTAATAATTCATAATTAGATTAAATATGTATGAAAATCCCGAGTTGGGAGAAGAAAACCTTTTTAAGAAATTTTCATATCATCTTAATAAGGTGTTGAACATTAAGTAATACATTTTATATGATTCTTACTTAACAAAACAAGATTTGTACTCCAAGGTAAACATACAAAAAGTTTTCGATTAAACATACACTATGTACTAACAGCTTAACACTTAAATAAATAAAATCAGTTCAGAAACAAGTACATAAATGAATAAAATTTCTTTACGAAAAAGAGTCAAATTAACCAGTTACATAAACAAAATATTTTTAAAACAAAATAATTAAATTAAGAAAATATTAAAGTAATTAAAATAACATAAAAACAAATTAAATGTTTAAAATATATCTAAAATCAAAAAAACCTTTGGCCACTTGGCCACTACGTGGTATCGCCGCTGAGGGCCGCATCGCAGCCACATGGCTGTTGTCCTATATATATTTGCATTACTACTAATTTATATAAGAGGCATACTGCCACAATATAAGCAAATTTCCAAATTTATTAGTCATAAAAGTGATTGTTTACATTATGCTTTGTCAATCAGTAAAACCAGAACTAATGCTGATAATAAAATGTAACTTCGTATTTTTAATAACCATACATATTAGTTCAAGTGTAAAAAAAATGTTTTTCCGATGTAAACACTTGAAGTTGAAGATTGAAATTTTTTTAGAATATTTGTGGGGTCATTATTGTGGGTTTATGACGTCACACATATTTCATAAACAATAGGATTCGGGACATTAACATGATTGATTTTCGTACTAAGTTTTACATCAATCTGAGAAAGAGAACGGTATCGTGTCCCACAGAAACGTCTAGGAACAAAAATCTCGTTCATACAACCCACATAACACACACACATTCCACACACACACACAACACACATTATATATATTATATATATATATATATATAATATATATATATATATATATATATATATATATATACACACCTCTTTTTTATCAGTGAGTCCCCCCTTCCCAAATCCACCCCAACTTTTACCCCTTTTCATGACCTTAACCTCATAAGCTAATTTTTTCTTTATAAAAACGGTAAGTTCTTTTCATAAAGAGAACACAAAGTAGTTTATGAATCAGTTTACTATAAACTAGGAAATGAGCAAAATGAGTTCTCAAAAATCTCAAAATGTTCAAATAATTCATTAAAACAAATAAAAGGAAATAATTAATTAGTTTAACATATTTTAAGTCTCACCTAAAATGAAGTAAAAATAAATAAAATAAAAACAAAAAATAGGAAAAAAAATTAAATTAAAAAAATGGGAACAGGGAGGGAGTTTCGCTCAGTACATAATTAACGAGGAAGAAACGAGTTCGTCTTGCCTGCATAACTAAACAACTTTAGTTGATTTTTAATTAGGTTGTGAAACGGAGCCTTTTTCGACTCCCTAATGCCCCTGGTCCTCTAGAGTTGTTTTAAATAAATTTGTATTTATAATTTAGAATGAGGAAAATGAAAGATAATATATTTATTTAATGAATATTTAATGTTGTACTTTTTTCTGGAATGATTTGTAACCTGTACTGTACTCTATTTTGATAGAGAAAAAGTGATTATGATAACGAAATGATGAATTATTTCAATTTATTTTTTAGTGGTTTAGTTTTTATAAATTTTAGATAAAAAATAATTTAGCTATCTTTAAATAATATCTTTATGAAACGTCAAATTGGCAAAGAAGGGCTCTACTTTGCAAAAATAAAAAAAAATTAAACAAAAAGTCATAAAGTTTTAGCTAATCAATTTTTTTTTATAAATATATTTATCAATTCATTTTAAAACAAAGTCCTTCTGCGTCATAGTTTGAAAATTTAAGAGGCGATAAATCTAAAATGATGACCAAAAACAAAATGAAATTTTGTGGATCAGTTTACCCCTAGATTTTCATTATTTTCAAAGTTTTTAAGAAATTTTATTATATTGCTCAAGACACAGATAAATAGATTAATACTGCCTAAAGAATTATCAGATGGTCAGCAAAACTAGACCTTATGAGTGTTTTTTGTGCCAAGTTGCTTATCATAAACAAAGTGAGAGTTATGCGTGACACACACACACACACACACACACAGGCTATAATATTTATTGCTATAAAAATAGTTAGCCAATATTTCGAGGGTTATGATTTAAAACTCGTTGGGCAAGTCCTCAAAATGTCATGATTGCCCACATCTCAAAACGGTATTGCTTTTGTCTAGCTACGCATGACATTAAAATTACCTTTAAAATTATACGATAAAGTTTGTACACATCAGTCAAAATTATGGTTTTTTATCGCAAAATATTTAAATTAACACCAAGATGTTTGAAATTTATAGGGTGATTCAATTCGATGAAAGAAACCAAACGCTTTCGGAGGTTATAACCTGACGTTTTTATTAATGACGTGTGACGTCATTGCAGGAATCGGTATAGGCGGTCAACATTGAAAATTTACTATTTATTCCTGCAATGACGTCAATTCCGGACTGTAACATAACATGTCAAAAAAAATTGATTTCATTCATAAAAACCTTCGAATTGAATCACCTTATAAATTCTATCAGCTTGATTAACACATCATGAAACACACAAGACATAATGTTACAATATACAGAAAATAATAAAAAGTAGACTGGTAAATTTACAGGCAGTACTATGAAAGTACTATCTGCGGTATTACTTCTGCAAGGCTGAAATAGTATAAGTAAGCATTTAATAATCATGACACTCTGAGGACGAGCGAAGTGTATAGCCCGACAACCATTTGAACTTGCATATTGAATCGATTCACAATTTTATAATATAAATAAAAGAAAAGTGATGATTACGTAAAATTTCTGTTTTGGATCCTTTAGGATGAAGCAATACTATACCTACTGTAGAACATAGAATATAGCTAAAATTAAAATTAATTTTTAACTAAAATGTTATGGATGAGAACTTACATTAAAAGAACTTGACAAAAAGTTTAATTAATTATAATTTGTCTTGATCGAATTTTCCAACTCGATAAGTTGTAACTTTTTCGATGATTCAGAAAGAAAGTTTGAACATCAATAACTCCATGGAAGAAAGACCCGCATCAAGTAGTGGAAAGTTAGTTAAACCATTTTACTCCTTCGTGAAAAACTTGATAGAAAACTCTTAATAATCTTATCTCTTCAAGAGCAACAATTCAACAAAACATTATCGAACAGTAAAAGTTCAGACTTAAGATTTTCCGGCAAATTCGGATCAAAAGTTTAAACATGTTAAAAAGAAAATTGTGTTGAGAAATGTTGATGGGTAAAAATTTAGTTCAGTAGTTATATTTGGGGAAAACCATTTTTTTTATTAATTTACAAGCAGTATTTCATAAATGTATTCAAAAATGTGTATGGGGCTCATATATATCTCACACATCCTAAGCCACGGTTAAGATATTAAGAAAGTATATTCTCTACATGTGTATAGCAGTAAGCTTAACACAATAACTGATAAGTTCAAGTAAAACTTAAGTAATGTTCAATGACGACATGTTTTGCCATATTTTTAATTAGATATAAGTTGAACCATTATAATAATTGTAAGTTTTTTAAATAATAGTTAAGCATAATAATTTTTATTTAACTTTTTATTAAACAAGTTTTTATTGAAAAATTTTATTAGTATGACATAAGAATGACCGAACAGAAGTAATTTTCAGAAAGTTAGGAAACAAATTAGAAGATATAGTGAAAAAACAAAACATACATTTCAGCAAGTCCTTTTTCGCGGGGAAAATGACACAATTGAAGGTAGATATATATATATATATATATATATATATATATATTATATATATATATATATATATATATATAATATATATATATATATATATATATATATATATATACCAGGTCTATGAATCATGGTAGACATTTCTAACATGAACTACCTATGCCCATGAATAAAGTAGTCCTGTTTTCTATTCTTTCTCTTCATTATTCAAAGCTTGTTTATGCTTTTCAGAAACACGATGAAAATTCGTTAAAAATTAGGAAAAGGTCGATAAAAGGGGGAGGGGGAAGAATTTTCCCCGCATATCGGATTCACTACGCTTATCCTCTCCATTTAAGATTCTCGCTTCGATCGTCGTCAGAAACAGTAAAACATCCAAAATTAAAGAAAAGAAGTCTCTTCACAAAACAAAACTTTATTGGCAAAGCGCTTTCAACCTAACTAGTGCCATCATCAGTGCAAAACCGTTGAGATGTTAAAGAAGTAGAGAAGTGAGTCTATACTTTCTTAGTAGGTATTAGAATCAGACTCCAATACCTGGTAAGAAAACAGACTCACTACTCTAGTTTTTAACATTTCAACGGTTTGGCACTGATAATAAACTCTAGTTAGGTTGAAAGCGCTTTGCCAATAAAGATTTGTTTTGTGGAAAGACTTCTTTTCTTTTATTATTTATGATGGACTCCATTCACGCTCATTCTACTGGTATAGTACAACATCCGTTTATTTTCAGCGGACACCCTTTCAAGTACTGACCTCCCTCGTTGCTCTTAACATTAATGATCTAACAAATATCGTAGATACACTAGCCAAAATTACAAAAGAAATTGGGGTAAATTTTCAATAAAAGAGCCATATTTGGTAACTTATTTTATTACATAGAGAGACCACGCGTACCAAGTGTCAACCAAATGAGATTTGTTTAAGAATTTCATATTTTTTTTTAAAAAAAAGTATGCATGTCTTTCCACGTAAATTAAAAACAAGATGGAATGAGATAAAAAATCGGCACATTTTTTGTTCCTAACATGACGACATTTGTGCCGATTTCAAACATATCGAAACATTTTTCCGGGTTTTATGAAGTATTGAAATTGTTTACCGAGTCAATAATGACTAATTTAAAAAAATTGTTTTAGATATCACAACTAAAACAAAGAGCAAAAGATTGATTTTCGAACTAAGTTTAAACTATACAGCGTTAACACACAGGCAATGCCATGAAAACAGACACACACATACACACTGGCACACAAACACCTAAGTAAAATCACTTATAAGATCTTAAAAATACTATAGAAACTGACCATCCAGTAGCAATTCCGGTATCGAATACTGAGAGCAGACCTATTACTTTTCCATTATATCTACATTATATAAATCAGGAAAAGTTAAAACTATTTATTAATAGTTTTACAGTTTAATATTTAATATTCTTGAACTGTAGCGGTTTCAGATATTTCTTAAACCGCTAAGTACAACAACAAGTTAACTAGCTAAACTTTTAAGATCCAACAACCGAAGATATACTTGTTAATTAAAACAATACTTAGTGCACTTATTTATAACGTAAAGATATACACTTCTACTGAATTTCAACTCAATATTTAGATAATTTCCCGATTGTAAAGAAAACCATTCAAGAGGCCGTCAAAACATCCCGGTTTCGGATTTCTTGCAAACACAATACTTTTCCTATATATCTACGGTATAAATGAGGAAAAGTAAAAAGATTTTGAGGTAAATATATTAAGCAACGTGACGTTCTTAGAAATGCAGTTGTCGGCTTTTTAGAACTACAAAATGTAATAATGGTTCAAAACGTAGTTGGAATTATTAATTACATGAAAATGCATACTGGAATACCGAGATTCAATATTGTATATTTAACGCATCAGTCTACACTTTACGATAATAATAAAATTCTTCCAGTTTTTAAAAACAGTTCCCAGAAAGTTGTGTTTTTCTACGTTTTTCATGAAATGAAAACTGTTCCTATCATCTATATTCATGTAAAAGAGTGAATTTCAAATATTTCATTAAATTACGTTATCATTTTTAAACATTTAACAGCGTGATAAATATGATGATGATATGCAAAAATTTTAAAACACACGTTAAACACAAATAAATGTATTTATTTAAACATACATTAAGTATAAATTAAATACATTATATTTATTCATACAAGGGTAAAATACTTTTAAATAACAAATTATAATATAGCATAGATAATTGGAGATACTAAACTCACATTTATTCTACCTTACGAAAATAATAATATCAAATAATTTATACAAAAGAGGGGGGGGGTTAAAAGGGGTCAAACTAATATGCATAAAATCGCTTAATTAAATTTCAATAAACATTATAACGTTATTTATCTCAAATTGATCAATTATGTATTTTTAACAATTCACAATAAAAGTAGAGAGCGATAGCACCTAATTAGAAAAGCAAAAAAATTGTTACCCCCTACAATTATTATTGTGACGAGTGGGCAAAAATTCCTTCTTTATAAATATTTCTTTACAAAATACATCGCTGAAAATTTTATAAATTAAAAGGTTTGGTATATTTTCTAATAAAGTTTATTTTAATTTTATATTGTTTATTTTACATTTGTTATAACTTGAAACAACAACATTATGGACTCTCTTTGGTTTCTATCTCAGAGGTTTTTTAATATTATGTAAATTTGTTTTATAATGTAACTAAAGGTGTATTACTCGTGGCATCTCATCTTATTTATTACACAAGTATAATTAATTTAAATAAATACTAATATATAATTATGTAGAACTACTGGTTATTTATAACTAATAACTAAGTGTAACAAATATAAATAAATTCATTCTTACAAAAAAAACAAACTAAATATCAAAATATTGACAGCTTGTCACCAACTCCCTCTCTAGTTTCCCAAGCTGCCTTAGTCGAGAAACTAGCCTTACTACGAAAAAGGTTGTCTTCGTGGTCTTCCTCGTCGTCTTATAGGTTAAACTGGTGTTGGAACTGAGTTGCCTACAAATGGAGTCAGTTGAGATGTGAGATATTTTCCTAACGCTCCTAGGTATGATGTTAGGGGCACACTTTCTACAATTATAAAGGGTCTATCTCGCTTAGGGATCAGTTTGCTCGACACGCCAGCAGATTTAATACTCAATTTGTGATATTCTCAATTTGATGTGACGAGGATGTTCCGAGGTACCCCGTACCCTATTTTAATTAAAACTATTAACATTATGCTTTATAAAGTATATAAGAAGACCAAGTTACAATTATTTTTATGCGATTCGATAAAACAAAATTATACGTGAACATAAAAAGAAATATTTAACTCGAAATATAAAAATAAAATCTTTCAGAGTTTGGTCACTAAGAGATTTTCCATTAAGAATTTAGGGGGTATTTTTATAACCATTTAACTGTTGCCTATTTTCTGTTCTAATCATTTTATTATTTTTATAATAAATTTATTATGAACTCAGTCAAATTTAAATAATGCAAATGAACTTCACTAGTTTTCCTTTCACTTTGTTGTACGGATAATAAATAATAAATTTAAATTAAAAAAAAAATAGTTTGTTGTTGAATAATGACGTGTTTATTTTGTTTTTAAATAATTGCGTATTTAGTTTGTTGTTAAATAGCGAAGTATAGATAACCTTGTTACTAATGTCTTTAACATTAATAGCGAGATAAACTACAAACAAAGATGACAAAAAGTATACGAGGTTAACCTATTGACAACTTTAACTTGAGCTAAAATCTGTCTCATATCATTTAACAGTCAAAAACTATAAATGACACTTTGCTCGACGTCCAAGCATTTTGTTTAATTTGATACAGTGATTAGTAGGGTTATCAAAAACAATAAGGTTCTTAACCTCCATAATTTATTTATATGCTAAGTTTCATCTAAATTCAAAAATAGTTCTTAAGTTATCGAAAACCTATCAAGAGCGTCTAGACATAGTAATATTCATAATTAAATATGTCTATATAAACGATTTTCAACGTCATCATCAGACAACGTGCGTCTAACGCAAGGAATGATACACATGCAAACAAACAATAATATATATATATAATATATATATATATATATATATATATATATATATATATATATATATATATATGTGTGTGTGTGTGTGTGTGTGTGTGTGTTGTATATATGTGTACAGCTTGCAGGAGCAAATATATTTGCACTTTAGGACTATTATGCATTTATAATGTTTTCACGTATTTAGTGCATAAAGCAACAACAAAAACTTTAAAAGTTTTTATATCCTATGTAATCAAATTTAAACTGTATATTTGATTTTCCAAAAAGAAGCCACAAGTCACCAAAAACAACTTGATACCAAAAAGGCCATTAAAATTTGAGGTCCTAAATTTCCTTAAACCACAAAACTCGTCTTAAACTTTTTTAAGTTAACAATCACTAAGTTTTTAGGTTGCGACTTAAAGTTTTCCACTGCGGTTACTCTGGTTTTAAAAAATAAGTAAAATGAGGTTTTCTTGTTTTGTTTCAGATAAAATACCTTATTTCGTAAATGTTTTTTAGGGAATCTTATTTTTTTCAAAAAAAGAGGTCTTAAAACCTGTGGTAAGGAAAAACCTGACCACTTGGTTAAATGAGTTTTGTTTAGGCTAAAACCTCCCTGAAAACCACTTCTATAGTTTTGTTGAAGCTAAAACTTTTTGCTCCTAAAACTTGCTCCTAATGACTTTTAACCTCTTTTCCTCTCCAAGTAAGACAATGCAGCAGAAAATAACTTTTTCTTTATAAAACATAATCTTTTACTCCAACAAATATTTTAGAAAATAAGGAGCTTTAAATTGTAAATAATCAGCTTCTATAAAACTTTTTCTCATTTACTTCACCCACACCAAAATGTAATTCCTTATTCTACTTTTATTATTTATTTATCCATGTATGCTTATATCTCATTTACTTATTTAAATTACTTTCTTGTTCTTTAGTTATATGTAAATATAAGTAAGGGGCATAAGAAGTAATAGTAAAACCAAATCATTAATATCATTTATTAGTTTTAGGCATTTATCAAACGAATAGTAATAGCATAACTTGTGGGTCGCTTGTGGGGTAAAAGTAGGTAAAAACTACTTTTACCAGCCCTACCCTTAGTTAAATTTTCTACGAGTATAACAAAACAATTTAATTTGAAACTATGTTCATTTGAAGCTAGAAAAATGAGTTTTAATAGTAATCCCGAAAATAAGCATTACTGATTAGCATATCAATATTAAAGAGAATCGCCTAAGACCTGTCAGCAATTCAAAACCAAGTTTTATAGTTTAGATGTTGGATAGTCTGAATACCTAATCAGAGCAACTAACATTTGCCAGTTTCTTTCAGACTATCAGTAAGCAAAATTTGACAGCTCTACATGCCTTAGACCAGCTCAGAAGATATCCTATGTGTATTGGCTGTTGTTATGTATTATTTGTTGTCATACTATTATTTGTATTACATGGCATGGAGCTAAAAGATGTCTCATTAGATTTAGAATGTCAAAAATTATAACTTTTTTCGAGCCCTTAAATTTTGATGGCGTCATAAATCGGATTCACAAACAACTGTTTTATTTTGATCTTATATACTAATAATATAATATATATATATATATATATATATATATATATATATATATATATATATATATAATATATATATATAATACCCGTTTTAGGGCCTTTCGGCCCATCAGGTATTCACCCTGATGAACCCTGAACCACCTCAGGTGAGTAGCATCTACTACACTAAGAATTAATTAAAGTTGGTGAAATCTTTAAATACAAATACTATTCATAAAATCTTAGAGCATAGCCCGGGCTGCGAACCCGGACCTCCGGTGCCGAAATCGAACGTCTTTACGATCACGGCCACGGAGGCAGACACTATATATATATATATATATATATATATATATATATATATATATATATATATATCCCCTCCACCGTCGATCTTATTATCGTAATTTTCTTTGAAAATTTACTAAAAATTATTAAGAAGGTAGAATTGTAAAAGTATGTAACGCAATTATTCCTAAACTAAAACCGACCTTATTTCCCACTATCCTCTATATAGAATAATAGATAACATCATAAATATTTTATCAAAATATTTACATAAAAAAAATTATTCATCTTCATAAATAGTTAATTTTATGTTAAACCAGCGTAAAATGTCAAGGCTACGATAAAAGCTTTTTATTTTTTTGGAGAAATAATTTCCCTAAAAATTGCTGTCAAAATTTCTACATGATGGGTTGGTTTGAATTCCTTTATTGTAGCAGTCAACCTTTAATATTAATTGTTGCTATGTTTATTGCTTTAATTTATAAATATTAAAAATTATATAAAAGCGGTTGCATTACAAAAAACTTGTGTCGGTACGATCTCTTTAGGACCACTTGTATCCAATTTAGCATTCCAAAAACATGAATGTTTTTAACTATCACCTTATTCTTAAAAGAAGTTTATGATTTTCATGCTGAACGGTTAGTTCGAAAAGGTCATAACCTGTCTAAATAGATTAATGACACCGAACTTGACAAAACTTAATTTCCCCCACTTCATCGGTTTTTTTAGACTTACTAAAGTCAGAGACCATTTTCCCGAAAGTTTAAGATCATGTTTCTCTTTTCTTAATGATCTAATGATAGTGCAACTAAATAGTTCCACCCGGTATAAAATAACTTTTAGGTGGCATTTTAAGAAGAATGAAATAAAATCAAATAAAACCTATATTAAATCAACACAAAAACAAAAAACGGGTACGGGGTACCTCGAACTATCTAGCATAAATACTTGTACTGGTAAATACAATGATCACACACACGCACACAGAAAACTTTGAAAAGACCTCTCAGGATTGTTGAAGGGATGCCCTCGTGGCTAATAACTAAGTTCTATTAATAACTTAAACGCAAGTTTTGAGAAAACATAAAACACGTATAATCAAAAATATTCGACGTACAAAACATAAACATTATTAATAAATCTTATTTATCAGTATCCATAGCAACCAGTGCTATAATACTTCAACACTCCTCCTGAATAGGGAGCGTCCGTTACAAGCTGCCTATTCCCATAGCACTCGTCAGCTAAATATGGCATTTGTATTGTTCTAAAACTTTTAGGTCTTTTAACAAGGGTCCACGTATCGTTACTACTCAAATTTTTAAATTCTTCTTTGATAGCATTTCTCCATTAACCACGTTTTTTACTTTGTAGTGCTTCATTATAAATTTTATAATAATATCTTTATTTGTATAAAACATAAAAGTTTTCTACAAAAATAAGACTTATAGCTAAATAAAAAAAATAAAAAAAGTTTTCCTATAATTGAGAATATTAACCAAAATAAATCAATCAAACCTGCTTTAATGTCTTTTAAGATTGTGAGTATAAAATTTGTTTACTCCCTTATATTGCGTGTAAAATATTAAAAACAGTTTTAGACTTACTTTCCTCTCTATTAAAAACTAATTATTTTTGCCTATAATTTACACATTATAATTATTAAGTAAACGAAATATATTAATGTTATTTATGACATTTTACATTAATTCTAAGGCATTATGTAATTTATTATAATTATGTTATTTACGTGTATAATTTTATAATTTATTTGCTTTATTTTATGGATTTTTACTAAGTTTTTATTAATTTCAGAACTTAATTCAATTTTAGAGTAAAAAAAATAATAATTTTAAAATAAATACAAATGAAGTATTAACAAGATTTCAAAAAAGGGATTAAAATTGTACGATTAAATAAAAAAAAATTGAACAACAATTGAATAAAATAAGCAATCAGGCATGGCATAATGCTTCTATGCTCACTTTTATTTTTTTTAATTATAATAGTAAATTAAGAGTAATAAGTTTATTAAAAGATTTTTTATTCACAAATATTGTCATGAAAATATTATGAAGTAAGTTCTTCACACAAGCAAATGACGTAACTGTGTGTGTTTGTTTGTGTGTGTGTGGGTTTGTGTTCAAACGTAACTCCGTGCGTCAGAGCTAGAGAGATTTAAAATTAATTTTAACGTCGAAAATTTAAAAATTCATAAACACGAAGAAATTTTCGGATCGATTTAATATCTGACACGCATATCGTTCTATCACAAAACAGATAAATTAAAAATACACTGGATAACTTATGACACTATACTGACCTTTGCTAATCGTATCATCAGCTTATTAACCTTAACAATATTCAGAAACTTTCGCTACTATTCATGAATGTCAACACACTGCGTTTCGCCTCTTACGCCTAATTTTATTCAGATCATATTGTAGCAAAATATGGGCTTGTAAAAAATCAGTGGACACAATATTCATCCTCTAGAAGAAAACTACCTACATTCTGTACAACGCAACCCACAACCAACATTCTGTACAACGCAACCCACAACCTACATTCTGAACAACGTAACTCACAACCTACATTCTGTACAACGCAACCCATAATCTTCATTCTGTACAACGCAACCCACAACCAAAATTTTGTACAACGCAACCCACAACCTACATTCTGTTAAACGCAACCCACAACCTACATTCTGTACAACGTAACCCACAAACCCCATTCTGTACAACGCAACCCAGAGCCTACATTCTGTACAACGCAAACCACAACCTACATTCTGTACAACCGAAATGACTAATTGCCAACAACTGTCGATTTTAACACTTCATCGTATCAGATTTATAACCTAG
>JACMZG010000022.1:25491290-25598790 GCA_018340805.1 Microvelia longipes
TCAAGCATAAAAATTGCCTTCCTTACTTTAAAGAAAGTAAATTTCACTTCAGCCATGTAACTTAAGAAAATGCTCTGAAAGTTAAAGCCAATTGAAGATTTTATGTCAAGCTCAGGAGTTAAGTCAAATACTTTAAAACAAAACTCTAAAGGAATTTTCACCTTCAGGAAACAAAATTAGCTCAAATAAAGAGGAGCTAATTGAGCTTTTTTTTAAGTTTAGATTTTTACTTAAAAAAGAAAATTTAAATAAATTATAAATAAAAACAGATTAATTACACAGAGAAGTCTTTTATTTTTTAATAATATATAACTAACCTTTCGACTAAAAATTAGTCATCATCAGAGTTTAACATAAATAAATTGTTATGATACCTTTCGGCCCATCAAGGTATTCACCCTGCGGGAACCACCTCAGGTGGGTAGCATCTACTACACTCTAAGAATTAATTAAAGTTGGCGATATCTTTTTAATACAAATACTATTCATAAAATCTTAGAGCATAGCCCGGGCTGCGAACCCCGGACCTCCGGTGCCGAAATCGAACGCCTTTACGATCACGGCCACGGAGGCAGATTCACGGCCACGGAGGCAGATTAACATAATATAAAATAATAAAACACAATTTACAAACTACTTTTACATTAAACTAGGCGAATTTTCTTCGGGAATGCTTCTCATATTTTGCTCATTGATCATAGCATATATCGTACTGTGTATATGAAAGAAACTTGACACAACAATTAGACTTTTTGTTGATAGGAATAGTAAATCGAGCGACCAAATTAAATTAAATAATATTGGTCGCCTTTGTTAAAATATTAACTCATAAATTTAATAAAGTTTAAGGCCCTCTAACTATTAATTTGCTAATGTTTTTTTTTTTATCAAACGACATGTATTGTGAAGATTTAGGTCTTCAGGAGGTGACCGCGTCAATGTAGATGAAGAATCCGACGTTTTCGCTTCCACTGTGGGAGGCTATCTTCAGGGATGTAGGACATCATGGATAGTAGTAAACAATGCTCTACGCAAAAAACTGAACTGAGCAGTTTCAGTGTTCAGTTTGTAGAGCATTGTGTTACTATCCAGTATGTTCTACATCCTGAGAATGCTCCCACATAGGAGCGAAACGTCGGATTCTTCATTACATTGACGCGGTCACCTCAGGAAGACCTAAATCTTCATGACAATAACCGCGGAAGCCTACGCAGTTGACATGTATTGTAAGATAGCGTAAAACATAAAATGCAAGCTATTTAACTTTTAGTATGTATACAGTTTTTTGCGATATATATTTATTATAGTTTCTTTTGTTGTTCCTCATATTAACTGTATTAATAGTAATGTTGTCCACTAAGAGGAATAATAACGACTACTATCTACTGATTACTATATTTCACCCTCTACCTCAGGGCATATTCATGTAATTCTACAACAATAAGATGATACAAATATATTAGGTAAAGTGTTATTAGAAAAAATATTATTAATTATCAACCTATACAATTAATATAGGACGTGCATGAATAAAAATAGATTACTTACAATTTAAACTATAGCATCTTGCTAATGGTCAAATTAGATAAAAATTTAGATATAAAGTATTGAAATTATGAATTTTTATCTAAGTTGACCATTAGCATTAAGATGCTATAATTTAAATTGTAAGTTATCTATTTTTATCAGTACATGTGCTATATTAATTGTATAGGTTGATAATTAATAATATTGTTGTTTCTAATATTACTTGACCTAATATATTTGTATATATTTTATAGTTATAGATTACATGAATATGCCCAGAGGTAGAGGGTAAAATATAGTAATTAGTAGATAGTAGCAGTTATTATTACTCTTAGTGCCCAACTTTACTATTAGTATATATTTATTTGTGCAATTCTTAAAATTATATAAAAAAAAGTTTACATCTAGCAAATTTTTGATCGAAAACATATAATCCTAGAACGAATATTATTGCTATTATTCTTCTAAATAATTAAAATTAACAAAAACTAGACCTCCAAGTAAGAAGAAACAAAGAAAACGAGCCCATATAATTTTTACGTTTACCGTTCGTTCCGTTTAAGGCTACAAACTACCGCTCCTTTTTTATGTTTACCAGTAATATACCATGTTATTTTTTGTTTTAACTTAAAGTGGTTGTGCCGAGTCCGAATCAGTTGCAACTGATTTAGGATTTAAAAAAGATATGTATATTAAAGGAATTTTTCCCAGAGACTAATTTTAACCCTTAAATATATCATCACCGAAAATAACTCCTAAACAGTTATTATAGAAGTAATAAAGTAAAAACTAACCTTAAAAATGACAGAGATACTCATAAAACAAACCTGAAAAAAATAAAAAACACTTCATTTTAATACAACTTTATTACATACAAAATAACAAGTATGTAGGCATATGGTAGGTTTATGTATCCTTGTATATATGTTTACGTCTATGTCGATGACCTCTGCGATATCTAGTAGTTTAAGTGGTGCCAGTGGTGTGTTAAGATTCCGCCATTGTTAGCCTGATATTCCATTTTATTACAAAATGTATATCTACGAAACTACGGTGAGCAGAGCAAGCCCTCAAATTTATGTGTCTGGAACGATGGAGGCTGGTTTTATGGTTTTTGCTCAATTGGCAATTATCTTAATTATGACCAACCAATGTTAGCCAAAAAAGTTTTTTTTTAATTATATTATAAGTGTAAGGCCCGTATTCAAAGACATTTTCCTTATCTAAACCTAAAATTTTCCTTAAGAAGCCCTTAAGGAAAATGATATGTTTACAGTTTAGGTAAGAAAAATGTTAGGTCTCATTAAGGAAGATTCCTTAAGAAGCCCTTAAGGAAAATGTTAGGTTTAGGTAAGAAAAATGTCTTTGAATACGGGCATAAGATTAAACAACGCTGTGTATGTATATTGTTGTGTTTACGCATATCTATAAAGCCTTAAAACGGCCATAGCTTGTTGGGGTATGAAAATTCGAAAAATACATGTACCAACATTTAATTATGTAACAAAAATAATAATTAAATAACAAATAAAACGAGATAACAACAATTTTGGGTGTTCTTGAAGCGGCACCTGGCGTCAAAGCCGCGTAGTGTTTACATGGGCCTGTATTTAGATCAACGAGCCATTTATTAACAAGTGGCTGGCACAGCTCTTAAGATTTAAGTTTGTAATGAGCTTAAATTTTTATAAGTTGGTAGTATGAGATAGGAAGCGTGGATCTATATTTATCAGCTTATTTTTTCAAACTAATCCCATTTTTAAGTTATTAATCATTTTATTTACATAAAATATTTAACATTAAATATTACTATATTTCACATAGAAGACAATTCAAATTTAATTAAATCAAATTATTTTATTATTTAATTTAAATCCTTTTCGCAAGTCAAATAAAAATTATTCAACAAAAAGTCGAGCAGTGGTAGCAATTTCAGTTTTACAAAATTTTAAATAACCTTTAGGGTCTTATTTCTGCCTTTAGAAAAAAAAAAAACTTTTTAGAAAAAAAAACTTTTCAAAAACTAAATAAGCTGGGTAAAGTCCAAAAAAAGTTTAACCGAGAGTTTGGCAGAGCGAGGCCTGGTATTTCAAGAAACTATTTAAATCTATGAAAAATCCGAAATTTAATTAAAAATTAAATTAGAAAAAAAGATTGGGTACGGGACGTCTCGGGTAGTTTCCTCAACGAAACAGATTCAATAAGCTGATCCCAACTACTTTGGAAATATTTAACGTACTCGTTTATCTCAAGTAAGGGTACAGGTTTATGTATTTCTACGAGCAGGAAATTTTATCCTTGTACAGGAAAGACGTTCTCACGAAGACATGGTTGCTTCATACCATTAATGGTAGCCTAAAGTGGTAGGTACCACTTTATTAGTAAGAAAGACTAAGGGTTAGCAAAGGTTTAGAGCTTTGCAGCCAATCACAAACAATCCTACTACAATCCGTTACGGTTGCGTAGTGACAACCGTAACGCTCAAAGTGTAATCTCAAACAAGCGATAATTTATATAAACTTAGAGCGTAACCTGGGATGGGAAACTCAGATCTATGTAGTGTCAAAGATGACCTAAATGACCTCGACTAAAGAGGTGACTTTATCAATACTAAAAAATGTACATGATAACCAAATTTAAATTTAATTGGATAGTTTAATCAATGCTAATAATGATATCAAATATGATATAAACATAAACCTATGTTCCTATCTCAAGAAGAGCTTGAGATTGTCTGTTGGCAGAAAAAAACTACTTCAATAATCTATACAATTAAAAAATAAATTAACTAGTTGATACATAACAGAATGCGAAAAGGAGGGTACTCTGGTGATATCTAAGGAACAACAAAAAATAAATAACTAAGAAACAAGTGGGCAAATAAATACTAAATTAAGAATGGTTTATACATTCACATATACTTCCAAACATGCAATATTAATACATACATGCTCGCATCCATTTATTTTAAAAATTATTCATTTAAAAATCCTATCTCATTTATGATTGCGCTAAAAATAAACTTAGCGTACTTTTTGAATGAAGGTTAAAAACCTAAAAATTATTGTATTGAAAATTCACTAATAACCATTCGTAAATAAATAAAATTATTAATGTATAATGTTCTTTACGAAAAATCTATGATATATAGATGAGAATCAGATTAAGGCACAGAAGATACTAGATGTCATTAGATTAAATAAATTATATTATGTTACAAGACTGTGAAGGTTTTTTTATTACTGGGGCGAATATATATTCTGTCAAACAAAGACTGACAAAAAAATAGGAGCCGAGTTAAAAAAAAGTAATTCTCAGCTGCGTAGCATACTCTTTTTTTCGGGCGTAGTAAAAGTAAACAACCATTTAGAAGAAACAGTTTATTGTACAAAAGATTTGCCGGTGAACTTCTTTCAACAGCATCTTGGCCAAAAGTTTCAATTCTGGCAGCATATTTATATCTGAATCACTATCCATGATTAATTAATAAACACTTAATGATAAATAATTAATATCTCACTTTCAAAAAAAAAAAACTTTGAGAATAAAAACGTTCGATTATTTATTTAATAAACAAAAGAAGTTAGAAGAACAAGGAAGATAATATTATAACATTGTAATAAACTACTAGTGCCCACTTAGTAAACCTTTGAGAAATATTACCAGCGACATAAAACCCTCTTTTACTGTCCCCGGCAGTAAAAAACTACGAAACTGCCGCAGACGGTAAGAACGTATTTTACCTACTTTTAGCGAAAAATTAAACAAAATAAGTCTTTAAATAATAAATTAAATAATATATTATTTAATTAAGGTATAATTTATACTTACACTACACATCAGTAAACAATAATTTACTTTAATTACATTTTTTAATAAAATTAATTAAATTTTATTTTTAATCAATTACGATCAAAATTGAAGTCATAAAAACAAACGAATATAAAATTTGTTCATTACATCAATAAATTAATTATTTACACTTAATCATATTTGCGTCAATTATAAAATAATTTATTCATTTTTTTTATTTCATTTAATTAATTTGCTTATTTATTTGTCGAAAATTAGTCATTGTTACATGAAATTAATTATTTATACTCAAATCCAACTTATTTCATCTCTCTTAATATTTAATTAGTTTAAAATGCTTTATTTTATTTTAATTATTTAGGTTAAGATTTCATCAATATTATCAGATTAAAAATTAAAAAATCAGTTACAGGGAACCTCGAAGTTTCCTGTAAGAAAATATAGAAAGCTTAAATCCATACATGTAAGCTGATAAATCTCACAAAACGATTGAAAAGCACAATGTTTTATTTCATTTGTTATTTCAATAAAATGGTAATTTATTTGATTTATTCACAGAGACACGCGATACAGTAATAATTTTACAAATATTTTGGACATTCTCCAGCAAAACTTATATTTCTTCCAACTAAATCTATTTTTAATAAAAAGTTCACTTCTAAAGCTCCTTGAACATGAACATGAGATAGTACATTATTTCATTAACCCATATTAGTTTCTAGCTTCATATTCAATTCCGTATAAGATAAAAAAAAGTTAAGAAGTTAAATACACCGCATATATCCTATCCATCCATACGGGTTTTATTTTTTTCTTTGTATTAATATGCAAAATCAGACTGCCAAGAAAAAACTCATAAACTAAAAGAAGTGGTAAACAAGGTCGAGCATAGCGATACCGAGATATCTCCCTCGGCTTTGTAATATTTTAACTTCCTTGAAAAAAGTCAATTTAGGCTTGAATATCATTAATCTCTTAAAATATCAACCAAACTCGAAGCAAGTACAAAGTCATCTCTTTTAATGAACATTTAATGAACACTATTCATAGTAACCAATGTCACCTAGGGTAATCATGAAATTAAGAGAAACCAGTCAGACATTGCGAGAAATAGTTTCCAGATACTCCTTTCCAAATATTATAATTAGAATTGATTTGTATAATTGTCTCCATATTAGTTTAGTAATGATGAGTGGGCACAAATGAGACTATGTGATTTTGTTTTTATACAACTATTTTTCGCCCAATCCTGCTGAGCACATTCATGTTACAAGTTTACACCTAAAAAAACCTTTTATAAGAGGATAAATTATAATCATTTATTGCAGCATGAGTTGTTTATGGCTTTCCTGTTTATTATGAATTATTCACTTATAAAAGGTTTTTATTTTTAGATGTAAACTTTTAACAAGAATATGCTCAGAATTTGGCGAAATATAGTTGTATAAAAACAATATCACATAGTCTCATTAGTGCCCACTCATCACTACTAAATAATTAGAATTAATCAACTAATATTAATTAACATACAGTGTATGGAAAAATTAATGAAAAAAATATTATCGTAACATCAACAATTCATCAGGGACGGAGCTTTTAACCTAAATAGAGGTCATCCTCTAAAAACCTCTTATTGTGTCCGGAGCAGTGCTAATATTATTTAAACTATGTAGCCTTAAATTTTATTTAATGCTAATTTTGTGTTTGTTATATAATATATATATATTTATATATATTATATATATATATATATATATATATATATATATATTATATATATAAAACACACAACAAATCTTGTCTGTGCCTGTTTAATAACTCACAACAAAACAATTTTCAAATTGATTAAAAATAAAAAGGCGAAAATTAATTAACCTTTATGAATTAGTAAAAATTGAGTTAGTAAAAATAGAAGTTGATTAAATTTAGTATTTATTTTTTAGGATGTAGTAAAGTTGGGAAAAATTAAAATGAAAGATAAAATATCAGAAACTGAGTAGCGTCGTTTCAAAATGCTCGGAATTAAAGAAGCTTGGAGTGACGAGAGGAAGGAGGGATCAAGGGAGTTGACAAAAGAGATGCTGATACGAAATTTCAAAATCAAGACTTAAGAAAATGTTTTTAAAGTTGTTTTGGCGTATTTAGAATCTCACTGCAGGTTTTAAACAAAGGAGATGAAATTTCAACTTGTTTAATCCAGTAAGCATCCCCACTTCTAAACAACATAAATATTGACTAGGACAAAACAAGAACTGAAAACAAAAAAATAAACAAGAACTGAAAAATTGAAGCTAATTTGGTATATAAATTGATAAATATGTACTCTAAATAGTCTGCACTTAATATGTTTCATGTTACCAATACAGATATTTTAATTTTTTGAAATGACATATATAATAAAATAATCAAAGACAGTATACTTACACAACAAAGAGTTTTAAACTGTAAAACATATTTACTTGAAAGAATATTATCAAGATATTTTTTTTATTTCAGTGTCAAATATTTTATTATATTGTCGAATGGGAGAAAAAATTAAAAATTTAAAAATCTTGCTGATATTGTATAAAGAGATTAAATATGATAGGAAAAGACATCTTTAGTGTTATTTACACATATTTACACAAAATTTACACATCTTGTGAAATAATCAAGTTAATAGCTCAAGAATACTTAATCAAGGGATTAAAAAGAAACTAGAATTATAATTGTATAACAAAGTAACACATACATACATTACATAACACAGTAATACATTGTATATATTACAACATGACATCAATATATATATTAAATTATAAGGTAAAAGATGAAAAGAAGAAAAGAGATCAAAAAAATTATCACCACTGCATTAAACACGTCACTAAAATAAAAATTACAAAACAAAAGAAAGAACAAAATAAAATTATACAATATCTTAACATGGAAACAAAAGAATTTAAGAACGTTAATAAATTTAAAGCAGGCTTAAAAAATAATAATAATTAATAAAAGTAAAGAAAAATACAGATTATTTAATACTAAAGTATTCTTTTTAAGGAAAATAAAAAGATATGAACAATACTTTCTCATAAAAGAATAAAAATTATAGAAAAAAGTGTACTTGTGGACAACTAAAATGAATTAAAAGAAAAAATAAGAATTGTTAGATGGATCGGAAATCTCTCTTTATTCAGCGAGATAGGACTTGGTTAAAATTAAGGGGAGCATTAAGAGACAAGGCTTTTTGGAGACAAAAAATTGCCACAAAAGAGTGAGAACTAGTTGGACGTACGTGGAACAGATAAAGATAGAAAGCAGTATTATTTCCTAGTAGAGGAAACTCTATACAAAATACAGAAAAAGGCGAGATTTTTTTTTTAATAGGAAAGGGTGGTGATTTCCCTTCTATTTTCTTTCCTGTTAAATAAAAGAAAAAAAACTGGTGATTTTTTTTAACAAAAGAAATCTTTTTTACTCGATATAACCCTTTATTTTTTCTGACTTGTTATTTTTTTAGTTGGGATATGAAATAAAATAATTGTCAACTGAGCTTTGTTTAGATCAGGAGTTAACTTAGGAGCAGAATGTTTTATAACTTAAACAATATCAAACCATTTTCGATTTAAATATGATGATTTGAATTGATCTTTGATCATTTTATAATAACTTTACTGTCTACAATAAATCTATTTGACATAGTGCCCATACCGGTTAAAGTGATTTGGCAGGCTTGATAGAAGGAATCACCAAGTGGTAATACTCCCTTATGTGGTTCATATTTTATTCTTATTTATGAATTTATTTCGAATTGATAATATTGCACTTAATGATTTTGGTTTATTTATATTAGAAAATTTAATACTTTTTTCAATTTTACTTTTCCTCTTTCCTTATATTGTAGGTATATAGAAAAGGTATTGTGTTGCCAAAAAATTTTAGTTGTGACCGTGATTTTACCTAGATTATACGTTTCAAGTGTTTTTTGACCTCCAGGATGTTTTTGACAAAGTCGTTTGTGTGAATTGTGTGTTTCTTATCATCGTAGGTCCCAGTTATTTATGCTAAAAGCTGAAACTCTGTACAAAAACCAATCTTTAGGCCTAGTTGTGCCATCCAAAAAATGATTTTCTTGTGACCCCATTAAAGACCCAGCAAGGATTTTAAAAATCATAAAACGCGAACAACTTGTTCATCAATTTGAAATTTATCACCCATGTAGTCATGTATAAAAACTACTTAAGTTTTATTTCATTGTCATAATTACTTCAATTCTCGTTTGTTAAAAATCGGAAATTAATCTAATTTAGTTGAAATTTGATAAAAGTGTATCCCTTTACGTAACACAACAAATGTATGTACAGTCTGAGAACAAGCAAAGCAAGTCCGAAGACATATTGCATAATTTATTTGGTATTTTTTACACTCTGAGGACAATTAAAGCGAGTGGAAAGGGGTGATGACGAGGTAACGCAGCCGATGTGAGGACGAAAAATTCCAAGGTACCCTGTAGTAGATTTTTTACTTTAAACTATTACTTATAATAATTTTACAAATAATAATTTATCAGTAAAAAAATCGCAAGGAAAACCAATAATGTGTGAATTAGTTTAAACTTTTTTTTTTTAAATAAATAAAAAAAATACAAATTTACAAAACCAATAATTTGTAAATTTTATTTAGATTTAACTGAGTATATAATAAATTCATGCAATAAACATTTATAGAATGATTTGAACATATCAAAAAACATGCAACAGTTACATGATTATAAAAGGACCCCACAAATTCCTAATGGAAAACCTCTTAGTAACCAAACTCTGTAAGATTGTTATTTGACATGCAAATCAAAAGTGTCAATGGACACACAACACAACAACCCCTTATTTTAACCCCCCACATCCCTCTTGAACTCCTCAAAGCAAATAAAAAATGGTTCCCGGTCGAATTCGATGATACTTTACAAATTTAGTATTTTTACATACTTATTTAAGTATAAACGAAAAGCGTTTCTCTAATAAGTGAAACGTTTCGCCAATTAGCGCTATAAGCATCATCAGTGAAACAAAAATGTCATTAATATTTTCAAATGATGAACTCAATAATATATTGCTATATTGTTAATGTAATAATACTATTGTGTTTTATTTTTATTATTAAATACTATGCAAAGAGGAGATAGTTACTTTTCAAAAAATAATTGTTTGGAAATAAAAAAATTGTACCTTTATTTAAGTAATTTTTTCTCTTTATTTTTTTATTAATAATGTTAGATTTTGAATTGATGTTATTTCTATTATTTTTATGATTCTCCTCAGGTTCATTTTAATTTCATTAATAGAAGATATTTTTTACGCTTAAACCCATAGGTCATTTTAGCGTTTTCCCCTCACTCAAATCTCACTCAACTAATTCACCCCTAAGTTTGTACACATCCAATCATCTAGGAAGCACACTCTCCGTACATGGTAGCACTTATAACCAGTTCACAGTGTGTCTAGTTCATCCAGCCCAACCAGACTCTATCCAAACTCACTGCTCTGGCTAGTGTCTGCGAATAGTTCACTGTGTGCCCAGTTCATCTAGGACCAGCTAGACTCTGGGTAGGCTCACCGCTCTGGCTAGCGCCGACTACTAATTCACTGTGTGCTTGGTTCATCTAGTTTTACTAGCTCCTCTGATCACATTAGTCTCACTTGGCCCCCGTCCTTCAACCAGTCTCACCAATCTCATCAGCCCCCCTAGCTAGACTCTAGCTAGACACACCGCTCTGGCCAGTCCAGTGCCACCCAACAGAGAACTCTAGCACCCAGATGTGTGCTCAAACTCATTCTTTAACCCTGACCTGAAAGTCAAAGCTCCGCGGTGCTATTAGGAGACGTCTGTCATCAAGAACCGAGCACTTCTTTCCTAATCACTTACGTTATTTGTGTCACCACCTTCACTTTCACTGACCGTTTTCGGATATACAAAGGCTCAGTATATCTTTCCGACCTTCATCTCCCCCAGCCCGCAGAACATTAACTTTTCGTGAGCAGGAGACAACAGAAACGTGGATCCAGACTTGTCTCAGATGAAAATAGATCCAACCACGTGGTAGCCAAATAAACCACGTAAAACCACGTAGAAGATATTGTAAGTTATTTTTTTATCATTTTGTAATGTCCTATGAGGTACTGTATGTCCATGACAAATAAATATATTATTATTATTATTAGTAATAGTATTGTTAGAATTACATTACACATACTATTTTGTAAGGTTAATAAGATATTATTTTTACTTATCATAGATAACTTCTTAATAATAACTTCTCAACAACCTATAAATAAGAGTAAACCTATAAACATATGTTACGCTGCGACCACAACCAGTAGTATAAATAACGTGTCACCATTGTAAATACTAACTAAAAATTTTAAACAGTTTTTTTTAACTATTTATGAAAAATCGAATAATAATGGAAAGTACAAAGCTAAAATAATTTTTCGTAGGTTTAAGTAACAATGCTTGGATTTTAACTAAAATTGAATTATTAGGTTAAATCCTGGGAAATAAAAGAGTATTTTTTTATTTACGGAAAACTCGCTCTTAATTAATTATGAATTAATTAGTAGATTATAAATTAACTAAGAAAGAATTTCTGTAGTTAAAAAACTCCGATTGCAGACATAGATTAAACAGTTTACATACTTTAATTCTAAAATTTAAATTTTTGTTGTCTTTGAATAACATAAACCTTTAGTAAACTATAAAAGTTATTTTAGCTTATTCTATTGTATTTAACTATTTAATATTGTATTTATGAGATACAAATGAAAATATAAAAATGAAATATTATACATTTCATAGTAAAAAATAATAAAAATCTTATAAAACAAAGTAGTACTAAGTTTCAGAACAAATCGGTAACCATAGTTTCTAGTATAATTAAATCATCTGTATAAATAGAATACATATTTATTTACGCAATAAAATTAGACACGATTAGCAAGTAAAATATATTGAAAGTTTAAAGTTAGAAGATCTGCAAGTGGTAGATGCCACTCAGCAAAAAACCGGCTCGTGCCTTACGTTTTTGGTTTTGGTGTCAGACGTCTGCAACCACGAGCCAAGCGACCTGCCCTCGACAAGAAACTGGACCAATACGAATTTTTAGTTCTAAATGGCCAGCTCTCGTGGCACTAATAGCTGCATAGCATATAACTTAAACTACTTTAGTGTAGCAACGATTATAATCAATTGACACCGTGGAGAAATAGTGTTCAGAAACCAATGAGGTTGATTGCAAATCCAGTTACACGTAATAAGCAACATAGTATCTATATCCATAGTTAAAGTTTATAACTTTACACTTGGTTCAAATATTCCACAAAATCTTCAAATATAAAACTTGGAACATCCATTCTAAAAGAGCTGGTTAAAATTATAGCCGTTAGTTTTTTTTTACCCTAAAATGGTAATGGTGCGGAGCCACCCGGTAAAAACTGCTTTTAAAAACCGGACCGAAAGGGGATATTTCGAGAACTGTAAAAATGTATTGAAGGCTAAGCCAAGACCTTAAAGCCCCAGCAGGGACCTATTTTTAGACCCCCACCACCTATTTTACCCCGCACCTATAATAATTATGCCTACTTTATCCAAAGGGTTTCCCCTTTAGCCTACAATTTCAGGATGCCGTCGCTTTAAAATGTAACTGCTTTTTCTCCTTCCTCTTATTTTCTCCCATTTCAACTTTCCTCCCTTAAAAGCATATTAATATTTAAATTGAAGAATTATTTTTAATTTTTTTTCTTCGTTTAATTCCTTTCCTGTTTCTTCTCTTGGTTTGTTAATATTGAAGCTTCTCTAGCATGATTTTAAAATTAGATTTTTTAATTTTATGCAGAATATGTATATAAACTTTCTATTCCACAAAATACATTGCATTAATTAATTTATAAAATCTTTTATACAAATTGAATTTTACAGATCTAGTGCCTGACTAAAGTGAATACAACATGCCTGCATCTTGACTGGCTGCTTTATGAACCAAAGTAGAGTTATGACTATAAACTTAAAATAATACTATATATAGATGTAGCACAGGACCGTAATCACAATGTAATTCCACTGATAACACGAAAGCCGGTTGACTGGTGGACTTAAGTAGGGGTACCACCCTGACAACAAAACATTATTTTAAATATGTGTCATAAATATCTATTAATGAAGAAAGATCGTAAAGAAAAAATATAATAACTTAAAACACCTGCTGAGTATGTAATAAAACCGGTCTTAGATGGCAAAAGGGTGACGAAATACAAGAATCTACATTTAGTTGACAAGGACTACACTTTTAATATAATTTTAATTAAAAACGTTAAAATACAATTTAAAATGCTTAAAATATTGCAATGAACCGATATTTATATTAGTATTTTCTGAATAATCAATCATTAATTAATAATAGAACATAATAATTAAGCAACCGGAAGTATTGCCAACGTTTTTTAGAATATTGTATATTGTTAGGGTCGCAGCATTACTTAAGTCCGCTAGTGAACCGCCTTTCGTGTTATCAGTAGTGCTCCTTCTATAAATAATATTATTCTAAGACTATAAATAAACAATGTACACATGATTTTGTTAGTTAAATATTCCAATTGGTAATTATTTAATTGGTAATTAAATACATCTATTGGTCCTTAGACAAATAAGATATTTTTCGACGGGTCTAATTTAAAGAAATTAATGTTGGTGCATATGAAACATTTCACCTCGTACATTCAAGATATTGTTTCTTTGAAACATAATAACATTGAAGGCTTTCTTTTTCTAAATCAAATATAGATTGATCAGTTTAATTTAAAAAATAAGGTATGAAAATATATTGAAATGAAAAATAAAATAAAATTATACGCTTTTGAGTTTTTTTTATAAAAGATGCAACCGACTCATGAAAATGGAACTAAAAGTTATTGTTTGCAATAACACGAGGAAACAAAGCAACCGGTTTGCAACAACATCTCAAGGAAAAACAGAGTAACTTTCCTCCATTAATAATTTCAAAGTACTATAAAGCTACACGCTCTGTCAATTATAAGAGAAATAAGCCTCTAAGAAATAGAGAATTATAGAGCTTTTTAGTAAAAAAAGCCCGTCAATTTTCTGCAGGCTTTAGCTATTTCCCATTTTATTTTGATCCCCACTCTCATTTGTAGTATTGTATGGAAGCAATCACGATACAGGGATATTATTTTTATAAAAAAGCGTTTTTAGACCCTTCAATCTTTTATATTTTTCTCGTTTTAGCGGTAAGAGTGGTTTAAAAATTGTCAATGAGTCTCCAACACTGTAATAGGACCTCATCAACTCTCTCTCTGAAAACCCTAAAAATTAGATTCTTTTTTCATAATATTGACCTCTTCAACATGAAGTCCAATTATCATTTCAGTCTCCAACGTATACAACAAACTGCTACCAATCTATTTTGACATTGTTAAATTAGAGAAAATGTAGGAAAATTATACATCGTCGGATAATATTACAGTTAATATTTTCTTTCCCCTTGAACTCTAATTCGAAAGATCAATACAGAAAAAATAATAACCCAACTAACTGTAATGATATTGCTTTAAAATTGTCACGTTCTCACCATATATAGTGTTTGTTAAACTTCTACATTATTAATTGAGATAACAATAAAAGCAATGGAGTAAAGAACATCAAATGCTATAATAAATAAAGCACCCCAATTAGAATAAATATTGATCAATAACCATTCTGGCGTGGAAGTCTGCAATCCTTGCGAATTTCCTTTAAAATACCTGCTTTCTTGCTCATCAATCCAGTTTCCGATTAATGCTTCAAAGTTGAAACAGTAACATTACTATTTCTTTGTCACTTTGATTAGATTTTTTAAAGGGACTGCAAAGGTTTATACCATAGGGTATTTAAAGTTTTGCTCACCCTTGCTAAATCAGTTTTGCAAACATTTTGGGCACTCATACAAAGCTCAGTTTATAAATTATTTTAAATGTTTTTAGTGCATTTACTTTGAAATATAAAATCAAGAGAACAAACAAGGAGTAGTGTCAAATGTAAGGAACTGGATTGGTACAGAAGAAAGCAAGCGTTCCAATGGAAACTAACCAGGCTAAACATCCGCGCATCAGCGGGCGGACTGACATCAGCGTCAGAATTATTATGTAGTTATAAACTTATAAAGTGTACATATCACGATACCAAATTATCTTGGGTACAAGGATTCGAACACGGGTTCATGGGTCTGAGTACTTCAAGAACCAAGATTGGCGTTAATATTTCATTTAAATTCGGGACCGTTTGTATTTTACTCAAAGCCACGAAAACATTGGAAACTACAATATACTCAAAATTTGTTCTTTACCCATAATGTTAAAATATGTTCGGCTGTTTACACAATTTTGTTGACTTTTTGGTAACTTAAAGTAGTTGTATTGACTCCGGATTAGTTTCATTCGATTCTGCATTCCAAAAAACAACAGAAACAACATCGAACCCGAAATTTATTAATTTAACGACCGTATTTTTGGTTTCTTGTTATTAACCAAAGTCTTTTGGACCAATTACAAAGGTCAAATCGACTTTGAACCGGTTTCATTTGATTTGAAAGCATTAAAAACTACACTAAACTCGGTACAGGGGTTAATAAAAAAATCTGACAAGGTGAGGAAAAGTTTCTTGGTGCCCCATTCTATTTTTTCTAATTTATTGTTTTTTAAAATAATGTTTTCCCAGACGTAGTATTTTATGTCTGATTATCAAATTAGACGTTGATAGACACTCCGTACTCGGGCAAACAGCTAACTTATTTAGCAAAACAAAATGGATCAGTTGGAGTTAAAGTTATCAGATGTATATTATTAAAGGAAAAGCACCGAGGGGATTCTTGTAGATATTGAAAGTAAAACTTCTAAAAAAGGAAACAAAGGGACAGTATTTTGTGTAAAGGTAACAGAAGGCTCTGCAGGAAAAGGGACAAGCTCAGCCCTAACAAGATAAGGAAAAGTTTAGACATTTTACAAAACTTTTTGTTTTTCCGAATGCCATAGGTAGAACTGGACGAGGACCTTGACAGGTAAACTTTCTTTCAGTATCATTCATGCAAATAGAACTCGGTATAACCTATATTCATAGCAGTAAAATATTTGATTAAAATAAACATTATATCCAAAAATTAATTAATAGTGTTCTGTAAAAAAAGAAAATATTACAAACATTGTGAAAGCTGGAAACAGTAAAATGGCTTTAAATTGTTTAATTTACTTCAAGGGGTTCCTTTGTTTAAATCATTTAATCAATCAATCGAAAAATAAAAAACAAATAGATATAAGTGTCTACCAACTAGCTCAGGAGGGCTAGTTTTAGTGGTATCTTTCTTTATTATAAATCTCCTAATTAAATGTGTCATTTCCAGCGAAAGAAACATTTTTATGTACTTCTTACTTTTCCTCACCTACAACCGTACGTATGAGGAAAACTATTGCTTCCACACAAAAAACCCCGAAAACGAGGTTTTATCATAATTATCCATTTCAGGCATTTTTGACGTTCTCAGTGGTTTTATCATGCTGTCTGTGTGTAATTTCATTTCGACATTAACGCTTAAAGAACACAATGAGCACTAAAATGTGCAGTTCTTCGACGTTAATTTTTATTATTACAATAACTAAATGTTATTGGTGAACATATAAAAGTATGTTAGTTGTGTCAAAATCATAACGTTTTACAGCAATTTATATTTCCAAATTATTTAATATATCAATCAAATGATATTTTATTAATATATACATACATACATACACACACAATATATATATATATATATATATATATATATATATTATATATAATATATATATAATAAAATATTTTAATTATTCCATTAATGATTACAGGTGTTCAAGGCATTTGTGGACATGATATGAAAATATAACCCGCATTATTTTATTGAATCCTAAATCTACCGCTTTTTCTTAGCTTTAATTAAACTATAACTATAACACCTTAGGTATTTGGTTACCTAATAATTCTGAGATCGATGGCAGTGAGACAGAAGTAATACCACTTTAAGATTTAGATAATCATGACATCCTGAGGCCCAGCGTAACAAGTTCAAACGTGTTAGGAAAAGTACCGAGGAACCCTGTTCCTAATTGTTTAAATTAGTGTTAACCTAAATCTAATCTAAAATTTGTTATAGCTTAAAAATCGCTGTGTTAATAAGTTGATTATATATGTATCGAGTTTTCAACAATGCTATATATTTTGCGATAGACGTTTTGGGAATGGGTCATCTGACTTCTGCTGCAATGCCAGATATTTTAACAATCTTTTGAAGATGTATGTACACCTAAGATCACAGAAATGTTTATTTATATTTATTTATTATCGTTAAACCTTTAATGTACATCACAAAATACTTTTTATATTAGGAAAAGAAACACACGGACAACTTAACCACATAGACTTAACAATAACGCGATAGCATCACAAACTGGACCTTAGAATATACAGGAAATCAACAGCAACCGAGTATATAATACACGCAACTTCACATAATTCAATACAACACAAACTAGCAGCATACAGATCCACGATACATACTCTTCATAACATACCTATGAAACCTGACAACTTCAAAAAAGAACTTCATACGATATACGATATAGTTAACAGAAATGAATTCACAAAGAACGGCATCGACAAACTCGTCATACAATACAAACGGAAAAACAGGTCTGCCAACACCACAGCTATTAACAACGAAACAGATACTAACAGACAGTAGACAGGTTTAACTTACGTAGAGAAAGAAAAGTACAGGCTTGCAAACTTATTAAATAATCAGAACCAAAAACAGCATTTAAAACTAACAATAACATAGGTAAGAAATTAACATAACTCGAACTACCAAAATAAATAAAATTCGTAAAACCAAAGAGAAGTTTAAAATGTAACTTGCAAAGATTTTCAACGACATTACGTAGGTAGAGCATACTGTACACTAAACACTAAGTATAAATAGCACTTACGATCATTCATCAAAGATAAATCAGATTCGAACTTCGCCATCATCTTCCAAACGCAGACACGAACCAGATACAATATCAAATTCAATGACAGTGCAACAGAAACAACCAGAAGGATCTAAACTTGACGAACTCGAAGGACTAGAAATACACAAACATCAAATTACTAACAAGACAATTACTAACACAAACTAACTATAACTAACTAATGCAGACAAAAAATGGAGAAACTATGACACCAGTACACATTATAACAAAAGACACAAAGCATTGTAACGTCAGATGATTCACTCGCACACCTGACTTCTCAGGGTCACGACTTTAACTCAGGTATACATTTCCCTATATGAAATCTCTCCTACTTCCTTCCTTATCTTCTGAGGGCTCGTCGCGCTCATTGAGACTTGAAGTTATTTACAAATATAACATTATTAGTTGAGAGCTCGAATGTTGCCCCACTTGCTGATGATGGCGTTCAGCTGAAACCGGTAGAGGGATATTCATATTCAATAGTGAGTATCGACGGCAGATGATTCATCAATTAAATAAACTAATACTTTTAAGTCACGTATTTAAGAGTATAAATAGTCTTCTTCGTGCTTATATATATATATTATATATATATATATATATATATATATAATATATATACATAGCAATTTTGAGTTCTTAGTGTCGAGTTGAGGACAGAAAAGGCAAACAATTAACTCCTGCAATAGAAAACAATAACATGACTAAAAACATAATGTTTCCTTGTTTCAAAATATCCAACATCTAAAATAGTAAGTTAACACTCACTTATATCTCTTATAGAAGAGAAGTTTAATACTAAACATGATAAAACTAAGGGCAGAAAAGTTTAAAATAAGAGCTAAAAAAGAGAATACAAGCTAAAAAGCGAGAACCTCCCAAATACACCATAAAGAACGAACAAAAAACAGAGAGCTCTCATGTAAAATTTATAATCACACGGGGAACAAAGTACAAATAAGTTTAATTATGTTTTCGATTTTCACATTATTATTAAACTTTACTTTTAAAACACTGTAATATAATATTATTAGTGTTTTAACCTTTTTCCTTTTTACTTCAGACTAATTACAATCCTCTTTCCGAGAAAAAATTCCGCTCTGTAGAACACATCTCTTAATTAGTTGTGTGATTTTTGGGAAAAGAACAATTTTTAGGATTTTTTTTAAAAAAGTTTAATGTTACCCTAAATTAAATTAGTTATAGTTTAAAAAAAGGTGTTTTAGTTAAAATTAAAAAAATAAATAAATAAATAGCTTAAAAATAGGTAAAATGTTTAAAATATTCGATGATATTTTAACATTTATACATGGTATTTATTATTAGTATAATAAAAATGTTTTGTTATATTTATTAGTTACACGTACTATAAGAGTAGTTTTTAATAGTTTTAGTTCTATACTTTAATTAATACTAATATTTTATAGCACTTAATTAAAAAATAAGGCATAAATACTCGGCCGCTACTCGGTGAAGGCATTGAAGGGCGGCTACATGGTCCAACCTCCCTTTGCACGCTTCGCGGCTAAATTTATGTTGTCGTGTGTATTAGATTGTCGTATTACTTGTCTTAGTATGTAGCTGTTAGGTATGCATACCTTTGCCCCTTTAGATGTTTGAATTTATGATTTCTTATTTTTATATTATCTATGCTCGGTGTACCGTGGATATCCCTCTTCCGAGAGTTAGTTAGTATCAAGTCTTCGTACTGTGTACTAGCCCTTCCCGATTTATCAATTAATTTTAGAACTACGTATTTTATTACTATGTAAAATTATGCCGTTTCTTATTTAATTGCCGTAAAGATAATTTTTTAGGTGTTTTTGGAAGAGCCATATTTTTGGTTGTAGTCATCTGATTTTGATTATTAAACACCCGTTTTAAAGAACATATTATCAGCTTTAAAAAATGTCTTCTCATGTTTTGCACCCGACCCACAGGGAGCCACTTATTTCAAGAAAGCTGAAATTTGTGCGATTTTATACAATTTTGAGTATGCGCAATTATATGAAGGGCTCCACTCTGGATAGGCAGACTATGTTTGAAGTAGTACAAAATGAGTACAAAATGAGCATTTTTTCATGTCCGGCTCTTGGACTATTAGTTATCAAGCACTACTCAAAACTAATTTCTTCTCTATTCTTCAAAGGAAGTGCGCATAAGTATCCTGCTGGTTATACAGAACAACAGGATCGGACTGAGCCAAAAAGGTATGAGGAGGATTTGGTCTAAAAGGGCCCGAACTTACATCTCAAGAGGCCCAATGGTGGGGGGGGGAAGATTCCTACAATGCTCATGTGGGTGTATTTTTAACTAGAGTAGTATTAATGATTATATAGCATGCTTGATTTAATTAACACAATATAATTGAGCGAGAAACACCGAGGAAATGTAACAAGCAAAATGCATGTTACATCCGGGAACTGTTGTGTTAACTATTCATGTTTTGAAAAACTCGGTAGTATCGAATAATATTAATTTAATTTATTTAATTTTATTATAATTTTTAATAAAATTAAATGATATTATTGTCTTTAAATAAATTAAAATAGACTGAAATAATAAAATAAATAAGTATAAAAATAACTTAAATAAATAAGTATAAAATAAACTTAAGTAAATAAAATAAATAAGTATAAAATAAACTTATAAATAAAATAAATAAGTAAGCATAAAATAAACTTAAATTTTATTCATTTAAATGAAATTTTTAACTAAACTATTTTATGTTTAACCTTTTGTACTGCTCTAGGGCCCTAATCAAGTATGTTAAGGGCCCCTTGAGGCCCTTGTCTTTCGTTTGGGACCTTTATAGGTCTAAAGGACCTAAATTTATAATGACTAAATAATAATAAAAACTAAACTACTTTTTATGGACCTAAAATAATTTGGCCATAAAAGAAAAATAGAGAATATTTTTGGGTAATTTAAAAAGAGTCTCTAGAAGCTCTTCAGGATCTACCTTAGAGTATTTGGCTCCTTTGACTCTTGTATTATCAATATATCAAATATTAAATACGTTAATCATTTCATAATTATAGTTTTTTTCAAATTTAATCTTGGCTGAGGGCCTCAAGGAGGGCTGCCGCCCTATCTCTCAATGGCCAAGTCACCCCTGCAAAACAATGCCTCTGAAGTAAACAATGCTTTTAAGAAGTCATTAATGCCTTTAAAATTAACAGTTGACGCACCATTATTTGCACTAGTTTAAATCTCAGCAAGTGTTTATCTTTAAATGTTATAGCGCATTTCCTTTGAAAAATACAATAAAGTAATAAATGGAGCAGTGCTTAATAATATTGAGTAACTGCTCAGATTATAAAGCATAAACCGGAGCTTCAAGCAAGAATTGGATTGTTAAGCAAGGAAACACGCATTCCAAATTAAATTCACCCGGCATGCGGACCAATGCGTAAGTCTTATTTTGTAGCAATAAAAAAATATACTGTAAAAAAACAATAAAATTTAATTGCACACAGCAATTAATTTTGCAACATTTGAGTACTTTGAATGCCCATACCCACTGCGGGCTATTTTTATTTAACTCACAGGCCCAAAAGACATAGTAACCGAGTCCTCACATGAAATATGTTGTTTATCGGCCGTATTGTAGGTTTTTTGATAATTAGCACCCTTGTTTTGAAAATTTTGGTCACTTAGAATTAGTGGTCTTGTAAAACTAGTGGTCTTATCGACTATGAACTGGGCTCATTCAATTCAGCACCCCAAAAATAATTAAACCTTTTTCGCGGCGAAAAAAAGTAATCTTGAATTTTATCAATTTTTTGAAAATTTTGCTTACTCTGTAAACCACGTTTCAATAATCTGGTTTTTTTAAACGTAACAAAATACAGGATTTTTTGCAATCAAAGATACTATGGAAAAGAATAGCTCTTTCACTTTTTTGCTTGGCATTATTAGGCGAAGCATGAAATTATCCACAAACGGAAGAGCACTCCTTTAATAACGTTTTATCAAGTCAAACCATAAAAATAGAATAGATTAGCCTAATAAATTAAACATGCCTTAATACCAAACCAACAATTTAGTATTCAATTATTAATAAATTAATTATTAATTATAATCGGGGACTGGAGTTGGGTAAGGTATTGTTGACTTGAAATGTAAAGTAAACGTTTTTGTTAATACAAAATACATTAGGTAAGAAAGTAGAGAAAGATTAAGGAGATAAAAAGATTTTATGAGAAAAAATACGTGGAACTAAACCATGTTATAATGTTTGTCCACGTAAGATAGAAAGGAATTAGTTGAATTCATACAAATGTATAGCTAAACAAAAATTAAATCATAAAGTTAAATAAATTAAGCTTGTAAATGAGAATGATAGAAAAGAGCTTTTATAAGCGAAAAAGAAAATTATAATTTTTAAGCACAATAAAAATTATTTCTGATGAAAATTCGCTAAAATAAAACGAATAAAACGAAAGCAGAAATCTGACCCGAAAAATAAAGCTGATATTTATTATTGAGACCCTTGAATAACTCAAAATCTAATAAATAAAATCTATGAACTCTTCGAAATTCAAAAACTTAAACAATTAAATATAATTAATTTAATCCCTTCTAAGTTTACTTTATTTTAGAGCAATTATAAAAGACCGCAAAAAACTAATACTAAATACTAAGTTCTCTTTTTAATCTGTAGGTAAAAAAGGACTAACCTGTTTTTCCCCCATTTAAATTAAGTGAAATAAAACAGGGTATCTTCACTTATGCATTTATTTGACATAACCGCCTTACAATATTAACGGATCATCAGTCCCGGCGAATAGGAGAAAAAATAGGAAATATCGTCACAGTTTAGTCAACTAGATGATTAGTCAACTAGAAACTGCATTAACAACCGCTGACTTGTCACAGGTTCCTAGCAAGCTTTGTGCTAATCAGCCACAAACTTAAAGACAACACTGAAGCGCTGTTTGCTTATTATTTTCCCCGCTTGCCGGGAGAGATTATGATCTGCATATTATGATAAGATTGAAAACTGGCTATGTCAAATGTAGATCATCAATGGAGACATTACATGAAACTCAACAAACCATTTTTAGTTTTTCTTCCTGTGTGTTATGCTTGTATCACATATAACTCCCACTGTGTAAATGCTAGAGAGTTGAAACTTGATACCAAAATTATTCTTTAGTTCTAGTTGTACTGCTAGGAAAATTACATTTTTCAGACTGCGATAACCTATTTTGCATGAGTCATTAAAAATTCTAAAAAAATCCTATTGACCTTTTAGTTTGTAAGTTATTGGAAAACATAAATACTTTTTGGTGCGACACCTAAAAGTATATAAAAATGTGTTTTACACAAATCAAAACCAAGATGTTTTACCCCATTAAATTTAAATCATGTTATACATTGATAAAATAAAGTGTTAATATTTTCTAAAAACAATAAAAAACTACATTCGTACAAAAACTAGCTAGCCTATAATATACGCTGGCTTTTATATTATACTAAGCATAATATAAAAGGGTAACCAGTATTATTTGATAGGATATCTATCTTTCTATTCAGGCTTAAACACTCTAGATATTTGGTTACCTAATAATAGTGAAGCCGAAATAATACCACATACACACTCTAAGGACAAGCGAAGCGTTTCCTAATTTAGGCTTAGGATAATCCCTATGTTCTGAGGACGAGCGAAGCGAGTCCGAAGTCATCACCCTAGAATTTAGGCTACAATTTTATTCGGAGGTCGAGCGAAGCGAGTTTGAAGCTGTGAGCTAAAGTACCAAAGTACCCGATTTTTTTACTTAAACTTAAGTTGTCCTAAAATAATTTTATCAAAAACTCAATAAACTAAACATATATAAAAACATAATTTTCCGTATGGTACAACTAGACCTAAAGATTGATTTAATATAAATTTCAATTCTCTAGAATTAACACACTAAGAGCTACGATGATAACATACACACACATACAGAGAGACACACAACTTTTTCAAAAAAAAAACTACTAGTAAGAAACGCATGAAAGCCTATTTGTCAAGTAAAGCATACCGTATATATATGTTTAAAATATAACCTTTGGGTGCCCATAAACTTTTTTTTTTAAATTTCCTATATTTATTCTAATAAAACGAAGTATCATATTCAATTATGCCCACTTTAGTTAATGCATGAAGGATATTGTTAATACAAAGAGAGGTAGGCAAAAGCCTGAATTCAAAAGTTAATATAATATTAAAGCAACCATATCACAACAACCTAATGTAACAACAACAGGCAAAAGTCTAGAACAACATTTAGGAAAAGGTTACAATGCATGAGTAACTCATTACGTTAAAAGGCTTTTGAATAATCTATCGGTAAGATAAAAAAAAGATAGAGCAACTTTCAAAAGTATCTGTAAGGTGTGGAAAATCAGAGGCCTGAGAACCATAAGCTGATTGGACAAGAGAAGGGAGGAAAATGCCCCTTTACTCCCTCTGCAAAAACCCTTTATTTGAAGGAACAGATCCGGGGTTTTTACTTTAAACGCTTTTGAGGTAAAAACGTATCGAAATACAGGATTTTTCACAGTAAAAGATATTAAGGGAAAAGGATACCTCTTATACTTTTTTTTGCTCTTTTCCTTTGAAACATAAATATTAAATTTTAAAAGGGTATTATTTAGGGGAAAGTACTAAAATGAGTAAAAATAAAATGTAACGTGTAAGTAAAAAATAATGGTTTTGGAAAAGATAACCTATATTTAATTTTTATAAGATATCAGAAAAAACCACATCCATACAACCAGTTTTTTACATAGTCATGTAAAAAAATTCAAAAAACTAAAATATAATATTACTAAATAGCTATTTTTAAAAAAAAAAAAACTTAAAACCGAAAGAAAGTAATAACAATTTAGAAACAAATATTGGTAATCTTTTTATTAAAATTTATTTAATCTAAAGATAGAAAATAAACAGAGCTAGTTATAAGGGGGGGGGGGTAAAGCTAATTGTATAGACATAGCGCGGGCAAAGGAGATAAAATAGATTATTAGAGATGATAGACATATTCCTAGTGATAGATAACCCTGAAAGGAAAAACTAAAAAATTCAAAATATATAATGAAACAAATATTTGTAATCCTTTAATTGAATTTTTTTAATCCAAAGGTAGTAAATAAACGGAGTTAGTTATAAGAGGAAAGGGTTATTAAAGCTATCGTGTAAACACAGTGTGGGCGAAGGAGATGAAGTGCATTAATAAAGGCGATAGACGATATTCCTAGAGATAGACAACAATAGATAAGAAGTTTGATAAGATAATATAGATAAGTAGATGGAGGTAAAAGGAGATGATAAATACCCCTTACTGTGTTAACTCTGTTACGCGATCTTTTCTCGTAACTAACGCTGAGAGAAAGAAAGACCTACATTTAAAATCGTAATAGGCGGAATAAGTTAGAATGCAGAGAAGATGTTAATATTATCTATTAATACCTACGTTTTTTTAGTTAAAATCCTAAATATTGCCTGACATAAGCCCTTCAAAACAGGACTATAGTGCGGCCTAAAGTGAATTTTCAGGAGTTTATTCTGTACTAAACAGATAAATAGAACGCATACACTAGCACACAATCCAGGCCGTCATAGTTAAAAACCCCTTAACATAAATTTGCTAATTTGCTATTTGCTATTTTGCTTTATTCACAATTTTTTTTACTAGTAACGGCTGTAAAGTTACATTTTAAAGCCAGCGGACGTAAAGTAAATTTTTGATCGCTTTAGTAATACAACTTTTCTTTACTAACAATTTTGAGGCTGATAAGTAGACACTTTACAATCACCCAACGTAAAAATTATTTAAACCTGTAAGTTACAACTAAATATTAAATCCAACAAATGTAATGCTAAAATCAAACGTTAAAGTAAAATCGAAAAAATAATAAAATAAACTGAATAAAGATAAGGCTTCAAGTATAGGGCAGAAAACTCGTAAAAACTTATGCTTAAAAACACTCTTAAAGATTCAAATGGAATGTCGCATGCGATACGTAGGTGGGGCAAATGGCTTTCAAAAACGAAACGCTTGCAACAGAAAAAGCATTTAACTTTGAAAATTGTAAAAAAAAAGCAAAACAGAATTATAATATAGCTTTAATAGAGGAATAGAAAAAGCCTCTGCAGTAAAAAGAGAAAAAAACTAGAGAAATTACAGCAAAACTACTACTTAAGGTAAGTTTGAAAAACTAAAGGAAATTGCAACATTTATTTCTAAAATTAATAGTTTTCTAACATTGTTTTGTTAAAATTGCAGGTAAAAGAAAATAGTTATTGCACGAAATGGTCGAACGAAAATCGAATTCATAAATAGAATAGTTAAGTATTAAAAACATTTATGTAAGCGAAAATAATCAAGAAAACTTAATGCTTTTATTTATATGATGCGAAAGTCAACACGGCGAACAGTGGTCATAATATATTTTTACTTTAACAGTGCATTTCTTGTTGCACCAATTTCCTATACAGAATATAATATTAGATTAAATTAAAATCCTGCAAAATAAAGAATAAGCAAAAATTAAATCCAATTACGGGTTTTAATTATTCTTTGACTTTTAGTGCAGTTTTTAAATCAAAACTTGATTACATTTTTGTGTCTTATAAAGGTAAAAACATTAAAAAAAACCTTTGCTATCTTAGATTCTTGAAATAATGCTTAGAAATAAATATTCATGTCTTACTTAGTTCTATGCTGAAATGCAGTTTGCTAAATGCTATTTATAATAGGTAAGAATTAAGACAGTAGCATGAAATAGTCAAGTAATATAACAGTGGTAAATGACGCTCAAGGTCATATCGCCTTAATTACATATTTTATTTAATGTTCAACGCCACATTAACTTTTATGACCTGGTATTAAACTTTTACAACTATTTTAATCTTTTTATTTATATACATGTACTTTATAAAAATAAAATAACAAAAACTTAATAGCATGCCAGTGATTTAAGTTTATTTTAAGAAATAGCTTGAAGGACTCAGGATTTTTTAACCTTTCATTAGCAAACTTTTAGTTTATCTCATTTATACCGTAGGTATATAGGATAAGTATTATGTTTCCAAAAAAGATCCGAAACTGGGATTTTACCTGAATCATCTATTTTAGGTATTTTGCGACGTCTTACTCATTTTTCTGTCTGCATGAGTGTGTGTGTTATCATCGTAGCTCCCAGTTTATTTATGCTAGGGAGTTGAAACTTGGTGGAAAAAATAATCTTTAGGTCAAGTTAAGCCAATCAGAAAAAAATGATGTCATTAACTGCAATGACATCACAACTGCATTGCCATAATGACTAAACAAAAGTTTAAAAAAGTGAGGGTAAGCGTAGCGAATCTGATCAATTAAGGAAACGTTCCAATGTACCCTGTGCCCAATTTTCACAATATTTTTAAAATGGAAGCTTTATTATTATCTTATTTTCTCAAAAATCATAAACTCTGTTCGCAAGATAATTATTCACATCTCAATAAAAACAGAGCTGTGTCAGCCTCAAATGAGGTTGACATTTTGTTGAACTCAAACAATCAATGCAATCACTAATTTGTTTCATAATTAAGAAATGTTGTAAGAGAAAATGTCGAAAATTCAATATAGACCCTGATTTTTTATGAAATCGAATTATTTCTTTTTTACTTAGGACTTAATTTTAGTATCAAGTTTCGTCAAAGTCTGGTGATTTTCAAAAGAGCTATTTGGTCTTTTGCGAGATATTTAAATTATTTGCTTCTTGAGAGCTGCTTAACATCAAATAAAGTTGAGATCTTGTTGAACTCAAATAATCAATACAATAATAATTTTTACAAGAAAAGTGCAAGTACATCCACACCCATCTATTCGCAGACTACAGCTACTTTTTTTTAGATTTTTGGGAACAATAAGTACTAAAATATCATGTTAAAAAAATACGCGGATATCTTAATTTTTTTGTCAGAATCAGTGCTTCTCCCTTTCTAGGATAAGAAGCAAAACTTATAAACCTTCTAAAATTAGAAACATTATTATTTTGAGACACTGTAATTTATCTTATTCGGTAAATTCAAAATAGACACTGTTTACTTCAAGTTTTGTCAAAGTCAGCTGATTTTCAAAAAGAGCTATTTGGCCTTTTATAGGCCACTCCTTGGTGGCCTCAAAAAGTTTGCGAGATATTTAATTTATTAAGAGCTTCTCAACCATAAGTGCAATCATACATTCGCTTACACGTACGTTTAGGAATTTTTAGGTGTTGACACTAGGATGAAGAATATAGCGAAATCGAATTGTAGTGTCAATAACAAAGCTATAAAATGCGACAGTCCCTAAACGTAAAATAGTCATTTTATTGTCTAATAAGTTCAAACTTAATCCTTCAAAAAGTATATGATAATTTTGATGTATCGCATAACTATGAATTATCATTTTGAAAAAATTGAAAAATATTTCCTCAGTTATTAAAGGTTATCTTTGTGAAAACTTATATTTCAAGGAAAAATACATTCCAATTTAAAGATACTTTCTACTTAAAAGGAAAATGGTTAAGCACGCAAAGTTGCTTCAGCCTTCATTAGCCAAATATTTCTAACATTACGAGCTAAAAGGGGGAAAAAAATCTCCCCGCTGTGTGAGGGAAGGCCCTTTAAGACTTTTCTCACGAAATATTATCCCATGGCTCTCACTTATAGGTTGGAGTATTTTCTTACCTTGTAAAATGATTTATTATTGCAAAACCGAGCAAATATGAGAGCTACAATACTTCCACGTTTGGATTTATTGACATTTCGGACTTATACTTCTACAATAAAGTCTTAATCAAGACTATATATATATATAAATCATTATACACAACATAATATAACGTATTGTAATGTTTTAGACTAATACTTCTACCAGAAAGACCTAATCAAAGCCTTTTATATTCATCGTAATACACAACATAATATTACGTATTATGTTGTATGCAATTTCACAACGCATTCGTAACTTTTCTTCGCCTTATCAGATTTACAACGCTCACCTTCACAACTTTGGACTCAATTCACTCATTCTCACAATACAAAGAGTCCCACAATAAGTCTAATTAGTGATTTATTGTCTCATGATTCGTTCCACTTGTCTTTAGACAGGAAAAAATAAGGTAGAATCCCAACAATTACTCATTTACCTATCAAAACATAAATTACCTACCTTAACAAAATCGATCCGAAAAAAACCGTAAATAATACCAGCCTTTGTTTGCCTGTTCACCTTTTCAAGGAAAACATTACGCCCAAATTAAAACCCAATTAGTTTGCTTTTCGAGTTTTAACTAGATTTTTAAATTTCACGAGATTAAACATGAAATAAAATGTGTTTAATTAGGTGCAATAGAGTATTTGCATTTCTCCAAAAAAAAAATGTTTGCTCATAAAAAATTGTAATGATTAAATGTGTTTAAAAAAATATATTAAGCTGTTAAAAAAATATTTAATTTAATTTTAAATAGTCCAAATAAGCATTTAAAGAAAAGGAGAGGCGGAATGGGTGAGAGAGTGGGGTGAAAACGGAACGTTCTAAAGGTTGGGTCGTTTAACGTACAGATGGGAGTTTTCAAAAAAGGTCAACAGTTGGTTACAGTTCAATGAAATTTAAAGAAGATTCAAACAAAACTATTCCGTGTTCCAGGTAATGCAATGCCTAAGGAATGAGATGACTACAGCTGTTAGTATCACCATGTTGACAGTTTAGAATAAACTCTTATGAGTGTTTCTCGAGTGAATATTGTACTACACAGCAGTATTGTTACGTCTGACGTTACACAAGCAGTCAAGGCTATTTTCCCGCCAAAAGAAAATGTTTAAATATATTTTCGTTGTTTTGCTGTATCATCAATAGTATAAGTTTTTTTTATTCTAATATTTTACAGGGTGTTCTTTTATATGAAGTACTTAAAGATAAAGCAATAATAGTATATTATGCTACTAGGCAGCAAAATGGAATTTTATCTACTTAATTCTTTAAAATATAACGTTTAATCTTTGTGACAATACAATTGTACAGAAAATACAATTGACTGACACCAATCTTTAAATATATTATAAGTTTTTAATATTAGGTGGCGTGAGAAAGGAATAATAATGAAGACAGCAGTCCTAGTTTTTGTTAGTTTAATTTATAACATCAGAGCTTTCGCACAAGCGATGCTTGGCATCCTCAGTGAATCTAATAACAAGTAAACAAAACCATAAACCAATTACAAAATTTGCATTTGTTTTGAAATGTTTTTTGCCTTGTTTGGTATGTATATTTTTATTTCTGTTCTTTTGTAATTGGTTTATGGTTTTGTTTACTTGTTATTAGATTCACTGAGGATGCCAAGCATCGCTTGTGCGAAAGCTCTGATGTTATAAATTAAACTAACAAAAACTAGGACTGCTGTCTTCATTATTATTCCTTTCTCATTAAACTCACAGTCCATTAAATCTTAATTCTTAAATTAGGTGGCGTGTTGTCCAATAATTCATCAATGTCAACAATGTTTCTATGTTTATTCACCTCATTATTTATCTGATTCATTATGATTATTAGCAACTTTTCGTTGATTTATAAAAGTTATCGTTTTATATTACCTACTGCCTTTATTTAAACAATTTAAATAAACAAAAAATAAAAAAAAAAACGGATGACACAAATTTGACAACTCGTGGTAAAAAATTAAAACAAGCAGAAGATATCAAAAATAAAGTTGCCAATTTTATTTTTTTTTTAATTATATTATAATGTTTTTTGTAAAAAAAAAATTAATACTTGTATTAATATTTCGTAATATTATTAAAAAATATATATTAAAAACAAGCTCAATGAATCATTGCTAATAAAGTGAAAAACACTAAAATTTACTTAATAACCTCAAATAATTTTATTTCTCCTCCTTGGGAGTTTTGACTTTCTTACCATTATATTTACATGTTCCATAACTCCCTAGGAGGTTATGTATTATCAAGCAATTTTCCCGAACTGATTTTAAATATTTTGTTGACAGTGTAGGCAAAATGACATTTTGCAGCTCAAAAACAGATCGGAAATAAGCAATTTTACAGCCGTAAGTAGATAAAAAAATTGTCCATTATTATTATTATGACTCTAATTTGCAATTCTAAACAAAAATCTTATTTTATAGAAGTATAAAAATTATAAAATATTGTTTGAACGAAAAAAGTGTAGTAAGTATTTTAAAGAACCTAAAAGTAAAAAATTTACTCTGTAATCAAATTTACAACAATGACCCTTAAATTATTTCGTATGATGTTAAACAAAACCTAAAGAGAAAAGATAAGGTAAAAACCTAAAGGGTAACAACAACTAACCATTTTTTAGATATAACAGAGCCGCTTGGGAAAAAAAGGACTTTAGGAATTTCTAGGGCTCTATGATGTGGGAGAAAAGTTGCCCTTAACTCCCTCCTGGGAACCCCTATATAAGATAGCAGTTGTTAACCATTACTTGTAACTATATGATATTTAACCTTTTACTTTGCAGCTCTCAACTAATATACTTATGACTCTTTTCTTTTATAAAATAGTTTTTTTACAACGCATGATAAAAATTCAGGCGAAATGGTCTGCAACCCAAGCGAATTTCCTTTGCATTAACTAATTCCTTGAACAAGAGCCAATTTTCACATCATTATTTTGTTTCAGTGTTAAAGTTTCATCAGTAACATTTTGATAGTAAGTTTTTATTTGGTTTCTTCGAAGGAAATGCACATGTTAATTCTATATGGCACTAATTAGTATGCTACATCTTCTAAAATCAGACTTGTTTGCATTAATTAAAAGCTCGGTTTATGTTATAAAAATTAATTTTTAAAATATTGAAATGTTTAAAAGGAAAGCTTGAAAGGAAATTTCATTTTTCTTTCAAGAAAATTACAAAAAAATGTTAATTGTCAGACTAAATCATAAACCGATAAAATCAAGGAAAAAATGGAACGGAAGGGAAGAAATCAAGTATTACTATAGAAATTTCCCAACTGGGACCCATCCCTAAATTATTTAATATTTTAAACAGATATAGTGTAAATAAACAATACAAATTTAACGGAAACGGGATTCGATCCAGGTCGCAAGCTTTAACTGATTTAAGAGTTCGTATTGTCTCTGGACCAGTTTCATTCGACGTAGACTCCTCAATTAGTTTACTTTCCTATCGCTCCGTTATTTGTCTGATTATTTACCACAGTAATTTCAGTTTTTTGCTTATTTAGAGTGGTCATATCAACTCCGGGTCTGATTTATTCACCTCTGGGCCGCAACATACTTTCAATTTTGTCATAACGACAATATTTTATAATTTCCGGTAATTTATCATAGTTTTTTGATAACATTTACTGGTGATATGTACATTTTGATATGTACTGGTAATATGTAATATGCACCGGAGGTCCGGGGTTCACAGCCCGGGCTATGCTCTAAGATTTTATCAATATTATTAATATTGTACAATTAAATTAATACAATCAATTGTATTAAAAAGATTTCGCCAACTTTAATTAATTCTTAGAGTGTAGTAGATGCAACCCACCTGAGGTGGTTCCCGCAGGGTTAATACCCTGATGGGCCGAAAGGCCCTAAAACGGGCATTTTATTTTTTTTTTTATAGTAAAGTCAAAGTAAACAAATCGAAACTAATTCAACCCAATTGTTCCAACTGAAAGGAGTTTATGTTCACTGTTCATATTGGCCTAATTGAGTCTAAAAGAGTCAACAGGTTTAGTAAATAGTTCTTTTCTTTTAGCGAATTTCCTTTGGAAATTCGGCTAATGGGATAGGCGTCATGGCGGAATTCGAACCTCGGACCACGACACAAATCCGTTTCAGAGGTCCCTAATGACGAAAAAATACGTTTCGCGAGACTTTATATATATATATATATATATATATATATATATATATATATATATATATATATATATATATATTATATTATATATATATATATATATGTATATATAGATATATATATATATATATATATATATATATATATATATATATATATATATATATGTATATATATATGTATTTCTAGACACTTTCTTGTAAACACTCTATCTTTCGAACGGATTAATATTTTTAACCAAACTTGGTACAAAAATCAACCTTTGGGAGGACACGAACCCTATTGAAAACCAGGTTTTTGTGACGTCATTAACCCGGTTTGCTGAGTCAGCGAAATTTTCAAAAAATCGTCAAATTTCAGGGTTAATATTTTTTGCCGCGAAAAAGGTCAGCATTTATGTTTTTTGAGACGCTGAATCGAATGAAACCGGTCCGACGTCGATACGACCACTCTAAGTGACCTAAAAATCGAAAAAACCATTGTAAATTACCAAAAACCAAAATTTAGGTCGATAAAAAATAAATTTTGAGTAGGGTGTCGTTTTCTATGTAATTTTGGGCGCTGAATCGAATGAAACCGGTCCGAAGTCGATACGACCATTCTAAGTGACCTAAAAATCAAGAAAAACCATTGTAAATTACCAAAAACCAAAATTTAGGTCGATAAAAAATAAATTTCGAGTGGGGTGTCGTTTTCTATGTACTTTTGGGCGCTGAATCGAATGAAACCGGTCCAAAGTCGATACGACCACTCTAAGTGACCAAAAAGTCAAAAAAACCATTGTAAATTACCAAAAACCAAAATTTAGATCGATAAAAAATAAATTTTGAGTAGGGTGTCGTTTTCTATGTTATTTTGGGCGCTGAATCGAATGAAACCGGTCCGAAGTCGATACGACTACTTTAAGTTACCAAAAAGTCGAAAAAACCACAAAAATTATAGTAAACCAAAATTACGGTTGTTGAAAAATAAATTTCGAGTAGGGTGTCGTTTTCAATGTTTTTTAGGCTCTGAGTTGAATGCCAGTGGTCCGGAGTCAATACCACTTAAACTCAGGGTACCTGGGTTCACATCCTGGAAGGGTCGATAATTTTTTATCGTTTTTTTTTACTTAATATAAGTTTACAACTAGAAAATAATTCTGGCGCGGTGGTCCGCATGTCGGGCGAATTTCCTTTGGTTGCGACCACTCAAACCCAGAGTACCTGGGTTCAAATCCTAGTAGGGCCAATCATTTTTTATCGTTTTTTTTACCTAATATAAGTTTACAACTAGAAAATAATTCTGGCGCGGTGGTCCGCATGTCGGGCGAATTTCCTTTGGATGCGTGTTTTTCGTGCTTTTTACATTATATAAGTTTACAACTACTAAATAAATAATTCCGGCGCGGTGGTCCGCTGTCGGGCGAATTTCATATAGAATGCGTGTTTCCGTGCTAAACAACCCATTTCTTGCTTATGCAAGAACCATGCCCATTGCGTGGTTCCGGTTCATGCTTTAGAACCTAAGCAGTTACTCAATTGTCAAGCACTGCTCGTAACTCATTTTGTCTGTATTTTCCAAAGGAAATGCGCTAAAACCTTTAAAGATAACTGACTAAGCTTAAAGATAAGTAACTAATCTTTAAACTAGTGCAAATAATAGTGCGTACTTCTAATTTTAGAGGCATAGTTTGTACAACAACTGGATGATTCCTTTGGAAAATACAGACAAAATGAGTTACGAGCAGTGCTTGACAATTGAGTAACTGCTTAGGTTCTAAAGCATGAACCGGAACCACGCAATGGGCATGGTTCTTGCATAAGCAAGAAATGGGTTGTTTAGCACGGAAACACGCATTCTATATGAAATTCGCCCGACAGCGGACCACCGCGCCGGAATTATTTATTTAGTAGTTGTAAACTTATATAATGTAAAAAGCACGAAAACACGCATCCAAAGGAAATTCGCCCGACATGCGGACCACCGCGCCAGAATTATTTAAATAATGCCCACGACCTACGTAGGCTAAATTAGATATAAAATGACATAGAAGGTGATCTTTTCTAACAGTCGGATAGAATTTACTCAACATAACGTCATAAACATAAAATTTATTATTTTATAACATCACACGAGAAAAAAACAAAAGACACTATGAGACTCCTTCAAGAAAAATTGCTTTTGAAATAAACTATAACCCAACTTAGTAACAATAACTTATATAAGTTATAAGATAGGGTTACATCACGTTCAATGATCCCCCTCTCCTAGTTATTTTAACCCTCCATGTCCTTTTACCTCCTCCCTTACCCTCTCCCTGTCCTACCCTTTTCCTCCTAGCGTTTCTACTTCCCCTCATCCCCATCATAGCGTACGTGTTTGTACAACTCCCATTGGACTTATGAGAGATATATTTTTGTTTTGGTAACAATAAAGACCTGACGTTTGATAATCGCGCGTTGTAACACGTCCGTGAACCGCATCATTTTAACAAAATATTATAGTTATAGGATAACATAAATAAAATAAAAAAGAATAAGCCAACCTAATACAAACAAATAGTGTTTTAAAATTAATAGTGATCTACTATACTACTCCTATCCTTTACAACACAATAAAACATCACGGTATTTTTACGTTATATTTACAGCAATAAATAAGAGCGACTTACATAACACAATAAGCAGTCTTTTAAAACAATATAAAACAATAATATTATAGTTTAGCGCAATACAATAAATCATAAATAAGTATAATTTATTGCTGTAATAGTTGTTTGTGACTTCTTTTTAGTAATCTGCAGTAGATATACTAAATCTACTCTACAGTTGCAAATACGAATAAAGAGATTAGTAATACCATAATGGCCAATGATCATCTAGTTCGCAATTGCCTTTGAAGTGCTATAACAAGTGGGCACCGGTCTCTTGCCCGCTTCACTGCTTCATCTCGAAGCACAATGTCGCAACTTTGCGGCCACATTGTTGAAAAAAGCATAATTTTTGTATGTGGCATATTGCCACAATATTAGATAATTGGCAAATGTAGAACTCATATCTATGATTTATGTACATACTTACTAATTACATATTTTTATGTCAAATTATATCACCAAAACTAATGCTGATTTATTTACTTCGCCTTTTTAGCGTATTTTCATTATGATAATGACGCTTATGAAGTTGTTCGGATAACGGAAGTTGAGGGTGGGAGTGAGAGGGATCGGTCCCTATTGGCTTCCTGATAACAAAAAAATATGTCCGAAAAAAAATTATAAGTATATATATATATATATATATATATATATATATATATATATATATATATATATATATATATATATATATATATATATATATATGTATATATATATATATATATATATATATATATATATATATATATATATATATATATATATATATATTATATATATATACTCTATACATAAAGACAAAATATATACAAAAACACTTAGAAACAGAAAGAATGGACGATACACGAAGATCAGCTACCGAAGAGTTCTTCTTAAAACCGGTAAGGCGATGGCTATGGAGACTAGTTGAAAGTAGATATGAAGCTGCAGACGATAAAAGAGTTGTGCTCTGACCCACGGACTTGCGACCGGGCCTATACTTAACGGAGGTTTAAAAAGGATCCTTTAGCGTGTACACAAACGCTCACCTCGTCAGAGTCTTTAGCTACAAAGTTTGAAGATCTGAGATTGTGGATATGTGAAGATCATAGTGATACCGCTATTGCAAAAATAGGCAGACTTGGAATAAAAACAGTAGGTAGAAGTAAAACTAATCGGATGCAGATAATAGAGTGAGGACGTTGACACAAACAAAAGATTAAAGATGACAATAACAAAGATAAAAGAAGTCAGAAGAGCGAAGAGGTAATAACAGATGGTGAAAAAACAAACAAATAACACACGAAGAAAAACAGATGGACTCACAGAGTCTGGTCACATAATATATAAGGAAATCTAAAGTCGCACTGCGATCATATAACTCTATACATAAAGACAAAAATATATACAAAAACACTTAGAAACAGAAAGAATGGACGATACACGAAGATCAGCTACCGAAGAGTTCTTCTTAAAACCGGTAAGGCGATGGCTATGGAGACTAGTTGAAAGTAGATATGAAGCTGCAGACGATAAAAGAGTTGTGCTCTGACCCACGGACTTGCGACCGGGCCTATACTTAACGGAGGTTTATATATATATATATATATATATATATATATATATATATATATATATATATATATAATTATATATATATATATATGTGTGTGTGTGTGTGTGTGTGTGTGTGTGTGTGTGTGTGAGTATGTAAGAGTTTCTACCCTTTCGTATGGCGAACGATAACTCTTGAAGGCTTTCTCATATTGAAACGAAACTTTGCAAATCGCGAGATGTTAAGGAGGTTACGAGGTCTATTGTTTATAAAAATTATGCCCTGTTTTTTCTTATTTATATTCTTCAGGTTAATCTGATAAGGAGCATGTCAATGCTCAAAACGTCGGTACGAGAGAAAGAATTGTGTTTTTTAGCCTTATCCTGATTAAAGTCGTAATTGGCTTCTTTTTCCTTGGAAAAAATTGGGTTTAACGTCTAAATGTTCATTTAAAATTTCAGGGAGGCTATTTTTGTACATATTTTGATAATTTACGATACGCAATAAACAGAAAATACTAATATATCAATAGAAGATAATCTACAAATCATTTATTCAAAACTGTATTTCTCAACAGAAGTTTTAAGTTTATTTCTTTAAATAAATTTAAAACACAATACTTAAACCAAACGTTTATCTATTTATCACTTCACTGTAAAAGAGAATAAATTGTTATTATATTTTATATAGAGTTCATAATACAAATATATAGTTATTACATCCCTTTAAACCACGAGACATAATAACACCATTAATTTTTATTTGTGCATCAATAAATATTTTTAACTGTACTTTTTTATTTATTAATAATACACTTGTTTCAAAGAATTGTTCGTTAAGTGGCTTAAAATTCCATATATTGCAGGTAATTATATACTTTCTGATACAGGCTGTATCATCATGTTACGATGTCATGTTATGATACGATTTAGTACAGTAATAAATATAGTAAATACAACTTTTGCACGTTCTCCTTATTTATGTATTATGTATTTATACACTGGTATTTATCGCTCGGTACAAACATTACGAGATCTGACTACATAAAGCAAGCCTACAATTTCAACAAGAGGCCATCATCAGAGCTGTAGAAAAGGAAAAAAGCTGGTAAATAAGTCTCGCAGATTCGGAATTTATAATTGAATACGAGTAATTTAACAAATATTTGTTATGCGTGTAAGCTTCTAAAAGAATTCGTTAACCTTGTAAAACTAACACCACTATTTTTCTATTACTGTTATTTTATCAATATAAAATAAGGAAAATTCTAGAAACAAATAAAATTCTCTTTTAAAGAGATAGGAATATAAATAAATACGAATCAAGGATATCCAGACTTTCGTTTGTTTGCTCTGTAACCATTTTTCCCCTTTTAAAAGTCCCATTCCCCTTAATACAGACACATAAGAATATTGCTGGTAAGTCTTCCTACGACGGACATACCCTTGTTTCAGTACTACCCACTTAGCTAGAAACCCCACAATACGAGAATTATGCATAAAAAATACTTTGCTTCGGGGTTAAAAAGCTCTCAGTTTGTTTATGGGATTGGATAGGGGGATTTGAATAATTTAAACTTTGACCCCATTTTTTCCCACATCTCCTCTTTGCATTCAGAAGAGCATTTTGCTCTTATCCATTTCCTATATACCTATTGTAAAATAGCATTTGTTATTTAGTTTTGTTTCGGTCTTTCCTTTATCTATTGTTATATTTTTATACAATTGTGCGATGTAATATATTCTTGTTTTAAAATTGGATTCATTGATTAAAAATACAATACCAAAGAAATATATGACTGTTCCGCTAAATAGAGTGAGGATTTTGTAATATCTTCAGTTCCAGGACTTTTCTTTTATTATATAATTTAGTACATTTAACACCCTTTATCGATGTTTAAGGGACTACTGTAATGAATAAGCTATTTTTAAAAACTAAAATGTTTAACTAAGATCAAAATTTTAACAAAAACCACTTGCGTGGTAAAAACTACCCGCCAAGTCTTCGGTACAAAAAAGTTTTGAAATCAAATTTTCTGTCCCGCCAAGTCTTGCCGTGATAGTTAGAGACGGTCATTGGCGTTTTAAAGTTAAGTTGTTAGGTTGATCATACTATAGGGCCTCATTTAAATGGAGTGGCAATCATCAGCTTCTTTTCAATTGTGGCGTGCCAGCAGGGTGAACATGTTTTACAGCTCTCTTTGCTGTTAAATAAGATATTATAGAATTCAAATGTGTTCGAAAAAAATGAATCACAACAGATTTTAGCAGTTGTAATAATTGCTAAAGTTTTTCCTCCATAAATACAGGATAAAACAAATAAAATATATTAATGAATGAATGAAATGATAACGGTATGTTCAGGAACTACAACCTTATCTAACCCTTAAATAGCTTTATTTATTTTTATTTAGCTTTATTTTTATGCACTGCTGGCACACCGAACGGAGAAAAAGCTGATGATTGCCTTTCGATTTATATTAGACCCTTTAGTATTGCCAAGCTAACAATTTCACTTTGAAATGACAATAACCGTTTTCAACCAAAACTCCCATAAGTTGGCAGGATAGAAAAGTCGATTTCACAATTTTATGGTCCAAAGACTTGGCGAGAACTTTATGGTTTCATGACTTTATTGTTGGACAAATTTCCAATATTATAACTGTAAAGACGTAAAAAAGTGACGTAGCATAGGTAAAGCTTTAAAAGGTGTCAAAGTGTAGTATATGCCACTCGCAAGCTTTGTTTTCGGCGATGTGTGAAAACAAATCGCCAGGAATTATAAATTGTGGATTTATTTACACAGGAATGTTAAAGCGCATCTGACAAATCCAAAAAGTCAACACCAAAATTCATTTAGTAGTAAAGGCTCCACGAGGGTTAATGTATAATCGTTTGCTTTGTATTTTCGCGCCGCATTCTGCATAGGAATGTGAAATTTGAGATTTTATTTAGTAAGAATACACTCAGGCATAATACGAATCCAAAACATCCCTAATACGTCAAAACCCGTTCAGTAGTTAACGCTGTAGGTGAGTCCACAAAAAGTGAAAGAAGAATAAGAATAAGAATAAAAATTAAAAATACAATTTTAATTTAAACCTATTTTTCTCCACTTCTACTCAGCCGATTTTAATGAACTTTCTTTCATTTTTGATCTACAAGACATACACTTTTATGATATTATAATATTATTTATGCACTTTAGCCTTTTTCACGCTACAGATTTTCAACCCCGACTTTATTGCGTGCAAAAAATTAGCACTGGCAGCTTAAGTGGGCTTTAGACTTTCTAATGACTAAGCGGCGGAAAGCTGCTGCATTCCTGAATATGAATAGTATTCATTATATATATATATATATATATTTATATATAATATTATATATATATATATATATATATATATATATATATAATGTTAACGCCTCAACATAAACATGATGATAATTCGATGTAACAATCAAGTTTGGTGAAAGAAAATGCGTTAACTAAATATCACAATCGAGGTTTCACCTGCATTAAAACTTTTAGGTGTTTTTAAGGCCTCCTGAGTGATTTCACCAAAGTTTCTATGTGTGCGTGCGTGTCTAGTATCTGTTATCATCATAGTTCCTAGTGCCTTTATGCTAAAGAGTTAAAGCTTTGTACAACATAAATCTTTAGGTGTAGTGGTGCTTTCCAGACATTATTTTTACTACGTCATAAATTGTTATTTCTGAAGATGAATAAGCAAATAATTATGAAACGTGGATAGACTTGAAATTTGCATGATAGAAGAACTGTTTAAGATTCTTTATCAATTTTCATCAAATGACATGCACACGTTTTATGAAATATAGTTACATACTGTTAAATTTGGCAAGAGTATATATATGTCCCTTTTTATAACAAACATGTTGGCTAAGTTTTATTTTGATAGGTATAGTATGGTAAACCCACAGTTTTCGTGGGATAACTTTTTTCAAACTATGCCAAGCTAGATTGAGCAAGATCATTTGAAATATTAGTAAATATTTAGCCAAGTCAATAGATCCTGAAGTAGATTTGGTTGAACAAAAACAAACATCATAACATTTCATAGTGGACCTTTCTAGTTTTACTGTTAAAGGCAATTTTAAGTTAATTTACTTCTTAGGGAAATTCCTTTCATGTATATTTTAAAGGGCTCATCTATGTAACTCTTCATACCGTAATAAACTGTAATTTATTCAACTCAAATAATAAACTTTAATTAGCTTTTCTGAAGTTGGCAAAATCAAGGAATTAATTCTTAGAATACAATCCTTTACATGAGAAAATATTTAAAATGAAATTCAAAATAAAGAGAGACCACGACATGCCAACTTTTTGATATAAAAAAATATAGCAATAACAAATATTTATATCTCTTGACTTAAATAAAACGGTAACACGTCTGCTGAAAAGTTTCGTTCGTCTTTTAGGTTGTCAATACATTGATTTTAGTCCAAGCGGCCACCCATCCAAGCACTGACCTCGCTCGATGCTGCATATTTTTATGATCCAACAAAACCCGTAGATAGGATATACTTGCCGTATTGAAATGAAACTTAGTATACTTATTTATTACGTGATGGTTTACACTTGTACCAAATTTTAACTCAATGAAATTAAGTTAATAGTTGTATTTTTTAAAACAAGAATACAAGTCATTGAATAAAAGTTAAACTAATGATATTTAGTTTAGAAATATTTTAAACTTATATATTAGACCAAGAGCCCAGGGGTGTTTTGTTAATAAAAAGTGTAATGGCTGGAACCGGTCTCAATTTTTCGTAAATACCTTCCTGAACAAGGATCTGCAATTCTGCAGACTCGTATCGGATGGGTGTCCCAGGCAGAACGCACTTTACAGGTCAAATTTACCACCCAAGTTAATAAAAAGTGTAGTAGCTGGAAACGGGTTTAATTTTTCGTAAATACCTTCCTAAACATGATCTGCAATTCTTCCGACTCGTATCGGATGGGCGTCCCAGGCAGAACGCACTTTACAGGTCAAATTTACCATCCAACTTAACAAACAGTGTAATGGCTGGAACCGGTCTCAATTTTTCGTAAATACCTTCCTGAACAAGGATCTGCAATTCTGCCGACTAGTATCGGATGGGCGTCCCAGGCAGAACCTTTGACTCCTAAAGTGCGTTCTGCCTGGGACACCCATCCGATACGAGTCGGCAGAACTGCAGATCCTTGTTTAGGAAGGTATTCACGAAAAATTGAGACCGGTTCCAGCTATTACACTTTTTATTTACAAAACACCCCTGGGCTCTTGGTCTATATGACTACATGCGAACCAAATCTTAAATCGATCGATACAAGCCATTTGATAAAAACTGAACTAATGTTGGCATTGAGGTGAAACTGGACACAAACATAATTCTTTATGACTACATGAGTGCTAAATAGTAAATCGATCGATATATATCGATTGATGTACTAAATTCGATAGATTTTTGGCCTTCTATGAATTTTCGAAATTTTCGCTGAATCATTATTGCAGGTTAATGGTGTCATAAAATAGTTATTTATGCCATAAGGCTGAGAAGTGTGTCTTTATGTCACGGCAATTAGATTTACCGACGAGCGAAGCGAGACGGGAAAAATTGCCAAGACATAAAGACATTCTCAGCCGGATGGCATACACTATTTTTTTTGAGGTAGCACTCATTAAATAAACTGCGCTAGATACTTAATTGAAAAAAAAAAATAAAAATGTCCAATTAACTCCATATTATCGCCGTCATTGAATTCATCCATAGCTACACACTTTTACTCAAAAATGTAAAAGCTTTACAAATAAACACACAAATTGTCAATTAGAACACCTTTTTAAAACCGAAAAAATATTAGTGTACGAACAAAAACAGAAACAACATGAACGTTTTTAAGAAACCTCATGAAGGTTTTACACAGATTTGTTTTTTGAACAAGTTACATTACAGTAATGGCGGCAACATATGAATTACTTTTACGTCCTAGGAGTTTTTTTTACATTCATTATTGTCCTCGGAGGTGAAAAGTACTAAATAACCTCCTATAACAATAATGATTGGCTTCTCATCCTAAAAACGGTCCAATAAAGTGCTTAATTACGTACTACCTCAAAAAAGGTTATTTTCCGGATAGCACAACAAGACATAGAGACTGATTTTTGTACCATGTAACAACTCTCTAGCATAAATACACTGGGAGATACGATGATAACAGATACACACACATACAGACAACTTTGTAAAAACCACTCAGGAGGTCTTAAAAACACCTAAAGCAGAATAATAACGCAACATTTTTCTACGTTTTATGTTTTTTCGAAATTTTTGCAGGGTAATTAACACCTATCACATAGGATCACCACTAAACCAATAATTTTAAGACCATACTTGAAAGCCTTTACAATATATTCAATAAAAGTGTTAAACAAAAGAGTTTAAATGTTGTACATTCTTATAGAAAGGAATTCTCAAGAAAAACCTCTAATCTGAGAAAAACAATAATGACATGAGGTTTCCTTACCTTTCTTCTCACTGTTTCTCGAGCCAGTGAAATTTCATCTGCTTTTCTAGCCACTGAAAACCAATCTTAATTAGAGTAAAAAGGCCCCTTTTACCCTTTTATTTCTCTTGTTCTTTAACCTTTTTTAAAAGAAAAGGATATTATAGAAAACGTTTTTAAGCATAGAGCGTCTTTAAAACATTAGTTTAAATTAAAATCCTAAACGTCTAAAAGAAAACAACCAATACAGGATCTTACTATTTATCTTATTCTTCTTCTTATCTATATCTTGTCCTTTTTCTTACCTTCATCTTATTTAATCCATTCTCTTAAACTTATCTTATTCTTAATTTAACCTCAATCTTATTTATGCTTTTTGCTAATTTTACCTGTTACTCTATGTATTATCTTTTTCGTTTTACAAATCCTTTGTTAGATTCAACCAATCCTTCTTCTTATCATATGTATTAATTTTCTTGTTTTATCTGTTCTCTGTCTTATATCTATCAACCGTCTGTTCATCTAATACTTTTTTAAAAACAGATCTTATCTTTTCTTCCTTTGATCCATCTTTTCATATCTGTCATCTTATCTTTAATCTTATTATAATATAAAACTTAAGAAGGATTATTTTCTTTACTCTAAACTTATCCTTTACTGCACACACGTTAAAACAGCATTAGTACATAAATTCGTATAAATTAGTTTATTTCCCTAATTATAATTTTTCTAGTTATGCACCATTACCAATATTATATAAATTTTATACTTAAAAAAGGTATTAAAATATTTGATTTTGAATGAGCACTAGTGGAGTTGTTCATAATGAAAGGAACGAAGAAAAGAGTCTCTCCACAAAACTATTAATTTATTCAAAGCGCTTTCAACCTACATGAGGCCATCATCAGTGCCTTACAAATAAGTAAAATAACAAATAATTAAAACAGTTAAAAATGTATAAACCAAGTCAAAATACAGTAAATACAATAAAAATTAAATAAATAAATAAAAGACAATGAAATTACCAGGAATAATTATAAGAAAACAGCTAAAAGAAAGACATTATAACGTAAAACTAAATAGAATTAGTAATATTCTTCCTCTTCTTTTCGACTCAACGATGTCGGTGAGCCGTGATAGACTGGTTGGAGGCGGGGGCGTACTTTCAGGAGAGCTAGTAGAAGGGTGATCTTTTCCCCTGACGTTCAAGTTAAGTTCTCCCACTGCTTCCTGACTCCTTAGAATCTCTAATTCTCCAAGAAGTCTAGCTTACGCCCTTTATTTGCAAAATGAAGGAACCCAACTTGATGCGGACGTTCATATGATCTTCAGCATTAATATGGTCATAGAACCTGCTACCTGTATTTTTAAATGCTCCGAAATACGGGTACTTATGCTCCTACCTCTGACCTAAGTATTCCGACTTACAAACACCGCATTGAACCATGTAAACACCACTCTTTGATTATTAGGCACAGGGTCCTTAACCCTACTCAAATGATTGCGAACGTGCTACATGTACTAAACTCACGTTAAAATTATTATTTTGTAAGACGGAAGCTACTTTCTGGATAAGGGCCAATGTATGGAACGGAACACCATCTCTTATCATCTAGTGCCTTCTCTTCTCCCATAGATTTAAGAATAAGACGTTGCCTCTTCTTTATTATAAGTTTATCAACAGGGATGCGTCGTAGCCGTTGTATTAGCTATAAATTTTATTATAGACAGCTCTTGTTGTAAGCTTCTGGGTCAAGGTTGAGAGTTAGAAGGCGGTGTTAAGGGCGTGAAACGTAGCCATTTATGACATGTAGTTTGACATGTGAGTTTTAGTACATGTAGCACGCTTCGCAATCATTTGAGTAGGGTTAAGGACCCTGTGCCTAATAAATCAAAGAGTGGTGTTTACATGGTTCAATGCGGTGTTTGTAAGTCGGAATACTTAGGTCAGACAGGTAGGAGCATAAGTACCCGTATTTCGGAGCATTTAAAGAATACAGGTAGCAGGTTCTAGACCATATTAATGCTGAAGATCATATGAACGGTCGCATCAAGTTGGGTTCCTTCATTTTGGCAAATAAAGGGCGTAAGCTAGACTTCTTGGAGAAATTAGAGATTCTAAGGAGTCAGGAAGCAGGGAGAACTTAACTTGAACGTCAGAGGGAAAGATCACCCTTCTACTAGCTCTCCTGAAGGTACCGCCCCGCCTCCAACCAGTCTATCACGGCTCACCGACATCGTTGAGTCGAAAAAGAAGAGGAAGAATATTACTAATTCTATTTAGTTTTTACGTTTATAATGTCTTTCTTTTAGCTGTTTTCTTATAATTATTCCTGGTAATTTCATTTGTCTTTATTTATTTATTTAATTTTTATTGTATTTACTGTATTTTGACTTGGTTTTTATACATTTTTAACTGTTTTAATTATTTGTTATTTTTACTTATTTACAGGCACTGATGATGGCCTCATGTAGGTTGAAAGCGCTTTGAATAAATTAATAGTTTTGTGGAGAGACTCTTTTCTTCGTTCCTTTCATTATTAAAATATTGTTCCTTACACCAGAAAGATAATATATTAACTCCATTACCTGAAACAGATAGAAAAATCCAATATTAAACCATAAGTTTTATAAACGCAAACTTAACTTAGTTTAAAACTAAGTTTATAGGCTTCGTTTTAAATAAAAAAAAAGGCGTTAGGTTCATTTAGCTACTTTTTAGGGTGAGGAGAAGAACCAGCACTAGGCTCCAGTCCAAATTTGACTCATGAAAGATAATTGACAATGACAATAAAAGGTAATTGACAATGACAATAAAAGGTAATTGACAATGACAATAAAAGGTAATTGACATGACAATAATGAACATAAAAATAATTGACAAGACAATAAAAAGGTAATTAACAATGACAATAAAAGGTAATTGACAATGACAATAAAAGGAAATTGACAATGACAATCAAAAGATAATTAACAATGACAATAAAAGGTAATTGGCAATGAAATGTTTCTAACCTGGTGGCGTCATCCTGGTTACCAACTAAAATACAATATTACCCAAATTAAAAACTAATAACAGAAGTAGGACTACCCCAATATAAAAACAAACCATAACAAAAATATGAATTAAACAAAACAAACCATAAAATTAAATACTTAATTATTTATAAGATTTCGGTACAAAATCCCAGAATCTAGAACAAAATATAACGTTACAAGATTAGGACCAAGAAGACCTAAATCTTCATGACAATAACTGTAGAAGCCTACTCAGTTTTTAACTGTTTAAGTTACCCTTAAATCATATCATCCTGAATACTTAAGAAAAAAAACATAAGTAGATAAGTTTTGTGATATGAAGTAAAAGGTTAAATATCATACAGAAACAAGTACGTAATATCCACTACAACTTATACACGTACTCCCTAGAGGGAGTTAAGGGCTTCTTTTCTCCCTCCTATAACCTTAGAAATTCCTATAGTCCTTTTTTCCCCAAGCGACTCTCTTATACCTAAAAAATTGTGAGTTTTTGTTACTCTGTAGGTTTATACCATATCTTTTCTCTTTAAGTTTTATTTAACATCATGCAAAACAATTTAACTATCATTGTTATAAGTTAGGTCATGTAGCACATTCTTATTTTTAGGCTTCTTCAAATAAGTAAACTTTGTTCCTTCAAACTACACGGTATACTTTATATATATATATATATATATATATAATATATATATATATATATATATATATATATATATATATATATATTTTTTTTTTTTTTTTTTTTAAACAATATTTCCTTTAATTTAATATAAAATTATAATGGCAACAAACTTCTTTAAAACTAAAATATAAACCTATATTTAAAATTCAAGATAAAAAAAAAATAATAATGAATAGATGCAAATAATTAGTGGAAAAGATAAAATATATAGGCTTAATAGATAAAATAAAAGTAAAATAAATTTTATAGAAATATAAATATATAGAAGCCTTTTTTAACTGCATGTGTGTTTTTTTAATGTATTTTTTTTTTAAAGAAGTATGTGTGCTTGTAGTGGAAATGTACTCTTCACTTTAAGGCATTAGCCTTGCGCCGCAAAGAGGTGATGTTTTTTTACTCTTTATATTTGTGAATTGTCTAAAAATATTGTTTTTATGTTATATTATTATAATTGTGAGTGTTTTATTTATTTGTTTGTATGTTATTATTTAATTGTTTTATTTTTTTATATTGTTATTTATTATTATTATTATTATTATTATTATTATTATATTTATTTATTATTATTTATTATTATTATTATTATTATTTATTAATTATTATTATTTAATATTATTATTTATTTAATATTATTTATTATTATAACTGTCAATATCAAATTTTATTATTTATTGTTTTGTATGTTTGTTTTATTATATATTTTATTTATTTTCGGTTGCATTGAATAGAATTTAAATACATATTGTACTGTTTATTTATTAGTAAAGTTTTTAGTTTATTTTTGTATGTTTGTTTAGTCAGTGTGAAGTTGATATCATTTGGTAGTTGGTTATATAACTTTATGGCTACATACTTCCAATGTTTTTGACCCAGTGTAGTTTTCATAGAAGGTTCTGAAAGAGTTTCCTTTTTTGCTGCTCTTGTAATTCCTGTTATTGTCTCTAACGACTGGTGTTGTTTATAAAGAAAGAGAAGAGAGGTCATTTGTCGCGTAGAATCTATGTTTAAGACATTAAGTTGTTTGTATATAAGGGACCTGACCTCTGTTCTCTGTCCTTATAAAGCATAACTCTTATTAGAGCTTTTTGGATGATTTCTACGGGCTTCCTAACAGTTGACGAAGCAGCTCCCCACCCTATTATTCCATACCTTATAACGGAGTCAGATATCGCATAGTAAAGCATGCGCCTCTGGTCTACAGTCAGAAAGCCCCTAGCTCTCAACATTATGTAGAGGCTTTGCCTCAGCTTTTTATTTATCTCATGCACATGTTGGTTCCACTTTAGATTTTCATCTAATGTGAGACCCAAGTATTTTGCCTTTGAGACTCTTTCAACTTTGGGGCAAAAGCATTGTGACGGGAACATATTTAAGCAGTCATATCTATTGTGTATACAGATATGTTTTATGTCAGGTTGTGTTCGTCTGTCATGTGAGAAAGTCATTAGTTGTGTTTTGTTAGCATTTAAAGTTAGTAGATGTTTGTTAAGCCAGTCTTTAATTATTATTAGGTCAGATTCTATTTGCTGTAGTACCTGATTCCAGTCGATGCCCGTGCCTAATAATACCAGATCATCACAAAAACCAACTATCTGTCCTTTAAAATTAATTTTAAATATATCTATAATGTAGATAAGGAAGTAGGTCGGTGCCAATACTGTTCCTTGAGGTATTGAGTAGTTGGAAGTTTTCTCATCGCTCAACTGCTCATTTATTTCAACTACCTGTGTTCGGTTCGTAAGGTAACTTTCACACCATTTTAACAGTATTCCTTGTACACCAATTTTCTTAAGTTTTTTAATTAATATTTTTAAAGAGACAGAGTCGAAGGCTTTCGAAAGATCCAGCAGTACTGCCACGGGCTTAAGACCTGAATCGAGTTGTTTCGTGATGTACGAAGTCACCTCTGAAATGGCATCCTCCGTACTAAGACCTTTACGAAAGCCAAATTGAAGAGGTGGCAATATGTTATTTTTTTCTAAAAATTCAACTAAATATTTCTTTACCACTTTCTCAATTATTTTGGCAATGTTAGATAACATGGATATAGGCCTATAGTTTGCCGGTTCTTTTTTATCACCTTTCTTATAAATAGGTTTAATGATTGCTTTCTTTAATATGGTAGGAAATATGCCTTGTTTCAGAGATGACTTGGTTATATGGTAAATCGGTTTAACTAGATAGTCTATGTTTTTTTTTATAATGTCTACAGTAATGAGATCATGGCCAGGTCCAGATCCTCCTCTTAGATCTGAGATCGCATCCATAATATCTTTTATACTTACATTAATTTCTTTTATACTTAGGTCGCTGTCTAGGTCGTTATCAGTCGCGTCTCGTTCTAAGTGAGTATTGTTTTCTTTTTTCAATTCTTCAGCCATTTTCTCCCCTATAGATGAGAAATAGTCCCCTAAAACATTGGCTGCTTGCTTACTGTTTAAAGTTGCATCTATAATCTCCCCATTTTCATTTTTAATCTCTTTAATTAATTCTTTTCTTTTTATTTGCCCTGTTACGGCTTCATTAATAGTTTTCCAGAGAACTCTAGGATCATCTTTTCCATCTATTATCTTATTTTGATAATATTCATTTTTTGTTTTTCTAATTAATTTGTTTAACATTTTGTTATATTTATTGTACTTATTTTTTAATTTTGTATTTGTGGGCTGTTTCTTTACTTTATTTGACATGATTTCTCTTTTTCTAATACAACTTACAAGACCATCAGTAATCCAAGGTTTTATTTTATTAAATTTTTTGCTTTTTCTGATCTTTTCTTGCTGAGTACTGATGTTCATGCAATGTTGTATTTTAGAGATAAATGCTTCAGTTATTAAATTTATTTCATTTTCTTTATATATTTCTGTCCACTCTTCTTTTTTCAACAATTCTGTAAGTTGTTCGTGATTTACTTTATTTTTATATTGTATGTTAGCCGTAGTTGTTTTATCTATTTTTTCATAAATTGTTATACTAAGAGAATAGTGGTCAGTAATATTAGTTTTAATAACCTGTGCATTTGATCGTGGTAATAATGAATCATTAACAAAAACATGATCTATGGTGGTACTAGAGTTCTCTGTGACTCTCGTCGGTTCTTCTATTAATGAGTTGAATTTATTTAGAGTTAAGAGATTTAAATAATCATTTTCATCTTTAGTGAAAATCCTATTATTGTTATTGCCGTTTATGTTTATATTGATATCACCTGTTATAATTGTTTTATGTTATTTAAACTTTTTATTATAGGAAATAATTCTATAAACAAACTACAGTTTTCATTAGGTGACCTATAAATGGCCACTATGTTTGTATTGTGTTTGTAATTGAGTACAATACAGTTTGCTCCAGACATAATATGTTCATTATATTTAATGATTGGCATAATTTCATTTCTAATATATATCAGTATTCCACTATTCTGGTTAATATTATTGGTAGTAACTATTTGTGAATAATTGCTTATATTGTAAATATCAGTCTGTGAATTTCTAATTCTTGCTTCTGTAAGAATTATTATGTCATAATAAGTATTAATACTGCGTAAAGTGGCACATAAATTATCAAAATTTCTTCTTACACTTCTAATATTTTGATGTAGTATATTAATTTTCATGTTTGATGTATAAGTGATGAAATATTATGTCTGAATACAATAGGGATAAAACGAAACAATATAATTTATAATAATAAACTGATAAATATATATATTTATACACACACACACCTACAAATAAATACACATATCCATATATAAATACGTATACACAAACACTTATATATGCATATATATCTTTATTTTTAGGGAATATTAATACGTATTAAACTTTTTTAGTTATTTAATAAACATTGAAACCGAGATTTATTTATTATTTTAACAAAAATTTTACCATAAACAGTTAGTGGAGTATGTATTCAATTAAATTTTTTTATGTTTATTATTTTTTGAAAGATTTAAATTATTTATTTGAGTGCTTTTAATTTCTTTTTAAGTTATATTTTATTATCTAATTTATACTATTGTTTAAGTTAATTTTTATTTATTTATATATAGTTGGATTAAATTTTATTATTATTTATGCTTTATTATTTAATATATTATAACTTACTTTTTACTTAAAGTTATTGTAATTTATTTATATTTATTTGTTTTTTTATGTATAATTTATGTTTTATTATTTTTTTATTAATTTAAATATTTATTTGAAAAATAATTATAAATGTATTTTTTTTTTAATTCAAGGTTTTATTAATGTTATATGCTTATTATAGATGTTTTGGTTTTAGTTTATATTTAAAAATATATAAAATTTTATTTTAGTAAAGTAATAATAAAATATAGTAAAATTAAATAAGGATTTTTTTTTTGGTAGCTATAAAGTAGGTATTATTACGTCGATTTCCCAGTTTTTCCTCTTGTTTTGTAACCCCCTGTTTTTTGATGATTTTATTTTTCTTATTTTTATTTTCATTTGCTGATTCCTTCCCTTCAGGATCAGATGATCTTAGTTCATCTAGTTGACGAATATTCATTATTTGTAATGATTTAGATCCATCATCTTTTTTTAAGAATATTTTTCCGCCTTTCGACCATGCATATTTAAAGTTAAAGTCTTTTTTAAAATTTCTTGCTGCATGCAAAATTTCCTTGTAACTTGGTGCAATGTGTTCACTGATAAAAATGTCAGACCCATCAAACTTATCATCTATCATGTTCGCCGTTAATCGTTTTTCTTTCCCTAGTGCGATCCATTTAAAGTTTTTCACGAATATTGCACAGTTTGACGACTATAGAGGGAATCCTCGTTTGATTATATGGTGTTGTTCGGTGACATACTTGAATGGTGTTCTCATTTATACATATACCCAATTCCTTGGCTATTTTGGTTACTATCTTGAAGCAATCCTCATTTTTTTGTTTGGGAACCCCGGTTATTTCAACATTCTCCTGTCTTGCTTTATGTTCTAGCATATCAACGTTGTTTTTCATACTGTCAATCTTATTTTCAAGCACATTTTTTTCATCTTTTAAGGTCTTAATTTCTTCCTGCAGGCCTTTGATTAATTCACTTAGAGCACTGTTATCTGATTGACAGTTGATGATATCAGTTTTCATGTTATCTATATCCTCTTTCATACCGGTTATTGTATTTTGTATACTTAAAGTTGTATCTTTAATTTCGGCCATTTCTATGAATATTTTTGAAATTTCTTTCGACGAAGCTGGCTTGCAATCGTCGCAGATCCAGTCTTTCATTTTTGTTTTTTCAATAAGTTTATTTAAATTATCTATGCTTTTTATTCTTGTACATTTAACATGAAAGCTTTCAAAACAATCACTACATTCAACTGCTTCTTTATGTTTGCAATATCTTTTACATTTAGCACATTCCATTTTTCACTTTATTTGTAAACAATAGTAAATAAATATTGAGGAAGTATGATAATGATAAGAAGTGATTACCTTGATTGATATATCAGGAGGCGGGGCTCGTAGAAGGCGGGGTTGTATTGTTTTTCTTTATCGAGTACAATATCCACTTTTCGCTACACAATTATTTAAAACCACATTTTATAATTTAATTTAAACCGTTTTAAAAAAAAATATTTGTATAATATCAACTTTAATGTTTATAAAACACTATAACTTTAATTTTTAGCACTTTGTTTTACTATTTACATCGAAATTTAACCAAATCTTATGTAAATATTAAATTTTATTAACTATTAATTAAATGTAATACGGAGCGTAGACGTTTCCTGTCCAAAGAGTAAACAACAACTGAATGTATATATATATATATACATATTTTTTTTAAAGTACATCTTAATTATCATAAGTATAAGTACATAAGTATATTTCTTTAAAATAAGATTTGTCACGAATAAATTGCCGTCTAGAATAACAAGTTGGGTTATGAAGAATGTATTTATTTATTTTTAGGCTACTTCAATACACTATTTAATTAGTAGTTCTTTTTTATAAATATATAAAATGAAATCCCACTCAGTTCGTATCTTTCTTTAACTTTCGTTCCGAAATTATTCCAGTACTTTTAGCGAATTTCAAATGGTATAATTCGCTAATGGGATGAGTGTCATAGCGGGAGTCGGGCCCGAGAGTGTTTCAAAGGTCCCCAACCACAAAAAATACGTTTGTGAATGAATTTCAAGACAAATCTCGTAAACACGCTACCAAAAAGTCTAAAATACCATGTTAAACCAAACCAAAATAACCAAAATTACGGTCGGTAAACAACAAATTTTGAGTGGGGTGTCGTTTTCTATGTTTTCCGGGACGCTGAATACAATAAAACCAGTCCGAAGTCTATTCGACCATCTACGGTGACCAAAAAGTCTGAAAACTATTGTGAAACCCAAAATATTTAAAATACGACCGGTAAACAACAAATTTTCAATTGGGTGTCGTTTTAGACGATTTTCACACTCCCTGAGTTAAATGAGTCGTCGTTACAATTCCACTAAATGTATTCATTGCTAGATTAACAGACCTTTGAATAATAGTATGCAACGCCAACTTGGGAAGGATGAGAATTTTTTTTTTTAACTAATAGGATAAATATGTGCATTTCCATAGGAAAATTCAGAAAAAACGAATAAATTGCACTCGTTAGCAACTTTTTAATGCTACCGCTCAAAAAGTTGTGTAAAGCTACACCGCAAAAATAAGAAATAAATGGATTGTAAAGCACAGTAGCACGCATTTCAAATAGAATTCTCATATTAGTCGACTTCGGATTTTAGTCCTTTTTCCCAGGGCCTCAAAATACGTCGAAAATGACACCATACTCAAATTTGGTTTACTGACAGTATTTTATGACAGTATTTTACGTTTTCCAGTTACTTACCGTGGATTTCTCTACTTGACAAAGTTTATTTTTCTGTCAAAGAAAAATATTTTGTTTGATTTTTTTTGTCAGCAAAAAAGATTTTAAATTGTTTTCTATTATTTAGACACAACTTTATAAATTTTAATGATTAAGTAATAGTCCTAGTCTTTAAAGGAAATAAAAGACAACAAGTCATAAACTATTTATTGTTATTAACTGTATAGTTTAAATAAAAGTAACAAAAGACTGCAATGTAATAAAACTTAACAAAGTTTGATTTACTAATAGACTTAAGAACTAAGTTATTCATAAGGTTTATAGTGCTATTAATCTCCAGAGCAATTAAGCTTTACTTAACGAGAGTATAAAATAATATGCGTCGTAAAACAGTCTATTAACAAACATTTTATAAATAACAATTGCGTAAACAAACGTTTATAGAATGAATGATACTAGATTATAATAAACATTCTATTTCACTCTTGCCTATAAGTAAATTTAAGGAAAGATTTATAAATATCTTTATAAGACTTTGTTATTTAACAATTAAACCATTTTATCTTTTTTTGTGGGCGATACTAAAAAGTAGATTAGGGACCCACTGTGTAGGACTGTTTTAAAAGGTACCCGCCATGTAGGACCGTTTTAAGAGGGACCCGCCGTGTAGGACCATTGTAAAATAACCCATTAAGGTCCGACGTAAGATGACCATTGTTATTTCAAAACGGTTAAAATTGTTTTTTTTTCAATTTCGATTAATTTTGACCTTATATTTAAAAGCAGTAACTTTCAGCTTTAACTGAACTCATTAAATATATCAATAATTTTTATCTTTTTTACATAAATTAATATTTTACTTATTTCAAAGGAATGGGAAGATGTTATTGTAATTCTAATTTGGACACTCCCTCACCACACAGGCCATGCTTCTTCTGCAGATATTCTTAACTTTTCCGTTTAATATTATAAAACATAAATATTATGAAATTAACATGAAATATCTATTATACGTATGTAATTTTTATTTTTCAGAAAAAGAAAAAACCACACACACATACACATTATATACATATATATATCATTGTGGGTGTGTGTAAATATTTATATATGTATATAATATTATATATATATATATATATATATATATATAATATATATATATATATATATATATATATATATTATATCTTTGTGTGTGTGTGTATAATAAGAATAGAATATATATATATATATATATATATATATATATTATATATATATATATATATATATATATATATATAATATATATATATCTTTGTGTTTTTGTGTATACATAAAAATAGAATATGTATAAATATAAATTTATAAAGAATTATAGACTGAAATCGTCTAGCCAGAATGTTTAGACTTTAATAATCTAAAAAATATTTTTTACTATCAAGTGAAAACTGATAGTTGACAACGTGAATAAAATGTCGCACGACAACACTAGGAAGAATTTCAATTTTTTTCTAGATTGATTATTTAATCATGTTTCAACTATATAGCATAAAAACACTGAGAGCTAAACGATTATACCAGAGAAACACACACACACACACATAGAGACAAAAAACACTTAAAAGGCTTTACAAACATTTAAAACAGATAATTTAGTTGAAATGTGGGTTTTAGGTTCTTATTGCAAATACACTACTTTTCAAAGGTAAAAGTTCATAAACAGAAATTTCTGATTAAAATTCAATAAATAATCGGGTAAAGGGGTACCTCTGAACATTTCCTGGTCACATTTTGAAATCACTTGTCACAACTTTAAATTTCAACTCGAATCAACAGGTTCGGATTTTTGCAAACACGATACTTTTCCTATACCTACGATATAAATAAGGCAAAGTAAAAAAATATTTTATATTTTTAAGTATTAAGACACTGTCTAACTTTAGCTCTAAAAGTAAAGGAAAGAGGAACAGTAGTGAAAAACATACACATCAGAAATACGTACATTAGGGGATGGGGGATAAGTTAAGCCCAAATTATCATCGATTAAATGTTTTTCATACCAATAAAATTTTATTTTGAAATTATAATTTCTATTCATTTTATTTTCTTAATATTTTTGATTAGTGGAAAAAAGTACTTCTCAAAGCAATTAACTCCTGTTCAATAATTTTTAAGCTTAATTTACTTCTCTCACACCACTCTATTTTCCCTTTTATTCCCAATAAAATATTAGGGCAATCAATAATTCGGAAGAAAAAATTCCAACATAATTTCCATGATAAAAAAATTACCAGGTTTTCCAATCGGTTGAGAAAATAGAAAAAAATCGAATTGTTCCGGTGGAAAATTTTTCACACGGATATTTAAACACAAAAATACTTTTCTTTTTTTTTTAAAAAAAAAAGTAGTCTAACCTAAAAAATCTTGAAAACCTACTAAAAATACACCACTAAAGCTTTCAATTGCTAGGGATTTAGGTAAATGGTATAAAATGGAAAGTGGATGGGGGGAGGGCTGTGGTTTGGGTATTTTAGAAGCTAAATCGATTGTGTCCTATTATAGAGTAAGTTATTTAGTCAGAATTTTTTTAAATGAATATTTTTAAAAAGAAAGTTTATAGAGAATAAAATGCAATAGAAACAATTAGAAATAAAATGTTCTTAATCTAAAGAATTCTAAATTAAAATACACAATGGACACATTTTTACTTTTCCTCACAAACTATTGTAGGAATATGGAAAAATATTGTCTTCACACGAAAACTCCGGAATCGAGATTTCATTATTAGCCTAGTTAAAACTGGGATCGAAAATCAAAATCTAGGTCTTAGGTGTTTCATCCTATCTGATGGATGGAAATTTTCAGACTACGATAACCTATTTTACAGATGCATCAAAATTTTAATCGAAAATTTGACCAATCAAATTGACGTTTTACAAAAATGTACATCCGTAGGAGGTAAATCAAACAATAAAATTTCATTTTAATAGTGGTCGCCATTTAGAAAATATTTTGCCCGTTTGTATAAGTATGTATAAGTAATCTGGTGAAGGACAACAGGCAGAACAACACCAACGCCGCAGAGAGTTAAAAATTGGCTAAGGAATTATTTTTGCATTCATTGTCGACTACAGAAGTTTCACAATAAAACGTCAAGAAATATTGCTCTAATGGCAAAGTCAAATTACTGCCATTGGCAGAGACCTCAGAACCATTTTTTTAAATTTATTTAACTGGATATAAATAGGTATTTAATTAGTTTTAGCAACATATTAGGAAGTACATCTCATCGTTTCTTAAACTCATCCTACTGAATTGTTATCAATGTAATTAATGATACTTCTTGACAAATATATTTCATTTCATTTCATCTCATCGTTTCAAATGATGTCGTGTGAAAGGAAAGAATGTGAGGTTTGACTATTTAATGCCTGTATTTAAAATGCTAGATGTATCCATCATACTGGTTTACTTCTTCCAGAACACACTGTTATCTTTATTATTGCCACGTATAATTTAATTATTTTTCATACATCAAACAGGATAAACGATTTTACTTTTAAATGCTGATATATTACATTAATCGTGGGTGGCCATAAGCCATCATTTGAAAAAAAAACTGGTAGTTATATGGAAAAAAGTATAACACAAGTTTTTATATTTTTCCACTTAGTCCCATATACAGTCATCGCGGTATGGTTTAAACCAATATGCACTAGGACAGCTAAACGCTAAAGCGCAGCCAAAAGCCTAAGGCCAAACACGGAAGATAGCTGATCTTATTTATAAAATAATTCATAACACAAAAGTCATTTAAATTTTATAATAAATAACTAAGGTTTTAACTAAAATTTTGTCATCATCAGTTTTAGTCGAAAGCTAAGTCATATACGCTAATGAAGGATTTAAATGTAATTAATTAGTTTTAATTTATAGTTAGTATAATGTTAAGCATTAGTACCCAAAAATAAATTATATAAATTGTAAAAATAAAATTTTTAAACACATGAGGTACTTTATTATCTAATAGAATAATGCTTGGAAGACTATAATTTAATATTAAATATAAAATCTGACAAAAATCCTAAATAAGAGAAATAAAAAAAATTAGGGTAAAAAGTTGGCAGTAAGAAGTCTTTGGACGGGCTGGGCTTCACGGAGTTACCTCGACTAGGGTAATCGGTTTATCTACTTAGCCCCCTACTTCTTTTCAGGACCTTTTTTATGATTTGGAAATAAAAAAAGGAAAAAATCTTTATTAATAATCTTGGATTTAAGTTAAAATTAGAAAAATAATGTACAAAAGAAAAACTTAAGAATATTATAGAAAGAAACAGGAAGTCTTAAAACACCTAAATTATGTAATTTAGGTGGAATCTCTGGTTTTGCTTTTTTTGAATCTTTATTAAAATTTTAAATTACAATCCTTTAACAAAAGATAAGGAGAAGTAACAATACATCTGTCTCTATTCCACAAAAATAAAAGATAAGGAAAAGTAACAATACATCTGTCTCTATTCCACAAAAATTGGACAAAAATAAAAGATAAGGAAAAGTAACAATACATCTGTCTCAATTCCACAAAAATGGGCAAAAATAAAAGATAAGGGAAAGTAACAATACATCTGTCTCTATTCCACAAAAATTGGACAAAAAGTGATAGTTCCTTTCCATTGACAATAATTCATATTCGGGTTAGTTTGAATCAAGTCATAACATAACCACATAAAACTATAATAATCATAATATAACACGATTCATTAATATTACATCCTTTCCTTAATGTCAATCATACCAAATAATGTCAGTAATCAATTATGATAATTATCAAATATGAGCCTATATCAAATTTCTCACGCTTCAAATCAAGAATATTGAAAAATCAGGTACGGGGAACCTCAGAACTTTTCCGAAGAAATTTTTACATCGGATTCGCTACGCTCATTCTTCCTACTTCGGACTCGCATCGCTCGTCCACAGATAGTAAATACATCCGTATTCACTCTCAGCAGTCAGTCCCAAACAGCACTGACCACGCTCAGGTCTTTCAGATTTTTTTAAGTAGTTTTTCTAAAAGGTGTCTGTCAGTATGTGTTAAGTTGAAACTTTGTCCAAAAATCAGTGTATAAGTGTAGTTGTGCTATTCAGATTTTTTTAAAGACATCATTAACCCGCAATAATAAAACGCGGAAAAAGAATGCTATCGAATTTTGCACGCATGTGGTCATGTATAAGACTAATACAAATAAATGTGTTTATTTCATTATCAGCATTAGTTCACTTGTTATTAAAAGACATGTGTACGTTTTTAAAAAATTGTAAAAATCGAAAAATAATCCAATTGACTTGATATTCGGTACAAGTGTAAACCTTTACAAAATAAATATTTACAAAAGTTTTATTTTTAAACGACAAGAATATATATGATGTCTATTGGATCATAAAAGTTAAGCAGCATTGATCGTGGACGAGCAAAGCTAGTCAGATGACGTATTACAGTATAAATTTGGCGAATTATACATTTTGAGAAGGAGCGTAGCGAGTCCAAAGTAGGTAGGATAAGCGTAACAAATACGATATGATGAGGAAAAGTTTCGAGGTACCCCGTACCCGATATTTCAAATATAAATCTTATTATTAAAAATATTTATCGTTATTTAATCAGATTTAGATTTCTCAATAGAATATTTTATTTTTGAATTTCGTTTGAATACATTTTAATTGGTCACTTTGTGAACTTCAAATGAAGAAGGCTTATAAAATTCCAGGTAGAAATAAAAATTTTGTTTTATGATTTTAAACGATAAACCCTTGTAATGTTTATCCCCATAATCTTATTAATTAATGACAGGATTAACTATGGACATATGATCAATTTTTTTAAAAAAAATCCCTTAAATAATAAGAAAACAAGTCTCTTCACAACGCAAAACTTTGTTGGGAAAGCGCTTTCAACCTAACTAGAGGCCATCAGCAATCCAAAACCTAACAAGTTACAACAGAATAAAATAATTATATAAATAAAAAGGTAATTACATAAAACATTTAAATATCAAAAAGTATGAAATATAAAGGAGGAAATTAAATAGGTAAATGAAAGTATTAAAAGAAAAATAAAATAAATAAATAAATAAAATTATTTCAAAGAAATCAAAGCTCATATGTCGAAGAAGAAGAAAAGTTAATTCATGTTTATTTTCTTTTTTTTATTCTATTGTAACTTCTTTGATGGTCTCTAGTTAGGTTTAAAGGTTTTTGCCAATAAAGTTTTGTTTAAGTTGAGACTTACTTATTTCCTTTGATTATTTACAATGAACTTCATTCACACTCATTCTACTAATACTGAATCAGCTTATACAATTTCACAATAACTGTCTTAATTTTACATTGTTTTTCCCAGTATGATTTTAATGACAGTTTCCGAGTCTATATACGGTTAGATCCCGACTAAAAAGTAAACAAAATAAACACTATAAGAGGAACTTGTAAATGCTTACTTTGTATGTAATCGTTATTTCGGTCAATGCCAAACTTAGTATTCTCTGCTGACACTATATATTTAATTATTGCTCGCTGATTATGAACTTTAAAAACCCATAACACGTAATAAATTAGTAATGACCACTATCGCTGAAAGTGTTCCATTAAGCGTGACCACTATTCCACGATGCCATTGAGCGAAATTAAACTAAAGTAATCACAGCAAACATTATACTGCTTTACGTAGACTTTTACGTAGTGAAGCCCACTATTTCTATTTAAGAGTATACGCCCTTTTTCAGGCTTAAAAAAGAATTTTATAAGCAACTCCTTTTTACAGGATAAGAAAAAGCTACAGGAAAAACGAGCTCTGCCTTGGCTTTCCTTAGGTCCTTTATTCTTAAATAGCGCCCTTAACTCAGTCGAAATAGGTGGGAGGGTAACCTCTTCCGAAGATATAATAGAGGGTAACGAGTTTTTTTCAAACCCTTTCTCCAAAAAGCCCTTTTTTCCTTCAGGCGCTCCTAATCTCTAAGAAAAGCTCAAGGTAAAGACTTTTTTCACTGAACATCCGACCAAAGTACCCCCTCTCCTTTAATTAAACAATTTTAAGAAGAAAAACTCGCAATGAAGGACTTTCTAACGATAAAAAAACACTTAATTTGTAGTTCCACAAAAAATGGAAGAACCCCATTTTTCTACAAAAAGAAAAGCTTGTACTAAAATTTAATGAGTTGTATTCTAAGAGGGAATATTTTTTACTAAGCAGCAGCTTTTCTTGAGTAAAGTACCTTTCTTCCTCAAATTATATCTACGCAATATTAAAGCCAGTTTTTACTTGATTAGTTTTTTTTTATTATAATACATGAAAGTATTTTATAATTATTTAAACATAATAACAGGACGAGTAAGATTTTTTAATGGATCACTTGTATATTGTTATTAACTCGAGAGGGAGTTTATAAATCTCAAGAACTATGATTTTTAAATTATTTTATTAAAATAAATATAATTGGGAAAAAAGGAAAACGGCCACAGATGCGTTGTTCAAACAAATGATAACTATTTTAAGCCACCAATTGTAATACAGGAACATAATAAAACCAACGGCTCACCACAGAATTATTATTAACATAATGAGAGCAAGGCTTATTTCTAATTTAATTTTTATTTTACTTTTCCTTATTTATATCATGTGTATATAGGAAAAGTTTGTGTTTCCTTTAAAAATCCGAAACCGGGATTTCACATGAATCATCCATTCCTGGTGTTTTTAGGACCTGCTGAGCATGGGCGTAGCTAGGGGGCAAGGGGGGGGGAGCCGGGCCCCCACATAGCCGAGCAGGGTTGTTGCAAAAATTATATAAATACTATGGTTCAGGCAAGGAATAGGATTTTTTTTAAAAAATACCTTAATAAAATTAATTTAAATATTAGTTTTTTTTTATAAGCATAATAAATTAATTTTATAATTTTCATTGATAATAATCACTACTCTATGAATTCCCACATGACTTTAGTATACTTTGTGTGTCTCAGAAATGCTTTCAAACATGAGCTAAAGTAATAAATATTGCTATTAAAAAGTATTTATATGATATAACTAAAATTTCACATAATACAATGAAATAGCTAGTTATTTTATGAAATACCTACTTAATGAACAGTCTTTACTAATAAGCTATATAAAAGACATGAATCAAAAATTTTAATAATTCATTCAAAATTTGGGGTTCTTAACAAGCAAAGTGTGCGAAAAATTATTTAAATACATTACTTTCATTTATTTATTAAATTATGATTTTTGAAAATCATGAAAATGTCTCACGGACCACCGTTGGGACTCACTGTACTTAGTAGTAAGCAACTGTACTAAGTAAAACGAAAGCAAAACGCGTTAAAATAGATTGTCAAGATATTTCACTAATAAGTTGTAACATGTTTGCCTTCAAGTTGAAATACAAAGTCGAGTAGAGTAGTGGGTATATTTGGTTTCTAAAAGACTTGAGTTGTAAGGTTTTACGTCCGGTCTGTTATGCCAAGTTTTGTCCGACAAGGATTACACTGAGTTCTTGTGATGGTTTCTCTACTGTGACAATACTAAAAGGGTTAAAGGTTTCTACTAGCGTAAATAATTGAAATTTACTGTTTTAGGTTTTCGCTAGACAGTTGAAAGGGTTAGTTGTGGTCGAGAGAGATTCTAGTTTTCCTAGCAATCCTCTAGTTTTTTCTACTAGTACTCCTTCATTTCCTTTTTTTAAAGCTATCGGTATTGACAAGGATAGATTTAGTTGAAATTTTTCTATTTCTATTTCAAAATAGATATTTAACTTGCATTTATGTCAGCGAATTTCCTTAGGAAAAATTCGCCACAGAGACGGTTGTCTTATTTATACTTTTAGAAACTGTGTGAGAATAGCGTTGTATAGTACAGGCAACAACTTAGCAGGTAAATTTCTTAAACAAATCGAGTAAAATTGAACGCGGTAAAGCTTCGAGATAATATGACGGTCTAACACTCTATACAGTCTAAACATTTTTTAACATCTTATACTTCTTACAGTACAACATCTTATAAAATGATAATAAACTCCGTCTTCCGGTGGTGATCTCAAGAATCCGACGTTTTGCTTCCACTGTGGGAGCATCTTCAGGGATGTAGGACATCATGGATGACACAATGCTCTGCGAAGCTGATGAGCTCATCAACCAGACAGGGGACCCCTACGCGACCTTCAAGTGGATTACGTCATACTGGATCGTCGAACCCAATTATCCCTTCTTATGGCTATAATCTTTGTCCTTGAAGACAAGGTCAGAGACAGGTATAAATAGGGCCTCTATCATCTCATCTCCAGTTCAGCTTTGTAGAGCATTGTTTCTATACATGATGTCCTACATCCCTGAAGATGCCTCTCACAGTGGAAGCGAAACGTCGGATTCTTCATCTACATTGACGCGGTCACCACAGAAAGACCTAAATCTTAAGAAAAATTATAGACCTCGAAAATCTATGAGTATTCGAACAAGAAAATGGATTGCTTCTTAACAAACGAAATAATCTTTTTGATATTCCACATTTATACCGAAGGTATATACGAAAAATATTGAGTTTGCAAAAAAACCTGCTTTTCTTCTTATTTTAGAAGTCAACTTCAGGGTTATGTTGAAAGTTTAAAATAAATAACTTAATAAAATTAAGTTAATTACAAAAGGTAAAAAATACATACATGTTTTTAGATTGTAGAAAAAATGATAAGGTTTTTATGATAGATGTAAGTAATAAGGAAATTATAGATGCTTTAATATTATAAAAAATTATATAATTAGACATTAAAACAATAATATAAAAAACCAAGTTTGCAAAAGTTTTATTGAATATTTTTAATAATTTTGTACTAAAAATTGGATTAATAATATTGATTGATTTATAATTGAAATATATTAAATAAAATTAATTTAAATAATTAATTTGAATATATTAATTAAATTAATATAATTGAATGAAAATTGCATGAAGTTATATATTCTATTTTTAATGAATTATGTTGTTTATTTTTTGTAAATGTGTATTGTATTCTGTATTATTTTTTGTAAATTTCCATCTGTATGAGAACAATAAAGATATTATTATATTATTATTATATAAGTAGAACATATTCTAGTAGACTGCCCTAAATACAAGACAGATCGCTCATGATATCAAGAATTGAAAATTCAAGATATCCAAAGCAAGATTGAAAAAATCAAGATTCTAATCTTCACAAAATTACAAAATATAATAAATACACTTAACTATTCCCTCTTGCCTCAAAAAATCTAACGCCTAAACCCCCAAACGTACAAACAAATGATAATATAACCTTCACTACCAGAGGACCCGCGTGTCCGATCAACCTGATTGAGGTTTTCTGTGGTTTTCCTCAATCTTACAGGCAAATTCCAGGTTGAATCATAAAAAGTCAGTCCAGAGACTGCATAAGAATCTCTCTTTGAAACTTCTGCAAACTCCATTTACAATATAAACCCCTTTAAAAGTACACCAAAATATCATCTTTTGATAATCCTGCCGAAAAGAAAAAAAATAACCAAACCAAAAAATATAAAATTATCCTTAACTTAAACAAACACCCTCACCCCGATAAAAAACCCTAATAGATACCAAAGTATAAAAAATAAATAAAATAATAAATAAGAGGCACAAATTTCCCCCTCCCCCCCAAACAAATAAATAAAATATGGCTCCGGTTTACACAAAATAAATATTGTATACTTATGCCAATAAAGGAAAAAATTAAAGAAAGTGTAAATTTAAAAAAATACATTAAATGAATTGGCGGGATATTGAAATAGAACATCAATGATTTTGCTTGCTAACTTAGAATACCGCCCAAAAAAATAAATGAACACTTTTCTCTGTCTTGTAGGAGGAAATTATAATTGCGTAATTAATGTACAATACAGTCAATACTTATTTAAATAAGTCAATCTCTGAACATTTTTATTTTATTTTCTGATACAAGGGGAACAAGTGGTTGCTACCGAGTATAGTAATTAACCTTTGAAATTAACATTATGGTACTCTCAGAGAGCCTCAAGAACCAAAATAAATTCCATGCCAAGCCTGGGTATTCAAATATTATGGATTCTTCGATATTAACTTCAGGAATCAACTTGACTGAACAGGGAATAAAGCCTCGCTTTTCTAATGTTTTAAGATACTAATAATTTTATCTTATTTAACAATCTAGATGGTTTTAATTCAATTCATCATTACTTATGCCAGTGTACTGGTTATTCTCGTTGAACCCAGATAGTCTTTCCAAAGAGATATTATTAGAGATTTCTCAAACACTGTTTAACATGCAAACCAGGAATTCTTGCCATTCATTCGTAACCTGACCTTTATTTACGATCAACTTAGAAGTGTAACCAATATAAGAACACGGGAAATATTCAGGAAAATCTTTACATAGATAGTATTTCAGTGAGGAGCTTGAAGTATGATAAGATCTTTGCTCGCTATTGCCTGAAGCCACGATATTAATTACCATGTTCAGTGTGGTAAATACATATCTTAATTTAGATTGAAACATATAACTAACGCAATAAAAAATGTATAGCTTCCCCATCTCTTATGATAGGAGGATAAAGCATACTAATAATACAAGTATGACATCCACTTATTTTTCATAAAATGTCCATTTTTCAGTCAATAACCATAGGCTGTAATTGATTATATGTACGAACTTTGCACCAGCAAAAGATGAAATCTAATTCGAAAATTTGTATTAGGTCTTTCTCTTCTACAAGACAAAAAATGCACAATATTGTCCGAAGACTGCAGAATCCGATGCATAAATTATTAAACTTGATACAAACTGCTCATGAAATCCGCTATAGTTCAGAACTCAAACCTAGAACCCCCAGAGTTAGGCCTACGCTTTAAATACACTACCGAGGCAGAAAAATAGTTAATGAACTATAACTATGTAAAATTTAATGAATACCAGTGACCTAGCAGTAATCCAAGAGTTCAAAAAATAGTTCTCTACTTATGCAATACAATAAGGATCGGAATAAAATGGTAATTAGGGAAGTGTCAATAAAAGTTAATAGAATTGGATGAATATAATACAACGCAAATAATATAAACGAGATTACTATGGGATACAAAAAATTTGTACTTTCTACAACAGCCATTCTCAACCCTTGAGTCGCTATCCAAAATTATGTCGCAGACAATTATTTTTGGGACGCGAGTAAATTATTGATACAAGTACATTATTTTTATGTAAAACTTTTAAACATATTGTAGGTATACTTTTGAAAAAATGTATAAAAGAAAAAAAAATTAAAAACTATAGTACGACACATGGCTAAAAATCAGTTGGCAGTGAGGGAAAATTATGTTGAGGAACCAATAAGGTTGGCCTGATTGATTTGAAGCTGAGGAGTTAAACATCCAGGATTAATCTCATTGGCTCCCTCGCATTATCTTCCCACGCTGTCAACTGAATTTAGCCGTGTGTCGTATTATAGTTCGATCTAGCGTGAGGCTGTCAAGGACCTAAGAAACCCAAAAGCCTATTAGCCCCTGAAATAAGGGGAAAAGCCTAATACAGCAATACTTTCTAAGTATTGCAACACCTAAAATAGGTGATATCATGTGATTTTACCTGTGTTAATTTGATACGGAAAGTCCAAGTATTTCACGTCCTATTTATTTTGTCACGTGTTCCAAAACAAGAAATTATAAAGAACCTGAAATGTTAATTGATTTGGGCAATACACTAAGCCCGCAAAACTTATAAGAATTATGATTTTGAATGAGCATAGTGGAGTTGTTCATAATGAAGGAACGAAGAAAAGAGTCTCTCCACAAAAACTATTAATTTATTCAAAGCGCTTTCAACCTACATGAGGATCATCAGTTCCAGGAATAATTAAAGAAAACAGCTAAAAGAAAGACATTAAAACGTAAAAAACTAATAGAATCCTCTCTTTTCGACTTGCTTTCTTTTAGCTGTTTTCTTATAATTTTTCCTGGCACTGATGATGGCCTCATGTAGGTTGAAAGCGCTTTGAATAAATTAATAGTTGTGGAGAGACTCTTTTCTTCGTTCCTTTCATTATAAGAATTAGATCACAGGGTAATAACCATCAAATTTATTGGGTCACTGATCAAAAAGGTTGAGAAACTCTATTCTACAACATTGTTACTCACAAGATTTGCTTCCGTCATCGCTTTTATTATGAAAAATAATTTTCTACCTAATTTAGCATAGATTGTAACATTGCAGTCAAATATGATACTTCCTATATACTGCTAAAGTTATTTTGTCATATTATTCTCTTTTCTAAATCATAAAAGATGATGATCATTTTTATAGCAAAGAAGAGAGAAATAAGCAGTTTTCATCTCTTGCTAGATTAACTTCGTATTTTTTTATCCCCTTTTTTGTTACAAATAGATTCTTAGTATCTCTTATGATATTTTTCATCCCTAAAAGGGAACATAAGTTGAGGGTAAGAAAGCCTAAGAAAATTGTTTATTATATCACTTGTCCCTTTTAAAAGTTGAGACGAAAAGTTATGGACCGGAGTGTGGACATACTTGAGAATGTTTGAGGGGACCATCTTTAGTATCTTTGTTTGTGTTACATAGCTCCTTCTTAACACTAGGCCGTTCTATATACATGCCCTTTACTATCTTTAAGTCTTTTTATATAACATCACTTTAGGCCTTGTTCATGTTTTCCCTTTAGTCTTTTCTTTTCTGCATGGGGCACTTAACACTTTTTTTAGTTCTTTTTTTTAAACCTTTACTCCCCCGTATGTTTTTCCCTTTGAAACTCTTCAAGAAATGTACCCAAGTACTTTTTTTCTGTCTTCAAAGAAAGATATAAAAAAATCATTACTACTTAAAAAACAAACTTTTTTCCCTTTTATAAACCTCTTTCAAAAGCTTCCTTGGTTGATATTTTTTTCTTAACCTAAAATCACTTTTCTAATCCTGATACTTTTAAAGTCTGGATTTTCCAAAAGAATTTCACCAAAGCATCAAAAGTAAAACAAGTGAAATAGGAAAATGATTACAACCTTTCAAAGTAACCTTTATAGATAGGCATGTTCATTTATAAAGTTAATTTAAAATTTTCTATAGACAAATTTTGACTTTATAAAGTAAATTAATATTTTTAAAGAGCGGCAGTAAAATACCAACTTCACTGCTTAAAAGTAAAGCAAGAGACCCGGCGTTTCTTTTGGTCCTGAAACATGGTTGTTTTCCTGTATCATTTTGTCGTAGTAGCATATAAAACCATGATATATTTCTAAAAGTTTTATTTGAAAAATTGCGATGTTTTTATAAATTTATACACGCAAAACGATAAAACCAAAACTTTTCTTATAATGAAATTAAACTTTATTCTTAAGGTTACCTTACACAGTGAATAACAATTTCAGCTATAATAATACCTGCAGTTTAAGTTTTTTAACACTACTGTGGTTGTATGGCGTCATACAAAATTTACAATAATTCGGTTCGGACATTTATGAGTTTGAAGTTCTAGAGATCATTCCGATCCGAAAGAGCGTTTGAAAGTGTTCGTACACCATAAAACCTTTCCTGCCAGAAATATACGGACATTGTCTCTAAATATAAATACAAAAACATATTAACAACTGGCTTTAAAATTTTAGGTGGATTTTACCAAGACAAAACTTTTTTTGTAATGTCATTGTTAATATAATCACAAGTTAAGTTAATAAACTGGAAGTAAAAACCAACTTATTATGAGAGGAGGGTGTACCTTCTTCGATAGTTAAGAGAAAGGATAGTCCCACTCAAAACTCCAATGAACAGACAGAGAAACAGTAAAATTTAAAATCATTGTTAAAGCTTTTTAAAACGTTACATTTGTATATTAATTATCACCGTAGATTTAAAGATCAATTATGAAGTCGAGCGTAGCGAGACCACAGTAATACTACCTAACCAATGGATAATTAAGGCATTCCGAGAGCAAGCGAAGCAAGTACGAAGTTGAGAGACAAATAAACGAGGTACCGCACACCCGATTATTTCTGTTTGAACCAGACCTGCAGGATGATAGGTATGATTATACTACAAGATAGTAGTCTTTTTATAACCAAATAATTAGTGTATAATACATACAATACATACTATTCTGAAACATTATATATATATATATATATATATATATATATAATATATATATATAATATATATTATATACTATATACATCATGTATTATTCTTATAAAAATTTATTTATAATTACTACCTTAATTTAATATAATAAATTTTAAAAATTATGTATCTTCAGTTCAGTATTTTTATATTGTGTGAAATTTTAATTTAATTATGTTTAAACGTATAAAAGTGTATAATACGTATACATAGCATGTTTGTTATTAAAGGAAAAGAAATTATATAATTAGTATTTATAAAAAAAAATATATATTTTTAAATACCACAAGATCAAAAATGTATGTAACAGCAAAATGTTGCCAAAAGCTTTCAAACGTAGAAATAAAGGTATCCATGTTGTCATTCAGATTATGAGGTCTAGGGGTTAAAGGTAAAACAAAGTTTTAAACCTTCATTTCAAAGCAAAAGGCATTTTACTCCGAAGTAAAGCCGAAAATAAGGTCCACTTTAGAGCATTATAGCACTGGGATCTACAATAGAGGAAAATAAGCAAATCCAGCTTAAGCAGGAAAAGGTGGCCTTTACGTTTACGATAGTGTTGTTTGAAAGACCTTACGATTGTAATGCTTTCCTTGCAAACTGAGTTTTATCACCAATAACTTAATAATAAAAGCAATGAAATTTCTTTTAGGCATTTTCAGAAAAGCACTATTATTAGATGAGAACTAAACAGTAACCACGTTTTTATGCATTAAGTTTAGATCTATTTTTCTAAGTTTCTTAATAAGTTTTCATTCAGTTTTTTCCTCATTTTCATTTTCTTATTATTTTTAGCGAATTTTCATAATGAAAATGACGCTTATGAGGTTGTTCGGTCATTCTAAAACGAATGCGACCGGTTTCAGCTCAATCAGACAATTCTAAGATAGATGATGGTTCACTCCCGAGTGTAGTAGGAACACTCAATTGACAAGTTTGTGTTCATGATTTAAGTTGGGGGCCTTATCACCAGAGTCTTGAATAGCGCTAGTAGTAAAAATATATTTGCTCTATTCTCTACTAGGTTGTGCTGTAACGGTATTTTTATTTAAAAAACAAAATCATGATATATTTTTGTTTATAATGCTTGTTAGTTTAATATTATAGCATACTATTAATAAAAAGTATTAACAAAATCTAATTAGTAAAATCAAATTTGTGAGAAAGCCTCAGGCCCGCGAAGCGGGCCTGTGTGGAGAGGCTGTGAAAATTCGCTAGGTACATGGCAAAATGCCATGTAACAAGAACAATAATGAACAACACATCATACAAAACAACAACAATGTGGCCGCGAAGCGGGGGAGGCCCGGGCCGCGAAGCGGCCCGGTGGGCGACGCCGCGGAGCGGACGAGGCGCGAAGCGCCGAGGCCGCGTAGCGGCTACGGGCCGAAGGCCCGTATTTTAATATCTTCTCTTGTCTATTACTTTTTAAAAACAATCTATCTTATTTTCTTGATTCTTAAAATTTGTTATTTGTATTTTTAACATTGCTAAAATTATTTCAGGTAATTATAGTCATGTATTAATAAAACCAATTTATTACTTTTCTTCAACTCCTACCGCACACCGCACTCCTACGCAACCTAAGTACGCCGAGGTAGCCTGTACCCGAATTTCGTTTGTTTCATTAACGTACTAACTGTTACTAAATGTTTATTTACATGCTCGTATATTTTAGGTGCGTCTAGGTTTAAAGTAATTTATTTAAATCAGGTTCAAATGTTAAATAATTATTATTAATTATATAATTTTATTATTTATTATTTTATTATTATTAATTTTAATCGATTAATCATCTCGGGTTTAGATGTAAGAACAAAGACTACATAGTGTGTAAACATAGTGCAGTAGGTGAGGGAAAATAAACAAAACAGTGTCATTTTGTGCTGAAACTTTAGTAAAATAATACCGAAATCAAAAAGCAATCGATCAAGCAATTATCCTACATTAAAAATCATTAATAAATCATTTTATTAATTATAAATTATAAATCTGCAAATAAATAGCATTATAAATCTGTTCTGATAAACTTTTATTTTATTTAAAAATGTATAGAATAATATTTATTTTGTTTTACTTCAATTAATAGTGATAACACAAAACATTAAAGTTTCCTTACGATTTTATGTGGGTATAGAGAAATAGACTAAAACTAAAATCAATTCGGGTAGAGATATTTTGCACTATTTAACTTTAAAACTAGCTAGATATTTAAGTTTTGTTAATGCAGAAAGTTTTTACGATTTCTGGCTTGAAATGGCTTGTTTTGTTTCCTAAAGAATTATTTAATTTTAAAAAATATGGAAGCACCATGACTCTCGCCGCCAAATTAAGCGATTTCTAAAAATTTGACTACACCAACATTTTATGCATACATTATACACACACATCAAGTATAGCAGTTAAAGGATAGTATAGCAGCTATATAAAAAATTAAGTTTATATATATATATATATATATATATATATATATATATATATATATATATATATATATATATATACATATATATGTGTTGTGAGAGAGTCTGTATTTCTTTCAATTTATCTGCGTGTCCCCCCTTTCAAAAAACTCCTCCCCCGTTTATGACCCCAAGCTAATTTTTCCTTAAAATGTTAATATAACATGCCCTACATTGGTTTCCAATCACTAATTTCTTAAATACATGTATCGTTAAATATACGCCGAGCATTTATAGTAAAGATTAAACCAGCAATGCAACCAGCTATTATAAAATAATTGGTGTATTACAATGTACTCATCAATTAAATTTAATGCTAATAAACCCAGTTTTGCTCTTCTTAAAAATCAACTCTTAAGAAATTCATTCTATGTTAAATAATACTTAAGTACACATTTAACATCACAACACAACATGGTTACAACGCTACATGGTTAAACATTACTACACTATACTACACTGGTGCGACACTATGGTAAACTAAACATAGTGCGATTCCAATAAAAATTGAGGCCGCAGTCTGGTATATAGAATTGAATTTTTGCATGATAAAAATAAGGCTATGCAAATCACCAGGTAAACATTATGAAATAAAACCATGACAAAATAACAAACTTGATGATCTAAAATCAATTAAAAAAAAAAACATTTTTAACTTTATTGATCATTTTTACATTAAATTTAATAGAGTGTATTAAAAGAGAGTATTTTTAATAGAGAGTATTTAATAGTGTTAATACGGGTTAAAGTAACAGGTTAAACTTGGCATGTTTGATAAAAGAAAAAGAAATGACTTAAATTGAATAGTTGAATTTTCTGAAATGTTTTGCGTTTTTACATTAAAATTATTACTGGTAATTTTAGTCCTCTAACACAGCCTTCGGCTGTCGTCGAAGGCGTCGTGGAGGATAGAAAGGAATGGTTTTGGAATGTAGGGTATGGATCAGATGATTAGGAGAAAAATCCTAATTTCGAAGGAAAAGAACTGTATCGAGAAGAAACAATGTCTTTGACGAACGGAATTATGAGGTCATTGTAGATGGTTTGGTTGGATATGAACCAGGGAGCTTAAACTATTTTGCAGAGGACTTTAGACTGAATGACTTGTATACCTTTAAGATAGAAAGGTTTAGTGGAACCTCATACTTTAACGCCGTATGATAGTTTTATTATGCTTTTGTAAATGAGCAATTCGTTATCAAGTGTGAGGTTGGACCTTTTATCGAGTAAACGTAGGAGGATTCCGACCCGATGGTTCACTTCCAAACGTTTTTGTTTAGTGTGATGGGCCCTAGTTAATTTGTCATCGAAGTGTAATGTGCAGTGGTGTACGTAGAAATTAGGACTGATTTAGAAATAGGGGAGGATAAATACCCGGTCGGAGGGTAATCATTATAATCAAAAATAAAATGTAGTCAGTTATTGTCAAGATGCTTTTTCTTTTCTTATTGGGAGTTAACTCCCAATATAGAAAAGTATCACCAACTATAAAAATTAAAATAAAAATCATTCTCTTAAAAAGGGTTCATTTTCTGGTATCAACTTTTTAAAGAAGAAAAATTTAACTCAGTTACAATGGTAAGATGAAAATAAATCGAAAATAAGATTAAGAAAAAGAGGAATCTTTTTATTTTAACAAAAACAAAATAAAGATTTCCAGATAGCAACACAAAAAGTATCGACTTATTTTACAAAAAAAGGAACAAAGAATAAAGTAGTTGTCGACATTACCGCAGCCATTATTATTGTTCTGCTTGGTCAAGAAAAAATAACACAACGGAAATATAAGTCAAAAATAATATCTAATGTATCCGCAAAGATTTTAACAAAAAGTTTATTTTGGTCTAGTGATTTCTATCTATTATAACTCCTTAATAAATGAGCCCTCTTTTTAAGAGGATATACATGTTTATATATATGAACAACAAGAAGAAAGAAATAAAACTACATTTTTTGCCTCCGGTAACGCTAAAGTCGATAAAAGCATAAAAGCAAAAAAAAACTATAAGAACAAACCTTAAAAAGAAAATTATTACTATTATAAAACATTTTCTTTTTTTTTGTCGGAAAAACGTTGTAAATACAGTCTAAATAAAAAAGAAATATCTGGAGCAGAACGTAAAGAGTTAATACCTAGTTTTTTTTAGTAAAGGTCTGCGTAAAGTTTATAAATTTCCATGTAAAGAATTCATAGGGACGTATCTTTTTACTATCAGTTAGATTGGTACTACTTTATTTCGAGCGCTATGGTAAAAAATCAATATTTGGATTTATGTATCTATGTCATCTAGAAAAGTGCTTTTTCAGTAAAAAAATATATTGAAGAAAGAAAAAATATATTTTGGTGAAATGTATTTGATCAGGTCACAAATATATTTTATAAAAATGTAAATGTTTTTCTTTTTTATTTCGATTTTCTATTTATTTTTATTTTTATTAAACACGGGGAAAAATGTACTAAAAATTGTATTTTGTTTTTATACATGCATTGATTTTCCTTCTTTATATCAATAATTAATTTAAAATAAATGGCTGTCAGTTATAATAAAGGGTAGTTATATCGACATAAAGGCCGGCCTCAGTGTCCATGATTTCATAAGCTCTCGATTTTGGCACTTAAGGTCCGGGGTTAGCAGTTCAGCCAATACATATACTATCCATTTAAGTGTTTTTATGAAAAGTATTTGTAATAAGTAATGGCGCAAACTTAAACACACCCTTTACCAATTGAATGCGACTCACCTAAGGTGATTCCCGTAAATACCCCGATGAGCCGAAAGGCCCTGAAACATACATTCCTCTTTGTACGTCTAGTATAACTTCAGCAATCTATGTATAAATAAAGGTTAAGTTCATATAGAGGCTAAAATCCTAATTAAATTTCTCATGCATCGTATTAATTGACCAGATGGTTTAAAGCCTTCGGCCACAAGGTAAGTCGCTCAGAAGAGTGGCCCCTTCGAGGACCTTTAGCCTGTTCATAATATCTTCCTTGTGCAGGATATTGTTTTGGATGTTGTGTGAATATTTGTTTTTTATTATTTGTTTTATTATTTGTGACACGACATTTTGCTTTTAACGAATTTTTATCATGATAGCCGCTTTATTATGGTGCCAGTATTGTATAAGCTTTTATTCGTTCCATTTTCCTTGACATTTTAGAATGACAGCTTTATTTTTCTACATCTTAAAACATACGTAAGATCAGTAAGTTTATTTTAGGAGTCATTCTCATAATTCAATATACTAAGAAAATTTGCTAAAACCTGCAATATTAATCGTAAAATTTTTGGAGTGCGTATAGATCTCACCTGCGCTAACACCCTTAAAGGGAAATATTTGAAGAGCAAATTTCTTTAAACCAGGTATTAGGTTTGATACAAAACTTCAATCAACACGCATTAAGTTTATACAGAAAGCTTAATCAAAAAATCAAAGTTGTATTGCATTGATCCACTTAGTGTAATGCATTTATATTGTAAATATTTAAATACTAATATCATCAATACACTCGTGCATTTCATTTTAAGACTACTTAATAAATATAAGGCGTAAAGTATAGTTTTACAATTTAGTAGGGATGTAACAGAGAAAGACCGAATTCTCTGTTACATCCCTACTAATTGTAAAACTACACTTTACGCCTTATATTTATTATGTAGTCTTAAAATGAAATGCAGGAGTGTATTGATGATATTAGTATTTAAATACTTACAATATAAATGCATTACACTAAGTGGATCAATACAATAAAAGGTTTTTATTTTGCAAGATAACTAATCAATGTATATACCATTTCCTCTTACTTTGCTTTCACACGGGGGTCCAAAAGTCCGCCTACCTAAATTTTGAACCGTTCGACATATTTTAATAAAAAAAGGGGTACTTTGTTTGTGTGCAGGAAACTTCATTTGGTGGTATACTTAACTTAAGATGGCCCGATCAACATCAGATTTTTCGGAAAAAATAGGTAAAATTAAATCGTAAGGTATGCTTTAATAGGGCATATTGAGTTGAAGGGACGAATACAAGACATTTTGACCTACGGATGTTGTCTACGACCGCTCTTTTGGCGGCAATAAGGGCCCAAAATGCAAAAATAGACATTTTAACTCAAAATGAAAGCTGAAGAATTGATATTAGAAAGAAATAATAACACAGAAATTATGCAAGGGGCAAAATGTCTTGTATTCTTCCTTAAAACCCAACAAGTTCAATAAAATTATACCATAAAAATTTATTTTTTCGTAAAATCTGGTGTTGATAAGGACATTTGAAGTTAACTACACCAACATATTTTGTTGGCTTGTTAAATAAGTAGTACTTGTATAAAGTACTACTTATATTAATAGATAAGTTTTATTCATTTACGTCGAAAAGTTAAGAATTTAGAGAGGGTAAGGACACTAAGGACACTTTTATAATATGTATATATATATATATATATATAATATATATATATATATATATATATATATCCATTGCGAGCATTATAAATAAGAATTATAGAACACATAATAATTAAATTATTGTAAGAAAACGTTTTTCTAATTAACGCTGTTGCCAATATGTGGTATGTATTTGTATATGTATATATATAATATATATATATATATATATATATATATATATATATATATATATATATATATATATATATAATATAATATTTATATATATACATATACAAATACATACCACATATTGGCAACAGCGTTAATTAGAAAAACGTTTTCTTACAATAATTTAATTATTATGTGTTCTATAATTCTTATTTATAATGCTCGCAATGGATATTTCTGCCTATGACTCCCTATGCTCAGGACATAGAAAGAGTACAAATCTTTAAAGAAAACATTTAGCATCTTTCTTCGTAGTTTAACACACTGAGTTTAGAACTGCATTTAGTTTTGCCCCAACGTAATTACCTTTTGTGAAAAATGCAGACAATACATCTTACATCTTAACACAGCACCACAAAAAAAGTTTAACAACGCGGGCTATCTGACTGGCATTTTCTACCCGTATAAGCGGGGCAATATAAGTTTGAAATTGGTTAGACACTATGAAAACATCCTTAGATAGAAATGCAAAAAAAATAAGTTCTTCCAATACTATATCAGAAATAGACGGTTTCCAATTAATATGATAATTGAAAGAATAGTCAATAGAGTTAGGATTGTATTTCGGTAAGGAAATAGGCACTACGATCAGACCTGGGTTTCTTTTCTTTAACTAAGGATCAAACTTTATTAGTCATTTTACCTTTTCCTAAGGAAAATGCAATAAACTTTTCTCCTTCATTTATTCCTGCCTTAACTTATACAAATTACTTTTCATTTCCTCTGTCTAGATAAATCTAAATCAACCCGAAGGGTTTTTTTATATTTTAAATTTTATACAGTAAAAAAACCCCTTTTGGAATAAAAATAGGAGGGAGATAACTTTATTTAAATGTATTAGGTTCGTTATTTTTTTTATTTTACTTTATCATAAGAAGGAGAACAATTTGTAGCAAGAATAAATTGCAATATCACCAATTTTCATTTTATATTATTTAATATTTAATAAATATTAAATACGTATATATGTTACCATTAAATCATGAAATCTGATGTTTTATATAGCTAATAGATATTTCATGAAATAAAATGACCAGTTAATTTATAAAATATACAATAATAATAATAATATATAGTCCAAGAGCCCGTTGCAAATTTTTTTACTGTAAAGCCTCAACATCATTTTATTTTGGATCCCTGATTTTCAAGTTTGCCAATATCATAAACATGGTGACATGAAAAAACAAGCAATTTTATCACTAGTCCTATTACACCAATTTTGATGGGTAAAACAATGATTTGTTACAAATTTAATAAACTTAAATTAAGAGCCCTTTAATTCTTTTAGAAAAACCCAAAAGAAACAGCGCTATAGGACAAAAGATTTTGTGACTATTTTTCGGACTTTGAAGGAGCACAGGGACCAAAATTTCCCGATCTGATATGGCAGATCACTTGATCCTTTATCAGGGAGCCCAAATAAATATGGATCTAGGATTTTTAGCATCAGCTTAAACTCCTATTACATCGGATCTCTGTTAACATCAAAAATGGAACTTGGCCAGGTGACAGCAGAACGACAATTACAACAAACCATATTAATTCTTTGGTGAAGTCTTCTATATAAAAGACGAGCAAAGCAAATCTGAAATGGTGAGAAATATGTATAAACCATGAAAATATATGACGGGAAAACCATTTCAGGCAACCATGATCTACAAATCTTACGAGTTCAAATTATCCATTATTATAACTATAACCTAAATATAGCTCAAATCGACATGAAAAAATAATTTGAATAAAAATCTATGATATATGTCCAACAATAGTTTAATGAAAAACAACCAGCATATTAATATTGGTATCTAAAGATCTTATATTCTATTATAATAGAATTATTATTCTCTTAAGATTTAATACAGTTTCTAAAATATACAATATTATGGTATACCATAATTTAATCTTAAAGTTACCAAAAGCAGTAACAAATTACCATATTGGTAATTAAAAAAATAAAAAATAACGGTATATATCAACTCGCAAGAGTCGATTTGTTAGGCGCAGAGACCATTTTTGAAAGTTTACGACCATGTTTTCCCCTTTTTTGTAAGGATTTAATGTTGGCGCATATAAAATATTCCATCCGATATACGTATTTAGGAGTCAACTGCCTCCGCGGCCGTGATCGTATAGGCACTCAATTTCGCCAACGAATGTCCGGTGTTCGCTCTAAGATATACTCCGGGTATGCTCTAAGATTAAGATTAAGATTACATGAATAAGATTACTATTAAAAAGATTTCGCCAACTTTAAAAAATTCTTAGAGGATAGTAAATGCAACCCAGTTAAAGTGGTTCACGCAGAGTGAATATGCCCTGAAACGGGCATTTCATTTCTTATTTATGAAACAAGAGGTCAACCAAAATCGATCTTGTCAATCTTCATCGCCGTTTTTATACCTGGAACCTCATAAGATAAATATCCTTTGAAATTTCGTTAAAAAGCAAAATAAAATGAGACAAAAGTCATGAAAGACTTAAAGAAAGATTATTAAAAAGAAAACAAGAGGTTTATCATTACAACAAAAACAGGAATTAAAAGTACCTTAGGTGTAACAAGATACTAAAAAAATTGAACATCATTAATGTTAGACTACTCCTAAAAATCTACTTCAGGAAAAACTTTTTGAAAAAAAAAAACAGAAAAAATTTTCTTTACGTTGCAAACGAAGCTTCTTTGCTCGTTAGTAAAAAAATAAACTTGAGACTAGTGTCTGAAGTATTAGTTTTTGTTCCTTAAGAACAAAAAGTATAATGATTCTTTCTTTTCATAAGTTAAATTTCCTTTAAAAATCAAGTATACGTTAATACATAAATATAACATTATTATGTTGTTTAATGTTAGTAACTTCATGATATTAATTAAGGAAATTCTTATTAAACCAACTTTCTAAAATAATACGCATATTTACATTTTAAGAAAATTGCCACATTACAGTTCTGAGTTTTCTTCCGGCTCTTTCCTTTTTATTTTAATTTTATTGTTTTATTATCTTACCACATTTCTAAATTAATGTAAATTTAGTAATTCTTAACATAAGTAAATCTAGATCTATAATCAAAGCAGATCTATAATCATAAAATTTAGTTTTATTGAAGCCAAAAATATTAGGTATTAGCTTAACCTTTTTATTATTATTATGTTTCGGGTTTTGTTCTCACTCAAAAAGTGGTTAATTGTAGAGCGGACACTATGTGCCCAAGTTTCTACAATTTTTCTTTTTCAATTAATTTTATATTTATCCAGACAGAAAACGGCGAACAATACTGCATGTGTCTACTTTTGCTTTCTGAAGAGTTGTATTAATATTATTAGGAAGATTTAAATGTGTTAATGAGTCGTGAATACTATTAGAGACTATGACAGTGGCTGGTATTACTACTGGCATGAAGACGGTTTCATTTACTTGCCATTGTACTTTCAATTATATATATTATTATTTTTATATTTTAATTCTTAGTCTTTAGTCTTTCTTTTAATCCTTAGTCTAGGCTGTAAGAACTACACACGCCTAAAACTAGTTGACAGCGCGGGAAAATAGTGTTAAGGAACCAATAAGGTTGGCCTGATTTTAAATTGATAGCGTGGTTTTTTTCATTGGCTCTCTCGCATTATTTTCCCACTCTCCCAACTGATTTTAGCCGTTTGTCGTATTACAGCTTAAAGAGTAAAGGACGGGTTTTTTCATCAAGTCACTTTCTCATTAAGGGTGTATTGACGCTATGTGTTTCTTCGCCTCCAAATTACTCCCTCTCTATTTGACTTAGAGACTTGAAATTTTCTACAGACGCTAAAAGCATCTGTAGAAAATTATTAAGACGACTCCCTTAGATTTAAAATTTCGATATCATGCTTAGAAACCAATTTTTGTACTTCTTCAATAAAATCTAAATCAAAGGGTTTCTTTCTATGGGTTTAAATATTGCGTCCTCCAAATTTGTGGAGGATAAATTGTGGTTTCACAATAGTTCTGTCGAGTCACGTTTGTGTAGTATATTATTAATATATAAGACATATTCATATTATTATTAATATAAGACCTTAATAAATAAGACATATATAATAATATATAAGACATATTCATATTATATTAATATAAGACCTTAATAAATAAGACATATATAATAATAATAAGACATTTCATATTATTATTAATATAAGACCTTAATAAATAAGACATATTAATAATATATAAGACATATTCAAGGTCTTCCGAACTATTGAGCAGGTTTTTAGAATAACGGATTTTTGGATATTCTTAATGAGATAAACCGGTAAATATATTTTTTCTAGTAATGATTTTAAATCTTTGTTGGCTGGTAATACTATGTTATTATTAATATTGTTATAATTATTATCAATACCTTAAGCGTATATGCTACAACATTCCAAATAAGCCAATAAAATTGTTACCTGAAACAGAAATAAATAATGTAAATTTAAAAATTTAAATGCCATAAGCATTAAGAAGGGAAATAATAAATAATTTACATAAGAAGACCTCTCAAAATGTTTATGGAAAATAATTAAATAAAAACTTGGCATGCAGACCAAAAATAAATTTAGTCACTTGTCCTATTTAAGTGTTATTCATCTTATAAATTTAATTTTATGAACCAATCGTACAATTAAGTTCAATCTCATGATTGCTTTTTTATATCTTAATTAAGCTGATACAAGCTTAATTTTTTAAAGAGTTATTTCAAATAAGGACAAACCCTTATTTTTTTAAAAAATAAGCTCTAAAATTGTACTAGTAAGCATTAAGAGATAGGTTAGCTTTTCCACAAACCAACTCACGTATTTCGAGTTTTTACAGCCTCTGATAGGAGAGGGGAGTAAGCTTACAAAATTGCAGCTTCAAATATCTCATACCAACCCTCCAATCAGCTCTAACCTCCATGAAATTCACTCCACAAATTCAATTACCTTTTTATAACTCTAACCCTTCTCCTCCAAACTTTTTTTTTACTATCTCTCGGACTTAAATAAATATTTCATCTAACTTGTACCACTAAAAAAAGACTTTTTTTTTCATTTTTGGAGCAACTAGATTTTTTTATTTTTAGAGCAACTACATGTTTTATATTACTGTTACTATACCTAGGGTTTTTACACAAAAAGTGAGCTCACTGTGATTTTGAAGCAACCAATCATCAAAATTAAACTCACACGTAATACTTTATCCAAACACTGACTTGGGATTTTTCAAACAACACGTTGCATCCTAAAAATTTGTTTCAATTTAAGAGTAGGTAAAAGTACGTACATTTTACCTATTTTTTACTTTTTAGGTTGGTTTTATATTTTTATTTATAATTTTTACTCTGCCTCTTTATTTATGTTACTTTTATTTTTCCTTATTTCTTCTTTAGTATTATAGAAAAAGTATTATGTTTGCACTTAAATGCGAAACCGAAATTTTACCTGCATTATTCGTTTCAAAACTTTTTACCTCCAGAGAGGTCTGTTACGAATTTAGTCTGTCTTTGTTAGTAAGGTAGTTTCCAGAGAGTTTATCCAAGAGAGTTGAAACTTAGTATAAAATTTCCATGATGTAGATAGTGGTGGTAGTGATAGCAATTAGGATGGATCACCAGCAAGTAGGCCACTTTTTTAGGCCCTTTTCTTAACGCCTTTAGATAAAGATACTGTTAATAAAAGAGAAAGAAGTCTCTCCACAAAAATATATTCTGAATAGCAAAGCACTTTCAACCTAACAAGAGATCATCATCAGTGCTAGCCGTTGAATAAAGAAGAGGGTGATAGATGAGTCTTATAGATCAGATATCAAAGATAGACTCTATCTTTGATTGAGTCTATCTTTGATATCTGATCTATAAGACTCATCTATCACCCTCTTCTTTATTCAACGGCTAGCACTAATGATGATCTCTTGTTAGGTTGAAAGCGCTTTGCTATTAAGAATATATTTTTGTGGAGAGACTTCTTTCTCTTTTATTAAGATGAACTCCATTAACGCTTACCTTAGTTCTTCAAAGATAGTGTTCTACCTTATGAGGCCTAATGCAGGCATTTTATGTCTAATCTAAAAAGAGCCCTGGCTTTACTAAAGTTTTCTAAAATTTTAACTAGAAACAACACGTGTCCTATTGCCAGGACTAAGCCTTCCTGCTCTCAACACATAAGGCAAACACAACACACACACAGATATATATATATAATATATATATATATATATATATATATATATATATATATATATATATATATATATATATATATATATATTATATATTATATATATATATATATATATATATATAATATATATATATATATATATATATATATACACAAAGTGCTTGTATATAATATATACAAACACACACACAGATATATATAATATATATATATATATATATATATATATATACTAATATTGAGGTTCCGAAATTATCTGTGTTTGACCAGATACTTCTATTTTTTCACACAATTCTCCATCTAATCGTAAATTTACCCCTAACTCCCGAGCAACAACATCTAACTAGGACTAAGAATGATTTACAATGATATTTAGAGACACACTTACAGACAGACACTTAGCTAAAACTATTCAAGGTTTTAAAAGGTTTATAGGTTTTGCACCAACACCTATAAACTTTCTTGGTGCTAAAGGTTCTAGAATGATAGGGCATACAAATAAAATTGGCTAAAGAAATAAAATAAACACTTCTATAATATAAGAAAGATTTATTATAGGTTTATATAAGTAAACGGACATGCTTCTCTAAAATGCTAGGTATATTATTTCGTTGCAGCGCGACCTCTTTATAAGATCCACATTGTAGGCAGTGGTTTGTGTATATTAAATCGATCGTCAGGGTCTATACTCGTACATATACAGAGTACATATACAAGTAATAAATTTATGTTGACAGAATCAGCCCATATACCTGTACTTTTTCTAAAAGTTAGTTTCATTTCTTTTCCAAACGTTTTATGTTTTTTCAAGAAGTATAAAAATAACCCGATCAATTTCAACCTTTAATACTAATTTATTAGTATTTATAAAAGGGAATTATTTTTAAATGCAAGTAATGAGACGAGCTATAAATACTATTGGTTCAATAATTTATAATTTGGAAAATAGTTTTTCGTAGACGGAACCAATAATCGGGTATTTTAAAATATTTGCTCGGTGCAAGATGTGAAATCGATTTAAACATTTATCAGCGTTTTATAAATTTCTGATTATTTTTAAAAAAAATAATTGTGTCGTTGATGATAGTTAAGCACAACTTAACCTAAAACTGTAACTAGTTTTCTCACTATTCTTTAGGAAAATATTGTCTATAAGATAACACACGGTTATAATCAGTTGACAGCTTTAAAAAAATAATACGAGGAAGCCAATGAAGTTATTGCTGCATGTTAACTACGCCCATAATTTCATATCAGGCCAGCCTCATTGGTTCCTCAACACCATTTGCCCACACTGTCAACTGATCATAACCGTGTGCAATACAATGAATACGGTAATTTTGTAACCGCTTTTGACATTGAAGAAATACCATAACATAGTGTTTCTAAAACTACATTAAATTCTAATAAATACGAGGCCATATCATTATGTTCCAGACTCCAGAGTCTATTATACTATATTATGATAATCTAACAATAGCTTCATAAAAACCGCAAAATGGTCCTTAGATAAAATTTGATGCAGTTTTGAAGACTTTCTATATTATGTAATGCTATAATCTAACTTTTCAAAATTACTAAAAGTTCCAACAAAACACCAAAAAAAGGATAAATTTAAACTCCAAATTTAAAGTCAACTTTCGGAGTATACGAGTTTAATTTTCTTTTGTAGAGACCACCACTCTATGGCCATTATTCCCTCAAATTTAAGAATTTAATGTTGAGAAATTTGAATTATTCCACCCAACATATTTATTTAACATAAAAGCAGCAAAAAGCGAAAAATATTTTAACATTTAATTTAAATCCTCGACCTAAGTTTTCCGCATACAACACATTACATACAATAAATAAATTTCAATTTCAATTTAAAACATGTATTTTATATAATTGTTTTATTAATTGACGTAAGTAATGTAAATACAATAATTAAAATATATTAGATAAATAAGATAAAGTTTATTGTTTTTCAACAGCTAAAATAGTATCCAAAAGCTCTCGAACATCGAAGCTACTTGATAATGATTTTTATTCATTTTAAAACAAAATAAACAATTAATCTAATTATAAAATGAGGTGCGAATAAAAGTGTAATACATTAAAAAAACACTGAATACATAATGTTACACACAATACATTTTCTGTCCGATAAAGTAATGAATAATACATAAAATACATATATTTATCTTGAAGTAAAAAAATCCCTCTCTATTTTAAAGCTTCATGTTACATTACCATAATTCCCAATGTTTTTTCTGCATAGATATTATATGTATAGAGGGACATTTGAAATTGAAAAAATAAGGGGAGATAAAATGTAAACATTCATGTTAACGTTTATTTAATACTTCTAGTTAACATTTATGTTGATTGTAAAAAGGTAGAATAAAAAACAAAATAAATACGTTTTCTTGTAAATATAAAATTGCAATTGTAAATATAATTTCCAATTTTTCTAAAAACATTTATAAAAATTGTAAATTAAAAAAGGGGTTATAACGATAGTTATTAATAAAAGGTGCTGATCACCTAGCATTTAAGGCCACGTTGCATGAGCTTCTTTTCAGTAGGAAACGAAGAAAAGAGTCTCTTGGCAAAACGCTTTCAACCTAATATGAAGTCGTCATTAGTGCCATTAAGATTAATATGAAAGTTAGAAATACATAAAACTATTTTCTTTTCCGCGATGGTAACAGATCGGTGAGTTGAGTAAGACTCTAACTTTTAATAAAAGATAGTGTTAACCATATGAACCCAAGTGAAGGCATTTAGTCTTGAATCCACTGAAGAAGATACATGATTGCACAATAAGTTTCCATAATGACTTTTAAAAGTTTCCATAATTTTAAGAGTCCATACTACTATAGTAGTTTCCATACTACCATAGTAGTTTCCATACTAGTAGTTTCCATACTACCATAGTAGTTTCCATACTACCATAGTAGTTTCCATACTACCATAGTAGTTTCCATACTACCATAGTAATACTACCGAACGAAGCTTTCCTACTCTTGAAAATAATGCAGAAAAATATATTTTGTGAAACTACAATTAAGAACCCTAAATGTTACCGAAACCAAAGCGGTGAAGTATGGACAATACTTCACTATTGTTATTTTCACTTATTGTTTCCTCATTTATAAATAAATAAATAACCATTTATTTGCACATATTTACATGTTTTACACTTGTTTACATATATATCAGTAAATCCTTTATGCGCTATTCGGCATTAAGCCGTGGTACCTCACATGGAGGGGATAAGTTGCTATATCCTATTACTTTTATAGAAATCTTAGAAAAAACAACTCGGAATCTTCCTCATTTATACCGTAGGTATAAGAAAAGTATTGTGTTTGGAAAAAACCCGAACCTGGGATGACACCGGAATTATCAGTTTTAGGTGTTTTTAAGTCTTCCTGAGTTGTTTTCACAAAGTTGTCTGGCTACATGCATGTGTGTTTGTGTCTGTTATCGTCGTAGCTCCCAGTGTACTTGTCCTACAGAGTTGAAACTTTGTACAAAAGTCAGTCTATAGGTGTAGTTGTGCAGTTCGGAAAATAGTTGTCCTATGACATTATTAACCCGCATTAATGACTTAGTAAAAATGTTTTAAAAAAATCATAAAACGCTGAAAAATGTTGTAGTCCATTTGAGATTTGGCACGCATGCCAAGTTTCATCTCATTATCAGCACTAGTTCAAATGTTATCAAATGAATTGTGTACGTTTTTTTAAAAATGGTAAATATCGGAAAATTACTCAATTGAGTTGAAATTCGGTACAAGCGTAAACTTTAACTTCATAAATAAATACTTCATTTAACGAAATAAGTTTCGTTTCAATACAACAAGTATATCTATGATTTTCGTTGGATTATAACAAATTAATATTTCATTAATTAATTGCTGAGTTTGTAGTCTGGTAACTTGAACTTGTATCCTTACACTGTATACACTGTATTACACATATATAGTGAAGGATACAGGTTCGAAACTACCGGATTTCGACATGTTTGGATTCCCATCCCTCGCAAGAAAATCCTAGGAACCCTGATCAGGATCGAATCTAGACTGCCTAAGGTGGCACGCACTCATGAAACCATTACACCAACGAGACCCTCTAAAATTATTGAGGATCTGTACTTTAAATCCATTTTGGTTTTCTGGTAATACGCAGATTAAATTATAAAAAGTTTATACTAAAGGTTAGTTCTTTTCGGTATCATCACCAAAATGGTACGTCACACAACATAGTATGCATCTTAAGTTTATTACAGTGACAATTTCGAAGTTGGTACTTAGTTAGTATTGCTTTACAGAATCACCATATATATTCCTAAAATAACTTATATCTTTATTTATATTAAATATGCTCTACTACCGCAAGTCCTATTTAATAGATAGATAATAACCAATTGTATATTTAGTTGTATAATAGTATTTAGCTTATTATTATTTTGTAATTTTAAAAATAAGACAGCTCCTTGTAACATATATTTTTTAGTATAGGTAATCAATTTATTATTCATGTAATTTGCAAAGAAATCTTTACATGTACCTCAATTTTTTTTTATTTATAAATATTCACATACGTATGTGGGCTTTTCTTTACGCTTCAGTAAAGATATTTATGTTCGAATGTACTATTTTCTCTAACAAATATTTGTTAACCTCACTTTTCCCCTCTTTCTATATTTTTTCACTCTTCACCAATTTTTACCCTTTAAATCTTCCCACTTTTTTTTTGAAGTGAACCAAAAAAAAGGGGAGTCTACCCAATTTTTCATTTTTTTGTTATTCCGCACTGTTGTAGTATCTAATTTTTTTATTACTTTTTTCACTCCTGGTAAGTTCATGGCCTTTTTCCCTCCTATCCAGCCCTCATATAAAACAAATCTGTATAAAAAATCTGTAATGTTTATAGCGAATTCTTTTTGGTAAAAAAGGCTTATGAGGCTACAGTAAGCTAAGCAAAGAAAATTCTTTTTATAACTTAATTTAATAATCATTTTATAAAATAAAATTTCCCAAAAACGTAACCAAATCGAGAATTAAAAGAAAACATTATTGTATAAAAATTATTGTGTTCATCTACCTCATGCTGTAAGACCACTTGCATTTCACTAACACCAAGCATTTAGTGTTTTAAAATTATATTTAATTTTACCTTATAAAATATATTCTAAATTGGATACAATTAAATATATAAAATTCTCTACCACTAAATGCTTCAGTTTAGTGATTAGCTGTCGCGGCTGAACCACTACGCCAAAAGAAATTCGTTAAACTCACCTGTTCTTGGTAACTGAAGATTTTTTTAATAAATGGGAGCTCTCCCATATACCTTTAGTATCATATGAAATATTGTTTAATCACAGCTTTGGTTTAAACAAAAATTTTCCCTCATCCCACTAGAGAGAAAATATAGCACCAATTAAAACATTTTCCTCCCTAACCCCCTCTTTATTCCACACATACATTTCACTCACAGACCACAGTTAACAGATTTTTATTTTATTATTATTTTTTTATTATTTCGCAAATTGTTTTGACCCTTTTATTGTACAATATAAGTTTTATTTAACTTTATATATTATTTTATTTTTCTTCTAATTCGTTTAAAAATATATTTTCCATTCTCTTATTTTGCTTTGTTGTATTTTTTGAAGTAATGGAGTTGTTGTTTTGGGTTATAAGCTTTTAATTTTAAATTTTATGAAAACAGATTTATGTTTTAAATCAAGAAGGTTATAACACGAAAGTTTATATTCTTTTTTATACTGGCAGGAATGGCAGGAAAAACGTTTTTGGCCTGAGGTTTTTTTCTCTAGATCCTTAATAAGAAAAAAAAATATATATATATATATATATATATATATATAATATATATATATATATATATATATATATATATATATAATATATATATATATATATATATATATATATACATATATATATATATATATATTTGATATATATTTGATTGGCAGTAGCTACTAAAGGAATTACAGGGTAATATTCTGTACCATAAGATAAGAACCTGAAGAAAGTATAAAGAATCAAACCCTTATTAAGCCTTATTAAAATCCCTAATTAGAGTCTTTTTGTGTAGGGACATTTTATCAACTGCACTATTGAGTACGTTATGAAACAAAGACAATCGAAACAAACTCTAGATTCAAACCCTGGTTAAAGAACTTAAGTTTCTACTACTCATCCTTTGCAAAACAAAAAAATCACTATCATTCATCCAATCGCCTGATATAGTGTGAATAACGGTCCCAAGCTAGATTCTAGACGTTTCGCGAAATTAGCATTCATACATTAACCATCTCAGTCAGAGTAAGGGTCTTAAAATAAGCACCAAAGAAAGAGGTATCGCCAATAGAGTTATTAGTTAATTTAAACCAAACTACCTAATCAGCAAATGATTATATCAATAATGCATTGGCACACTTTATTAAAGGGTGGATTTTAAACATCGAACAACTTTATTAGCGTAGTTTTCTTATTATTATAATTTTATTTATTTATTAAACACACCTACATCATGTAGGTAAGTAAGTAAAGTAAAAGTAAGGTAGGTAAGTAGGTATAAGTTATTAAAAGTTATGTATTTATGTTAAGTTATTATTAAGTTAAAATTTATATAAAATATAATTATTATACCGATAATTTTATGTAATATACAAGCAGTGCCACCCGAGCTTGGCTTTAACAGCTGTAACAGCTATAAATTTATTTGATGGGGTTGTTCTCGTCGATTCGGCGATTATTATTATGATGCAGTACATTAATTAGGACTAAGTTCCTCGTTTTGATTACTTGATAGTCAAAATTTAAAATCTTAAATAGTTTTTTTTTTTACTTTTATACATCAATTTAGTATTACACATATCTATTAGTTAGCACACACCGTTGCGTTATTATAGTGACATTTTTTCCTATTTTTCAATACGTAACAAATATTTATTTATTAATAAAATAATAAATATAAATAACGGCAAATAAATATGAAAAATAGCTTTCTAAAACATTTTTAAATATGTATTTGCTTCAATAAAATAATTACGTGACATGCAAAAACAGTGGTCTCTATGCAAATTAAACCAAAATTTGCAAAAATTCTCTATGCAAAAAATAAAAACTTTTTTTAATTGTTTATAAAACTTTGTGGCCTAACCATATAAATCCGCTTTTTGGAGAGACCTGCATTAGAAATAGGAGGTGTCTGTCTATTTTAACCAATATGTTACACTAAACCTCTTTTAATTTAAAACTGATCTCGACAAGTCTTAGAAGATGACTATCCTATACAATAATTTAAATTAAATAATATCTGAATAGTTATGATTTGTCAAGCAGGTTCAGAGCTATAATCAATAAGGAATCAATCCCTATATTAATTAGGAACAGATTTAGGAAGTATAAAACGTGTCTATTCTGATCTATTATGAGTAATTGTGAACTATTAGTAATGGTAGTTAAAAGTTTTATCACGATCCGCCAATTAGATTCTGAACTGTGAGCACTCAAAATTTAGTTTATACTACTCCTAATATTTTACGCTTATTATTATTATGTATATTATTTAAGACATAAAAGGTGTCTATTGTAACCATTATAAAGTCTAAATTTAACGTTAACTCAAGAACTATTGATTAGATTTAATCTGTCAGCAAATAACATTTTATTACACTTTATCCTTTTATTATTTTAGAACAGATATTGCTAAGTCATAAAACGAGTTCATTCTGACTCAGGTGGTCTAAGCAAAAAGTTTAGTCAAAATCCTTAAATCCGAGCTGTAAGCATTTAAAATTGTATGTATATACACTAAACCTAATTACTTGTTAATTGTTATGAATTGGTATAACTTCATGCTAGTTTTATTATCTTTCTTAAAGAACGAACTTACATAAATGCATTACAATTACCAAGTAACTACATTTATTTACGGCAAAATTTATTTATTTACATGTTCTGTTATCATTTATTGATATTTAATTTGTTTGCTTAAGAACTCTGAAATTGAGTAGAGAGGGGTGTCTAGTAAAACCATTTGGATTTTATAATCAAATTGCTTGGTATTTAATGCTCCTAACTAAAGAGGAAGGTGAAATATTTTTAGATCAACATAGTAAATATTGAGTCTAGCAGATTTAGTTCAACTATTCTTTGTTATAGATATTTTATCACACTGTCTAGATAATTTTTTTTACTAATATTTTTAACTAAGCTGTCCTGTATTTCGAGAGCGCAAGTCATTGTTTGATATATTAATAAAGTATTTATGAAAATAAAAAAATAAATAAATCTTGCTAACAAAATAAAGTATATGGATGAATAAGAAGTGGCTCTTTTATAAGAAAATTTTCACATAAAAGATATAAAGGGCTTCCAAAAATCCTAAATCTAAATATTAAAGATTGAATCAGCCACTCCACTTTGATTGAGTTGTTCTACTAAAAACTAATATTTTTTTAGCTTTAAAAATTTTAGCTTCCCAATATTCTGTTCCTTCTTTATGCTTCTATTGTTACAAAAAAAGTCACTAAAACAGAAATCTGATATTGTCATTGTTTTAAAAAAAAGTTTTTTGGGGATTTTTTTATTTCCTTTTCTCACATATTCGGTGTGTTAGCATTCATCTGTCGTTGTACATGTTGGACAGGGGATCATCATACATAAAAAGTTTTTTTTTTACTGAAAATGTCTCTAGCCTTGTTAAAACATCCCTCATTGTTTGTCCGTTTTTGTAAACTTTTCTCCATGTTATACAATTATATCAACACAAACACACAGGACATAAGTTTTCAATTTAAAATCAGAAAACAATACCTCACCCTTCCCTTCTGTTGTTTTAAACCATGTCTCCAAAAATGAAAAAGTTTAATCTAAAACTCTTATATTTTTTTAGAGCGTCCAATGGTTATTATTGTAAAATAAATATACAATGATGAAATAGAATAGGGTGTTTAATATAATTTTGGACCTGAGATATTAATAAATTTCGATAGACAAAAAATAAGTTTTATCTAAATTTGAACCAATTTTAAATTCCATATATTTTTTAATGAGTGTTTATTTAAATTTTAAGTTTTTTAAATTATTTTTTCTCATATTTTGTAACTATACAAGAATATTATATTAGAATACTAGATCCCTCAATAAAGATCGGTAATGCAAGGCTTAGCCTAGCTAAACAATATAAGGCCAATATTGTTACCAAAGCAGATCCTTATGTGTCGGTAGTCTATGTCTATGCTACTGTTAACCAGTGGTTAAAGTTAATAGTTATTACGATTAGTTTAATGGGGCGAAACCCGCTCATAACTTCTCGTTATTTAAAATTTGAATACAATATAAAAGATATATTAAAAAATATGAATATAATAAATAAAGAATAAAACACTACTACAATAAGAAAATACAATAAGGAATACAATAAATATGAAAGGTTTATAAGGTGGGTTTATTAACCCGCTCTGCCTCCGCAATGCTTTAAGACTGTATTGACGAGAAATACTTAAATATACTTCGCTTTCCCTGTTATTTTGCATAAATATATATATATATATATATATATATATATATATATATATATATATAATATATATATATATATATATATATATATATATATATATATGTATATATATATATATAATATATATATATATATATATATATATATATATATATATGTGTGTGTGTGTGTGTGTGTGTGTGTGTGTGTGTGTGTGTACCGGAGAAGTTTTTAATTTTGGAACAAAACGAGGGAATTTATTAGAGTCAATTTACGATTATCAACGTATGAAGATGGTTCTGGCAGTAATAAAGAAACGTCGGAATTTCAATTTTCATGCCAAAGCGTTCCCCACCGCAAATTTTTTAGACACCTAATAAACATCTATGGGTTAATTCCTTACCTACAATTTTTAAACATCAATGTTTCAAATAAACTTAAAGAGATTGTATTTAACGCTAGTTCAAGAAGCAATTGAAAAATAAGCTATTCTTTAATTGTTTCAAATAAACATCTATGCAAGGTTTTAAAACATCGATTGGCGAGAGGAATCCCTATAGATGTTTAATGTTTTTGGGTAGCGACCACAATTGACGAGAAAATTGAAAAACCTTATCGTTAACAGCATCTCAAAAGCAGCATAAAAACTATCGTTAGAAGCATCTAGAGACGTAGACAATCGTAAAGTTTACTTCAAAAATACCCTATTTTCCTTCTAAAATCGAACGCCTTCACTTTTTTTGAACTTCTAAATATATTTAAAGGGGCAGGCTACGCTTTTATTCCTTACCCCATACTTTATCTAGTATACCGCCACATGTTGTTTAAGTTTACATTAACAAGAATTACAAACTAAAAATGTGCAGAACAAGAAAAGAGTTTAAGGAAAGCTAGGTTTCTTTTAGTATTTGTACCAAACAAAGCAGTATAAAACAATACGTTTAAGCAATTTGTATTTTATAACAATACATCAATTACTTCCAGCTATTGCACCAAAAGAAACTACGACTATAATACCGAATAACTAATACTACGATGTAAATAATGGAACTACACAAACACTACAAGCGAAGCATGCATAATGCCAAAATAATGAAACTAATTTTTCTTCATTCAAAATAAACACAGTTTTCATTATAATATTTAAAAAATATCAAACAATAAAACATAATAATGTAGAAAAAGTTGTATTATTATGAAAATAAATTCTTTAACCAAAAAAAAAAAAAATAAAATAAAAATGTTCACAATATAATATGTAGATATAAATAAAAGAATAATAATATAAATATTAGAAAAAAAAACCTGTATAAAAGAATATAATATGTTGCTTCGCTTCATTTCTAAGCAATATATAAACAAAAAAAGAAAAAAGAAGCTTGCCATAGTTTTTTCTGCTATTCTAGTCAAGGGAAAACCTCCAACGAGATTTTTCTTACCCAAAGCCTATACCTTAGCCTAGGTCTTATATTTCCCAAGCAAGGGATGCTTGAGCATTAAATATTTCTTAGCTGAAGAAATGCTTTGAGATAAAGGCTTTCCTATATCTTATTTTTTACAAGCACTCTCCCTAACCCCTTCAACCCCTAAGCAAGCAATATTTTCTCTAGATTTCTCCTCCCACTAAATTTTATTTATTTATTTCAATGTTTTTTTTGTTCTTTTTTTTAGTATTTTATACTTATTTTATTTGACGAGTTTTAGCGAATTTTCAAAAACAAATCACTTTTGAGGCTGTTGGCATAATGATACAGTTATGCAAAATATACAGTTTGGAATATTTTCGCGCTGATCAACTAATCACGAATAAAACAGGCCAATAAAAATATACGTAAATCCATTTTTACTTTGATGCATTTCTTGTATTTTTTCCATCCATTTTATTTCACTATTTCTTTATCTCTATTCAATTTTTATTAAATCATTCAAAGATATATCTTTTATTGAAAATTCAATACAATTTTTAAGCTGAATTACATCAATAAATTAAATTTCAAAATGCCTAGTCTTTACTTTAAAAAAATATAAAATTAAAATAAATATCTACACAATATATAAAACAAATTATATATATTGTCATTAAACGCTTATAGTAGGGACTAATAACAAAATATTTTTAAATAAATAAAAAGAAAATGGAAATAGTAGAATTATAGATAAATAAAAGGAACACTGCAATAAATATAAAGGAATCCACTGGTCTGAGTTTTTCCTTACACCGTAGGTATACAGGAAAAGTAATGTGTTACCATTAAAAATTCGTAACAAGACAAAACAAATAAGGACTTCGAAGGGCCTCGAAGTAATTTCAGGTATTTCTTAGATATTAGGTATTTACAACCGATAGGGACTGGTTTCAGTTTAATAGTACCATCTCAAATACCGCAAGAAGCAAAAAACTTAATTATAACGTCAATCTCCAATGATAAAAAGAGGCCATCGGTCAATTTTAGACCAACGGCCAACGCGCCATAGCGATTCGTGCCGCCATTTGGCCACATAATTGTTGTGATATAGGACAACAATTCGACAAATTACTAGTTTACATAAGAGGCATACTGCCACAATATAAGCGAATTTTCAAATGTATTAGTCAATAAATGTAATGCTATTACATAATGTAATATATGTCAATCAAAGACAACAGAGTTAATGCTAGTAATAAAATGTAACTTCATGTTTTTGTTAACTATACATGTTAGTACATGTGTGAAAAATGTCAGCCCAATAAAAACATTTTTTGAAGATTTGTGATTTTTAAAATGATTGTGGGATCATTATTATGGGTTAATGACACATATTTCATAAACAATAAGGTTCAAGAGATTAACAAGGTTGATTTTTGTATCAAGTTTTATTTCGATCCGAGAATGCGTTCGAAGTTATCGTGCTCCACAGAAAAGTCTAGGAACTAAAATCTCGTACATAAATACATACATATGTACACACACACACACATACATATACACATATATATATAATATATATATAATATATATATATATATATACCGAATTTTCCGTCCCTACCTCTTCTCCCCTCCATAACCCTAACCTCATTTCCCTTCGAAAATTCGCTAAAAAGGAAGATTTCTTTTCCTATACAGTGGTATAGGAAAAATTGTATGTTCTTATAATAAATATAAGAACATACAATTTAATTAAAACGCATAACATTTTGCCTTAAATATTAAACAAATCAACTTTTTGTAAATTCTCCCAAATAGTTAAGGCATTGTTGTTAAGAAAGCGAAGCGAAGCTTTTTCATATCCCTCATCACTAGTCACTATAGCCAACTTTTTCATACAAATAAATTTTGTAAAAATATGTAATTATACCAAACATCATTTTCATTCCATGTAGAAACATAAAACAAAAATGATATTAAAACTATGTACATCGTAATAGTAATTTAAATAAAAGCCATACACACAGAATTATTTACCACTGAAATTACTTCCCAAAAAAACTTGACAATCATTATTATCACAACTTCTGAACGGAGCATAACATAGCAGCAGATGTTAGTTCACATACCATGTATAAAATAATTTACCATGTATTTTTTATTAATGTTACATCAAAAAGTGATATATTTCACGTACAATATTCTGTAAAACACAACTACCTCCTTTGTTTTAACCTGACATTCTCTCTCAGAATTGTTGACTTTTTTACTATTTACTTTTAAAATTGAACAATTTGTCTTTCAATTTAAGTAATAATAATTTTCCTCGAAAATCGTTATATAATTACTATACTTATTTTGTAATTATTTTTTTAGTTAAACTTAACTTAATGATATGTTTAAATATCATATATAATATCTATTTGACATTATTTGCTTAGCTAATGCAAAGCAATTTTTAGATCATGTTATAAAATTTGAGACAAGCTGTCAATCGACTAATTTTTGCTTCTATGTAAAGTGATGTAAACTTTACATTATTTATACGGTACAGGCGAGGGGGGGGGGCACAGTATTCTAACTCTAATAATGAAAAATATCGAATGATGAAGCATTTCCCCATATGCTGCACAGCACATTGCTGTTGTAACCAGGTGCTGTTGCACTTTGTTGTTCCTAGGAGTCTTTTGAACAAATATATAGTGTTAACTGCTAATATCACTATTATATACGAGAGCCAGATCTGAACAAATATGACTCAATTTGTACTGCTTTTAATCATTTGTTTGCTAAATTATGCCTTAAATGATGAGAAAACATAATCTGCTTGTCCAGAGTGGAGGCATTTATATGTTGCGCTCCCAAAAATTGTTGAAAATCGCACAAATTTAATGTTTTTTAAAAAAAAATAAGATTCAAATAAATAGAGCAATATTTATAATATTGTTATTTATAATATTAATTAATTTTTTTTGAAATCGAAAAGTTAAAAATCCAACGTTATGGCATTGGAACAACCACCAAAAAAATTGAGAATTTTTTCGGTGGTTCTTAAAAGTCAGCGAGGCTCTTTCAAAAAAAAATATGTTTGTTTTGAGCATTTTTAAGTCATTTGGCAGATGCTATATTTTTTGTAGTTATTCCATATTCATAAATAAATCTCTTATTTATTGCAAACTTTATCAGCCTAAAACACGTTATCTTCAAGTTTTGCACACGCATAACAGTGAACCACTTATTTCAAGAAACGTAAAATTTGTGCAACTTTTTAAAATTTTAAGCGTGCTCAATCATATGAAAGTCCCCACTTTGAAAACAAATTTCTCTTCCTCATTTAAGGTGTATTTTCAAGAAAAAATTTGGATAAAAGAAGTACAAAACTCTACACACATTTTTTCAGGTCCGGCTTTTGGACTATTACATGTTTTATTTTGTTTTTTATTATGTTTTTATTTTATTTTATAAGGCATATAGTGAATTAAAATTGAACAAGCATATAATAGCATATAAGCTATGTGCCATGGTACATTTCAAATAAATCACCCTGATTACTACGGAGCTCTAGTGATAAAATTGGTATCAACCCCCACCAAGTCAACCACTGGGGGTTAAAATACTTAATTATTTTTTGTAATCGTCTGGCATGTATCGTCTGGTAATCTGATTCCTAAAATGTGTTCTTCTACGGTAACTTTATAAAGTTAAATTGGAGCTTAACATTACATGAATCATGGCTGAAACTGTGTTATATCCTAGACACTTTGATCCCAACATCGCTGAATTCCGATAATTTTTCCCAGCCTTTATTTTTCCAATACAATGTTAATAGAAATAGATAAATTCTGGATTATCAGTAAGCTCATTTTTAATTATAAATAAGTAATAGTCCTAATGTATGCCAAACAATAACTTGAGAAAAATTTAGGGAATTTAACTACATTGGGTATAAAATTGTATGTGATGTTACTAAAATAATTAATGCCCCAATTTAACTTTTTAAAGTTAACGTAGAAAAACACTTTTGGTAATAAGATTACCAAATACATGCCAGACGATTACCAAACAAATAATTGGGTATTTAAACTTCCAGGAGTCAACTTAGGGGGGGTAGGTACCAAATTTATCGCGATAGCTCCACCCGAAGCTAAGTTAATCAAGATGATGTATTTGAAATATACCACCCTGTATAAATACTATTATTCCCCTACCTCGTATTAAGATAGCGAAACACAGTAAAAGCAAATCTCATATAATTGAAATGTTCCAGAACTATAAATTTAATAGAACAATTTTTTTAAGTTCTGCGGAAGACAGATTTTTTAATTTATTTTATGTATTTAATTTATTTTGCCAAAAATAAAGATGAAAAAATATAATATTTTTATTTTATATTTTGTCTATGTTTAGTTTATTGTTATTATTTTAGTTTACTTAAAACCGGGTAAAAATTGACCTTGGCATCCTTCTGAAGGAAAGGGAGTAAAAAATGAAAGATGGGTTTTTTCGTTTAAAAAATTAGAGGAAATTTTCTGAGTGTTCCGGACAGTACTCTACTTACAGCAAACAAGATTCAAAAGGAAAACAAGTTAAAAAATCTACCCTTTTTTGCTTTCTTAAAGCCAGAAGGAGAAAGATTTTTCTGGATAGTTTCCAGTATATTATTTTTAAATGTGGGATGGGGTGATTTAAAAAAAAAGAAAAAGGGGAAAATATTTTTGTTAATCTCCTCTGCAATTCTTTGCCCTCGAAAGTTTTTCATGATAAAATTAAGGAAATAATTGTTCAAATATTCGTTGAGGAAGGATCAATCTCGATATATATATATATATATATATATATATATATATATAATATATATTATATATATATATATATATATATTATATAATATATATATATATATATATATTATATATATATATATACGGGGCTATGCTCTCAGTTTTAATGAATTGAATTTGATGTAAAAAGGAATCACCTGCAGGAACCACCCGAGGCGGTTCCTGCAGGGCGAATACCCTGAAGGGCCGAAAAGCCCTGAAACGGGCATTATCATTATCATTATTATTATTATATATGAATAATAAGATTAAATTAAAGCACCAATATTGAGATTTGACCGTATCGATTCAATGAATGTTATGTAAATTATTGTCCGTCAAGAAGCTGCTTCCAGCAGATCCTTGAATTCAGCCAAATCAGCATTGGCTAATTTCAATACAGCTATATCTGAGAGAAAGTATTGGAGTTAGCTCTAATAAGTATTAATATAAAATGAATTAGTCTCTCGTGATACGACGATCAAAGGGTCTTTATAATTCAAAAATGAATTTAATATTCTAATTTAATATAACTTAAAATTGCAAATGAATTAATTTAATATTCTGTAACTCATTCAATTAATCAGAAGCAAACTTTTTAAAATTGTATATTATAATATTAATAAATTGTATAAAAATTAATTTTTAAAAAACCTAAATTTTTGTTTTATTTAATAAAATAGCTAAATAAATAGACATGATTGAATAAAATTTATTCTTAAAAAGTAAAAACAAAAAATTGGGCAGGAACAGTTTCACTCTAATGAAAGAAATTTAACAAAATGTAAAAAAAAAGAAAGAAAAAAAAAAACTAAATTAAGGGACAGAAATTTTGTCTACATTTATAACAGGGCCCTAAAATATTTATTTTTTCTACTGAATATATTTTTAGGGAAATATCATCGCAATCGGAAAAGCTCTACCTTGTATTTTTGTCCTAAATTTTTTTCAGGGGTTTCTAGTTAAGCAGAAAACGAAAGAGAAGCTTTAACCCATTTAATATTATTTTTTCCTTGGTTTAATAAATCATCTTATTCCTTTACTTTTTCTCTAAAACTTTTTACACTCCTCATTTCACTTAATTTTTCGGAGGGTCGTCCTAAAAGTTTAGGAATAAAAATAACAATTTTTTAACAACGTTTCCATTCATTGGTCGATTTTTTAACATATTATACATTTCCTAACTTCACTCTGAACTAAAACAAATATTGCTAACAAATTTGTTCACGATTTTTACTCTTCTGGAGGCCACTCTACTGATGACCCGTTGAGTTAATTCACACACTGGTAAGATCTCGGGAGACCAGTCCACAGTTCGTTCATAGGGTGTGATTACGTTCCGTCGACAATCACTCCGTTGACAGTCGACGGAATAATTTGTCGACGGTACGAACAGAGTTGTTGCGTCGACATATAATTCCATCGACAGATCACTGAGTCGGAAAATCGTTCCGTTGACGCAATGATTTGTCGACAAACTCAAATTATTTGTCGATGGAACAATTTGTCGACGCAACGATTTGTAGACGCTATGATTTGTCGACAAACTCAAATGATTTGTCGATGGAACAATTTGTCGACGCAACGATTTGTAGACGCTATGATTTGTCGTTGCTATGATTTGTCGACGAAACGATACGGAGCCGTCTATAATATATTTTTTCTAGTCCCACTAACAACAGTGGGACTAGTGCACAACTTGCTAACTCTCTAGTTAGCAACTATTTTTTAACAATCTTGTCAGTTAGTCTAGTCTCATCGTTATACTACTGTGTCCAGTCCAGTACAGCACATCAAAGAGAGATGCCGCTTGCAACCCCGAAGTTGGTGTACTGTGTATAAACCCTTCCTGTAGCCCTGACCTAAAAGGTAAAGTTCCGAAGATCACTAGGAGGCGTCTTCCAGAACTGAAAACAGCATCCTAATTGCCTACACTAATCGTGGGACCACAGACACCGCTAAATCCAGGTCTCCACTTTCAATACTCGGACTGTAGGGTCAGTATATCTTTCCGACCTTCCACAGGCCCGCACAACTTGAAACTAACAACGGAAACGTGGATTCAAACTTTTCTCGGACTAATTCCAATATTGCATTAGCTTAACGACCAAAGGAAATCACGTAAAACCTAGGGTGGGATGGCCAGCCTTGAATTCAATACCTTCCGAGAGATCGGTACAAGGGATAACCTTATATATTGTCCTCGGTATTGTTTACTAGTATCTGACATTATAAAAAGGAGTTTCAAATATTTAAATTTTCATCTTTTATAAATGTTTCAAATCTTCCTTCATGGATGGGCGTGGCATGCAATAGTAAAAAAGAAAATTCGTATTCATCCTCATTTAGAGCAGGGGCAATATTATTTTAGGGAAAAATGATATTAAACATTCTTAATGTGGAGTATGAGTGTAAATTTGCCAAGTTATATTTTATTATCATCATTATTTAAATTTTTATCGTATAACATTTATATTTAAAAAAAATGTTTTACAAAACTGCTCAACTGTTTATAAAAAAATAAGCTATTGAATTGAAATTGACCATTTCAATAGTTAAGAAATTGACAATTTCTTTCTATAAACACAAGTCTAAGAAATTCATTTGAATACAGCTGGCTTTTGTCGGATCACTTTTGTTTAGTAGCGTCCAGCAGGGTCAGTAGAGGGATGGGTGATTGATGGGGTAAAAAATGTCTGAGGATGTGAAAGCGAGGTGTTAGATGTACTAAAATATAAATTAGATATTTTTCAAATTCTAAGGACGAGCGAATCGATTAGTGAGTACTGAACCGAAATAATAAGCATGAGAACAGTGAATCCGGTTAAGTGATGATAAGTTCAGAGGTACCCTGTACTCAATTTTTTAACATTATCATCTGATACGATTAGCAAACATTTTGTTAAAACATCTTCGGAAACTCCCAAAAGTCGCTAGAAGTTTCGTAGACTGAAAAAATCTGAAAATGATCATTTCAGATCAATAAGAAATTTTTCTCAAAAATCAAGCTTATGTACTCCAAAAATGCAAAGAAACCCCCAGAACCTAGAGTGTATGAAAAATTATTTGTTATTAATGTTGTTATTAACATACTTTATGATGTCATCAAGCCTCAAAAAATAGGTGGAGTAGAGGAAATGATTTTTTTCGAGTTTGGTGTCCTACTGTACATTTATAAGACCGATTTCAGCTCTGGCCAAGAGTTCATCAAGGCCTAATTGCTGGCTGACAAACTTAAAATAACTATGAGCGGCCAGTTTTTATAAATACTTTTTACTACCTAACGACGTATACACACGCATATATATACATACATACATATATATATATATATATATATATATATATTATATATATATATATTATATATATATATACATATATGAATTACTACTGCAGCAATCACATTTCTGAATATATTTTATAATTTTGTCAGATGACAAGATCATTAACTAGCCCGATAATAAATTAAGGGCCAGAAATTTTAATCAGATGATGCGTATAAGATTGTTTGTATTTTAATTACAGATTGTATAGCTAAGTGTACCAGATTTTATTTTAAAAAAAAAAACAAGAATATTGTTTAAATAAAAATCTACAGAGCCATAATAGAACTAAGCTATATGTTAAGCTAACTACTATATGCAGGATTAAACAGTGCATTTGTTTCTATTTCTTTAATAAGAAGTAACAAAAATTAAACAGCTGTGACATGAAATATTTAAAAAGTTTTGTCGTCACAACTCCACTACTAATTTTGTAATTTTGAAGGTACAAGAGAATTTGATGAAAAAGATAACTAAGAAAATGTTAGAAAACTTAAGGAAAAGCTATAGTTTCATCGTCACAACTCTACTACTAAGCCCCTTTGCTTATTGCTTATACCCATTTCCCTAAATTTTGTGATTTTGAAGGTACATTAGAATTTAAATATGCACTATTTGATTATATATTTTAGTACAACTTAACTTCCCCTCAGACGGAATAGGGAAGTAAAATCTTCCACATGAATTAATTATGACACTGAAGCTGTTTCAAAACGAACGGCGAGATGATTCTTAAAAACATTAATTACTCCTTAGAGATCGTTTCTTTACTACGTTTTTTTAGAACACTAAACTATCTCCTGGGGTAAAAATACCCTACTTCATCTCAGAAAAATATGCTACTACCCCAAACTTGTCGTTTTTATACTTTTACAACAAACTTTTTTTGAGAAGCTAAAAAACTTCTTGGGGAAAAAAAAATGTCTGGAATTTTTCGGTTGTAAATTTTGTGTCCGTTGCTTTAATCGAAAATGCGATATTTTATGTGGTAAAACTTTTTTGTAACTTTGAGATTTGTTCAACGAGTTATAAAATTATATTATTTATGCACTAACACGATTTTTTATAGTCGTTATTTTTTTGACAAATTTATCAGTGAATATATAAAAAAAATTGTTTTTTAAATAAAAAAATACCCATACACAGACAGTAAACTGTTGATGTTTAGATGCTGATATAGTTCCGTTACTAATTGACAACACGTACATTATATTAACACTATTTACAACTACAGAAATTTAGTTCATCGACTTATGATCAATAAAATAAGTATCCACCTTAAGATATTAAATTACAGTATGTTTACAGTATTTTGCTTTATGATAATATATTGTTTTTTCTAGTTAATCTTTTGTGCAATTTTTGTAAATATGTTTCTTTTTTAAAATAATTTTTGTAATAATTGTTTTTTTGTATTTTTTAATGTATTTTTTTTCATAAATGTCAATTGGACCCCTGGTCTGTTTTTTATATTAATAAAAATAAAAATAAAAATAAAATACCACCAACAGATACCACTTCGTAAAAAGTATATTGAGCTCAATCAATTATCTAATATAAGTATTTGTTTACAGACACAATTCTTTTACTGTCAAAGAACGTACTTAGAAATCGGGTACGGGGTACCTCAAAACATTTCCTCATCACATCGGATTAGCTAAGCTCATCCTCCCAACTTTAGACTCGCTTCGCGCGTCCTTGAATTATATAAATCACTAAACTCATACTATAACACGTCTTCGAACTTGCTTCGCGCGTCCTCAAATAGTAAAATCATCCGTGGCATTCCTAACGGTCACCACTCCAGTTACTGACCACGCTCAGTAACTGCATTTAATTAACATTAAATGCTACTTAACATGTGTGTTTAAACAAAAAAATCGGGTAGGGGGTACCTCGGAACTTTTCCACGTTACATCGGATTCGCTTCACTCGTCTTCAGAAATACAGTTCCCCAAATTTATACTGCAACATGCCTTTTGACTCGCTTCGTTCGTCTTCAGATAGTAAATGCATCCGTATCATTCTCAGCGGTCGCACCCATACAGCACAGACCACCTCATACGCACGAACAAAAATCATAGTACGTTTCGTTTCATATACTTGACGTATTGAAACGAAACTTAGTGCACTTATTTATTAGGTAATAATATAAACTTGTACCAAATTTCAACTCAATTAGACCATTTTCCAATTTTTTTCAATTTAAAAAAAAAGTATACAAACTATTCGATAAAAATTGAACTAATGCTGATAATAAGACAAAACTTAGCACTTATGTTAGTCTTATACATGACTGCATGCGTGCCAAATCTCAATTCTATCACACGAGGAAAAGTAAAAATACCATTTAGGCAGTCATAAATTAGTTACCGCTGAATTTTATAAGTTGGTGCATATAAATTAAGTAACTGTACATTGAATACTGCCAATTCTATCATAATGTATACATATATATATATATATATATATATATATATATATATATATATATATATATATATATATATATATTATATATATATATATATATATATATATATATATATATATATTATATATATTATTGTGTGTGTGTGTGTGTGTGTGTGTGTGTGTGTGTGTGTGTGTGTGTGTGTGGTTGTGTGTGTAAATACACTAAAGACTTGCTTTCATAACATTAACTTTAAAACATAAATCACACTATTATACCGGCCTGTTGAGTAACATAATTTGACATATTCATAATGACATAATAATAAAATGAATAGCTTTATCTGCGATTCCCTTCCAAGACACCCCCCCCCCCCCCCTCTTTAAGGCTTGGACTAAAAAAATAAAAACAAGAGGGAGGCGCTTGAAAAAAATAGACCTAAGTATATTTTTCTCTGGCTTACATCCAAACACTTGTTAAATCTGCCAAGTTTCATTTTGTTTAAATGAGATTTTAAGTATTAGGTTATTTTCGTAAGTTGTACAATTAATAAGAAGAAAACAAATTATAAATGAATTAAGAAATGTAACAATAAATTAAGAGAATTTTACAACAAAGTAATTTGTGTTTTTTTTATAATTGAATCTAGAGACTGAAGTAATTATTAGAGTAATTAACGGGTACGGTACGGGGTACCTCGGATCTTTTCCTCACCACTGAAAGAAAAGATTATCTACGCTTATACTTACTACTTCGGTCTCGCTTCGCTCGTCCTCAGAATGTAAAAGAACAGAAAATGAAGGCTTTAACACGTATTCAAACTCGCATCACTCGGCCTAAGTCAGTAAATACATTTGTTTTATTACCTATGGCCACCTATCCAGGCACTGACCTTCTTCGATATATATATATATATATATATATATATATATATATATATATATATATATATATATATATATATATATATTATATATAAATATATATATATATATATATAATATATATATATATATATATATATATTATATATATATATATATATATATATATATATATATATATATAGACATATGTATACACACGAAATATGTCCTAATTAAAGTAATTAAATGTTAACTATATCCATTTTCAATATCGGGTAACGTTAGCTAAGCAGTAAAAGAGCGGATATTTTGAAGATGGGGTTGAGGCAATAATAAATATCAATAACATTAATAATCGTTTTTCAAGATCCATTAAGAATAGTTTACGACTTTTCAATTTTCCAAGAAGACGTCAGTAAGAGTGAACGAAATGGTAACTTACCAATTAACTACTATTTTCAAACAATATCTCAAATTTACTTAAAGAAATCAGTAAATTAATGTAACTTATTTAAACATTCTTTGCATAATAATTTCTTAAAACAAATATGACGCTTGTTGCCAAAACAAAATGGATTGAACTTTGGATCTTCTGAATTCTGAAAGCCAAATGCCAAGGATGAGAAACCGCCGAAGAGATAGTTTTCAAAGTCGATTATTCCATCTAGATCTGATTCAGACAAGTTTAACTTGAAAATCGAGTAAAATACTCGGTTTCATTTTAACTTCCAAACGGGTCCTTTTCTTTAAGTTACGTCTCAAGTCAACCAGCGGTTACAATTCTGTTTAAACTACGAAATAACCCAAAAGAGGAGATTTTACTCAACTATAAAGCATTAACTTGGAGATTTAGTTCAAAAGACATTCAAAAGTTGACAAGAAATGAAATTTCACGTTGTACATTTAATATAATTTTAAATACCTTGAACTTAAATAAGGAATAAGATATTTCTAAAAATAGTTTAAGAGCCTAATGAAAATTAGCATGTTAGGGATATGATTATATATACATTGAGCAATTATGCAATGTAAGCACTTCAGTTAACATGTCCGACGGAAGAAACACAAAGCATGTAAGCTGTCACAACCATATAAATTCACACAATAACCGTGTCACAACAATGCTACGTACTCATTAAATCCCTGACTGTAGAAATAAACATGGGTCAAATCAAAATTTAGGAGCCGTGTGGTTTTTAAATTGTATGCTTCCTCAGGCTGATAAACAAAAGTTGGTTCAATTGGAGGGTTTTAATGAGTTAGGTTATAGTCCGGCCTTGACGTCATTGCAGGAATAAATAAAGAATTTTCAATGTTAACCGCCAATACCGATTCCTGCAATGACGTCACATGTCATTCATAGAAAGTCAGGTTATAACCTACGAATGGATTTAGTTTCTTAAAATCAAATTGAATCACCTTATGTTAATTTCTAACATTTTAATGTTAGACCTTACACCTTCTCATTCTCATCACTTTTAAATCACCTTCTTAATTCTCATTACCTTTCTAAGGTAATTACAATTACCTGTCTTGAAATTTCTGAAACTTATGGTATAAAAGGTATTGTGGTATTCCTGGTATACTCCTGTTCTTCAGGAATAATAAAGAGTACAGATGAATAATAAAATAAATAAAATTATTGTTTTGTAAACAAATTGCTTTACCTGATTAGTTAAGATAATAAATACTGAAACGGTGCGCTGAATTATGAATGATATCGTACCTGAAACAAATCAAAATTGTTAATTAGAAAAGTGTATTTTAGTGTAGTTTTACAAATTTTGTGCACAGGTTCCATCTTCGTGCGATCCCATCTTTTTGCACTGACATTACATAGAATCCCATAAATGATCACACCATGTCCTTAGCTCATACTTTATCTTTTCTCGTTTCACATTAATTGAAAATTAATGTGATCTATGATTTTAAAATTTTATTATCTATGAAAAATCTATGATTTTTTATCGATCTAAATAAAAATCTAACGATTTTTATTGTAGTTCCTTTCTCTTACAAAAAAAACCCTTGCTGTTTTTATTTTTAATATCGCAGTCAATGGGGTTTTTAAAAATTAATCGCAAGATACATAAGTTCAGGATACATAGCAGAGTTAGCGAATGAGTCAAACAAGTTAATTTAAGGGCAAAGTATTGTGTAACATAT
>JACMZG010000022.1:25603790-25631290 GCA_018340805.1 Microvelia longipes
CATGGTTGTTGTCCTATATCAGTCCATATTAGTATTTTATACAAGTGGCATCATATAAATGCCACGATATAAGCGAATTTTCAAATGCTTACAATATGTTATATACGTCAATCGACAAAACTAAAAACTAATACTGATATTAAAATAATGAAATAGTACTGCTTATATTTGTTAAAAATACATAGTAGCACATGAGTATAAAATTGTAGCCCAATCTAAACACGTTTTATGCTTTTTTGAAATTATATGAGTTATTATCTGTGGGTTAATGACGTCAAACGTATTTCATTAAAAAAATACGGTTCGGAATATTAGGAAGGTTGATTTTTGCACCAATTTTCATATCGATCCAAGAAAACGTTCGAAAGTTATCATGTGCTATCTAAAAACAAAAATCTTGTACATACATACGGAGTACCTCAGAACTTATCCTCACCAAATTGGATTCGATAAAATCATCCTTACTACTTCAGACTCGCACTGATTGTACTCAAAATATGTAAATTTCATCATTCACATTGCAGAGGGTCTTCGGACTCGCTTCGCTCGTATTCAGCCAGTTCAAAATCTCTTTTATTGTCAGTTGTCACCTATTAAAATGTGCATATCAACGATTTTATCGCTTCATGTGCAGACAGACGACTATGCAAGCACACAGCTTAACCTCTGACAAAAACCGCTCTGTTCAAATCTCTGTTTCGGATATTTAGTGCAAACACAATAATGATTTTTACTTTTCCTCATTTTTACCGTAAAGTATACAGAAAAAGTATTGTTTAAAAAAATCCGAAACCGGGATGTCACCGGAATTATCCGTTTCAGGTGTTTTTAAGGCCTCCTAAATAATTTCCACAAATTTGTCTATGTAGAGTATGTAAGTGTGAGTATCACAGTGTACTTATGCTAGAGAGTTAAAAATTCATAAAACGGGGAAAAATCTTGCTACCAGTTAAGTATAAGACTAATAATATATGTGCCATGTTTTATCTCATTATCAGTTAATATATGTACCATGTTTTATCTCATTATCAGCATTAGTATCATTTTCATCAGACGACTTGTGTTCTTTTGTTAAAAAATCGGAAAATAATCAAATTGAGTTGAAATTTGGTATAAGTGTACACTTTTACGTAAAAAATAAGTGCAATAAGTTTCGCTTCAATACAAATATCCAAGATTTTACTTGAATAATAATTTTTGTTGAATCATAAACGTTAAGCAGCATCGAGCTTGGTCAATGCCTAGAAGAGTGGCCGCTGGGAATAAAACGGATGTATTTACTTTGTAAGGACGAGCTAGACGAGTCCTAAGATGTCTTATAGTATAAATTTAACAATTATTTTGGATATTCTGAGGACGAGCGAAGCGAATCCGAAGTAGGAAGGATGAGTGTAGCGAATCCGATGTGATAAGGAAAACTTCCGAGGCACCCCGTACCCGATTTTTCTATGTAGCTAAGGTTCAACTAAGGAAAATTTTAAAAAAATATGTAATTTGACGTGAACGGGATTAAAAAGCACAGAGCGCAATGAACTAGCGTTAAATTGAACAGTGAAATTAAGTCGAAAAATGCTATGCCATCTGATGTATCAAATTTTAAGTAGCAGTAACATAAAAAGCAAATTTAAACTAAAAACTTCACTCAAATCATTAAAAGATAAAATTGGCCCTCAACCAAATTGCAATTGGAATCAGGACCATGTTACAAGAAACTCAGTGCCAAAAAGTTTCTTTTGTGAAGAATTTTTAGTTAAAACTCCTCTTTAGAGGTATTAGGAGAACAAAAGGAGAAAGGGTAATAAATGAAATTCGTTAACATAGAAATATTTTTTAAAGGTAAACATCAAAAATAAATTGGTTAGAAAAAAACTTAAAAGCTTAAAACTTGAGGAAAATATATGTAACAATAACCAGGTTTGTAGCGAATTTATTTTTTCTTAAGAGAACGGATAAGTAAAAAAAGTAAATAAAGAACCAAATAATGTAAACAGCATAAACGAGAGCTCTTTTTACTTAAAGGTTTTTTTAAAAAAATGTAATCTCATTTAATTGAATTCATGACTAGTTTAAATGATTTTCTAGACAAGGTATTTTGTCTTTAAAAATAGAAAAGTACAATTTTTACTTTTCCTCACTTACTAAAGTAGGTATAAGGAAAAGTATTGTGTTCACCCTAAAAATCTGAAACCAGGGTTTCACCATAAGTATCCGTTACAGGCATTTTCATGACGCTCTAAGTAGTTTTCAGCATGATGTTTGTTTCTGTATTTGTGTCACGCTCAATTCCTGCAGTTTAAAAATTTTTTAGCCAAGTTACAAAAACTTGGCCAAAAAATTAAACTTTATGTCTTGGAAGATGCAATTTTTTAAGACTACAATAATCTATTTTGGTGAGTTATCAAAAATTTAAAAAAATCGTTAAAAATCGTTCGTAAAAAAAGCAGACCGTTCGAGTTGACGGACATAAATGGATAGACAAATCGATGGACAATCAATCCACAAAGTTTCATTTTGATATTAGAAGCTATTTTAAAAATATTTACTATTACATTTTGAAACTTTAATATTCTTACTGCTTTTTGAAGTTGGTCAAGTATTGTTAGATATCAGCTAAACTAATTATAAATCAATAGTGAAAATTTCATTGCTATTAAAATTTTAGTTAGTAAGTTGTTCACGAACATTTTTATTTTCTTAGTGTGATATCTAAAACAATATGAAAAATGCATTTGTCTAAATCACGTTGTTTGAAAAAAAAATAAAAAAAATACTGTAAAAAACTAGGCAGCCAAGACTGATCACGAATGAATTCGTGAACATTATATCAATTTATAACCCGTATTATTTTATTGGGTGCTTATCTACTGTATTATTTTATTGAGTAACTATCTACCATATTATTTTATTGAGTGCCTATGTACTGTATAATTTTATCAAGTGCCTATCTACTGTATTATTTTATTGAGTGCCTATCTACTGTAAAAGTTTATTGAGTGCCTATCTACTGTATTATATTATTGAGTGCCTATTTACTGTATTATTTTATTGAGTGCCTATCTACCGTGTACTATTTTATTAAGTGACAATCTACCGTATTATATTTCTAAACTTTAATTAACCTAAGGCTATTACAGCCAAGATACTTGGTTACCCAATAATTCTGAGGTCGAGCGCAGCGAGACCGAAGTAATATCACCTTAAGTTTCAAATAAAAATGACATTATGAGGACGAGCAAAGCGAGTCCGAAGTCATAGCACATTAGACTTGGATAATCATAACAATCTGAGGACAAGGGAAGCGAATCTCAAGTCATAACACCCTAAGATTCTGACAGCCAGTGTATTCTGAGCTCGAACGCAGCGAGACCGAAGTAATACCACCTTAAGCTTTGTATAATCAATACATACTCAGGATGAGCCAAGGGAGTACAAAGTTGTGAGGAAAAGTACCGAGGTACGCTTGAACCCGATTTTTCTTAGTAATGTTAAAAATCTCTTTTTTCTGTAACTGGATTTTAAATATGTGTCAAATACATAAATAGACATTGCTTTCATGAAGAGTATATTAAAAAAAGCCAATACGATTTTTTATGATCAAAATTGAATTTAAAATTAAAAGCAAAAGTCATTTTACTGGACGTAGAGAGCATTTCTGAAAGTCTAGACTATATTTTCTCAATTTTTTAAGTATTCAATGTTAATTGAATCTGAATTCTTCCACCTGGTATATTTAAATTAAGTACAGTTATTTCCATGATCAATGACTTGAAACAAATAAATTAAATTATTTGTATAGTTATAATTACATACATCCATACAATACAAGCCTGAGACAATACTTAAAAGAAAACTCCTTTAAAAATACACAACAAATTGAGCATATTGATCAAATTCAATGACAAGGTAAACTAAGTTATACTAATCGGTAAAGCTTCAAACTCGGTAAAATTCCCAAATTATATTAACAATTAATTGAAACAAAACAATTATTAACACTCATAGTAATAAGTGGAATAGAGAATCAATTAAAATATTGATCCCTCACCCGGTTTCACTGAGGGTTAGGAAATATAATAATTAAATCGAACTTTGATAGGGGGGACACAAATCTCTCAGCTTTGATTTGAAACAATAATATTCATTACAACGTAAATTCCATCACGAACTAACCAAAACCGCTAGTAATGCGATTAATTAATATCCAGCACCTAAAATTACTCACAGGTCCAAACCTAGAGCTGTTGTTGGAGAGAGAAACATATAAAATCTACCCTTTTGAATAGAAGTTACTGAAGTTATTTTTTTTTTAATTTCAGCGAATTTTTATAGTGAAAATAAAGTTTATAAGGTTGTTTGAATAATATATATATATATATATATATATATATATATATATATATATATTATAATATAATAATATATATAATATATTATATATATATATATATATATATATATATATATTATATATATATATATATATATATATATATATATATATATATTTGGTGTGTGTGTCTATGTATGTATGGATGCAAGAGTTTATATTCTTGCATACGGCGAATTTTAACTCTCAAAGGCTTTTTCAAATTAAAACGAAACTTGGCATATAGCGAGATGTTTCAAAAGTTACAAGGATTATTGTTTCTAAACAAAAATATGACGCCATTAAACCATGTTACGACGTAATAAAACATTGAATCTTAAAATGGCTTTAAATTATAGGTAAAAATATTCAAGTAGATGGCTAAATCAATTGAGACAGGTTTCAGCTCAAACGGACCATACTATAAGGGGCACATTGTTGTAAATACGGGCCGAAGTACCGTATTTCAGTTTAAACTTTATTAGGTAAATTCTCTACCTCGTAATATACTGTATGTATATGTGCACTGCAGTATACTGTATTTATACTCTCAAATGCTAATCCAATTTCAATAAAACTTGGCACAATATATAATATATTATATATAATATATATATATTATATAATATATATATATATATATATTTATTATTATTATATAACACGTTGTGTTATTTAAGTTATACGGTACGCGTCACGTAACAAACGGTGTCCACGTACTTCCGCCGACATATACGCAAATACTAATATTTCCACGATATCAGAGGTTTGTGGGGGGCCGAAACGAGGGCAATGTATGAAAAATTCTGGCGCGGTGGTCCGCATGTCGGCCGAATTTCCTTTGGATGCGTGTTTCCGTGCCTTTTACATTATATAAGTTTTACAACTAGTAAATAATAAATTCCGGCGCGGTGGTCCGCTGTCGGCGAATTTCATTTAGAATGCGTGTTTCCGTGCTAACAACCCATATCTTGCTTATGCAAGAACCATGCCCATTGCGTGGTTCCGGTTCATGCTGTCAAGCACTGCTCGTAACTCATTTTGTCTGTATTTTCCAAAGGAAATGCGCATTAATTATCTAGTTGGTTGTACAAAACTATGCCTCTAAATTAGAAGTACGCACTATTATTGCACTAGTTTAAAGCTTAGTTACTTATCTTTAAGCTTAGTCAGTTATCTTTAAAGTTTTAGCGCATTTCCTTTGGAAAATACAGACAAAATGAGTTACGAGCAGTGCTTGACAGCATGACCGGAACCACGCAATGGGCATGGTTCTTGCATAAGCAAGATATGGGTTGTTTAGCACGGAAACACGCATTTCTAAATGAAATTCGCCCGACAGCGGACCACCGCGCCGGAATTATTTTTTTAGTAGTTGTAAACTTATATAATGTAAAAGGCACGGAAACACGCATCCAAAGGAATTCGCCCGACATGCGACCCACCGCGCCCAATTTATTTTCTAGTTGTAAACTTATATTAGGTTAAAAAATAAAAAATTATTGTCCCTACTAGGATTTGAACCCAGGTACTCTGGGTGAGTGCTCGCATCCAAAGGAAATTCGCCCGACATGCGATCACCGCGCCAGTATTATTTTCTAGTTGTAAACTTTTATTAAGTAAAAAAAACGATAAAAATTATCGACCCTTCCAGGATGTGAACCCAGGTACTCTGGGTTTGAGTGGTCGTATTGGACTCCGGACCAATGGCATTCAACTCAGAGGCCCAAAAACACATTGAAAACGACACCCTTCTCGAAATTTAATTTTCAACAAGTGGTCGTATCGACTTCGGATCGGTTTTCATTCGATTCAGCGTATCAAAAACATAACTATTGACCTTTTTCGCGGCAAAAATATTAACCCTGAATTTAGCTGATTTTTTTGAAAATTTCGCTGACTCATCAAACCGGGTTAATGACGTCACAAAAACCTGGTTTTTCAATAGGGTTCGTGTCCTTCCGAAGGTTGATTTTTGCACCAAGTTTGGTTAAAAATATTAATCCGTTCGAAGGATAGAGTGTTTACAAGAAAGTGTCTAGAAATATATTATAAATTATATATATATATATATATATATATATATATATATATATATATATATATTATATATATCTTATATATATATATATATATATATATATATATATATATATATATATATATATATATATATATATATATATATATAATATTATATATATATATATATTATATATATATAAAGTCTCACGAAACATTTTTTTTCGTCATTAGGGACCTCTAATGACCTTTAGCGAATTTTTTCCCAAAGGAAATTCGCTAAAAATGGGTTTTAATTTTTATATAACAATCCTTTCTCCTCCTTAAAAGTCAACGGGATACAAAGTTAATTAATCGCAATTTAACATTTGTATATCAAGTCAACAATGTGATAAAGCACTTATTGAAACGTGTTGGGAATCTATAGAAGTTTAATTAACTTGACGACAGAACGTAAATGAAAGGATACTTAGATTAGACCGGCTATAATGGAACGTTATGATCCATCTAATCAAGTTGCTCTTGCACAATGTCAACTTAAAGTTTAATTGAAGTCATCTCTAGATATTGTAAGGCTTTCTAAACCAGTCATTGGAGTAAAATCAAAATTAAGTTCCTACAAACTGCAACAGAGTTTACAAGAAGTTTGAAGTTACTTGATAAGCCACCCTGTCACGGTACTTTTCGAAATTTTAAGTATAATTGTCTAATTTAATATAATAATAAATTTTATTTAATAATAATTTTTTTTATATTAATATAAATAATTTAATAATAATTTTTATATTAATATAATAATTTAATAAAATTTTCCAATCTAAAGTTAACAGGGTTACTTCGGCATGTTTGATTTAAATCACGTTAAGCATAAAATTAGCCAAAAAAAATCCCAAGTTTTAGACAAGACCAATAAATGTATGCTCTAGGGCAGGATCAAAACAAGACAAGAGTGTTTTCTAGTAACGGTTAAACTACTATTTTAGTTTAGTTTGTTTTAGAGGAAATAGGAGCAATACCTTGCTCCTATATAAAAACTTAATAAAACATGCTCTGGTCCATCCACCTTTTTAACAATTTTTAGAATAAGTTATAGTGACCAGGGATGGGGGAACGTAATTTCAGTTAATTGGAGTTAATTGGTCTTTAGCGGACATTGAAAAGTCAAATCTGGTCCGCGAGGTTCCACAGGTGGGGAATCCCCGATTTAGAGAGTGAAATAATAGATCAAGATATTAAATCATTCAAAGTAATATTAATAAGACCACAGGAGACTTTATGAAGCTGTTATAAATTCTTTATTTTAAAATAACATTACTTCACTGAACATTTTTGACTATAAAGTGGTATCTTAATAGTCTAAAAGCACCTAATTATAGACTATAAAATGTATATTTATAGTCTAAATATACAACATTGTGTAATTTTAATCATTAAAATAAGGTGATTTAGATTTAACACTTTTATTACCTGACAAGATAGAGGAGGAAAAATACCGAAAATGTTGCAAAAATATGACCCTTTTTGTACGTAGAGGGACTAGGGTAAAAAGTAGGTCACTAATGCCAAGAGCAACGAACCCTAAGTTTAATCTCGTTCACTGAGGGTAGATTTTACCCCATTATATTGCATTATTTTTCCTCTTCATCAAATACCACCCACTATCCTACATTACCCCCTCTACATTACGCTCTTAATGTTAAATACGTATCGTCAGGTTGAATAAACCAAAACAAACTAAATTTAACAAATACAATTGTTTAGGTTTATTTAACAACGGAACGAATAGAACAGCTTTAAAATATGAAACAATGGGGGTATTAAACTGTTTTAGTTCCCAAAGGCAATAATGAATGTTCCCAAAAGGAGAGGTTTTTAATAAAGGGGATGTGTCAAAAGGGATCATAAAATCATACACTATACCCTGCATTCCTTTGATCGTAATTTGACCCCAAGTTGTTTATTAATAAAAATAGGGCACAGGTAAACTCGGAATATATATATATATATAATATATATATATATAATATATATATATATTATATATATATTATATTTCTTATCATCATCATCATCAATCAATGCTGCAATAACTATATGATGAAACAAAAACGGTAGATATACTTGCCGTGTTCAAAAGAAACTTATTATACTAATTTATTACATAAAAAGATATACTAGAATTAAATTTCAACCCAATCAAACCATTTTTCAATTTTGAATTTTCCTCATTTATATACCGTAGGTAAGAAATATAGAAATATATAGAAAAATATAATAAATATATAAACAATAAAAATATGGAAAAAAGAAATATGTAGTATTGTGTTGGCAAAAATTCCGAAACCGGGATGTCACAGGAATTATCTCTTTTAGGCGTCCTGTGTTTTTAAGGCATCCTGAGTGGTTTTTGCAAAGTTGTCTGTATGTATGTGTGTGTTGTCATCGTAGCTCCCAGTATATTTATGCTAGAGAGTTGAAACTTTGTACAACAATCAGTCTACCGCTGTAGTTGTGCTATTCGGAAAAACAATTTTACAACGTTATTAACCCGCAATGATGACTCAGAGAAAGTTTCGAAAAATCATAAAACGCGGAAAAATGATGCGATCCGATTGAAATTTAGCAAGCATGTAGCTATGTATAAGATTAAGACTTTTGAGACTCAAAAGTATGAGAATGAGTTTGAGTATGAGACTCAAAAGTATGAGTATAAGTAAGAGACTCAAAAGTATGAGTTTGAGCTAGAGACTCAAAAGTATGAGTATGAGTTTGAGATTCAAAAGTATGAGTTGGAAGTTTTAACTCTTTAGCATAAATATACTAGAGTTTTTTTCCTCTTTCTACATTTATAAATGAGGAAAAGGGGAAAAATTACATTTTAATCATTTTTAAGCTAAAACTTTTTATTTTTATTTAGCGTCTTTTGGTAAATCTTATTTCTATTAATACTTGATGTTTTATTAGAAATGACAATTTGTTTCAAACGTCATACATCATAAGTGACACGTCATCGATATTAGGGTTTCTAAGTAGTTTATGTTATACTGTTAAGGTTATAACCCCTCGTTAGGTTTCACTTGAATGCCCATCCAATAGAAAGTTAAAGTTTTAACAACATATGATTGATTCTATTGATTTTAATTAGTAAATCAATTAATCAGCTGGAAAATTCACCCGTCCTTACTCGTCTGTAACCTTTGAACAACCCAACTACACACACACAGAATCTAATATACGGACACACTCGTATAAAATATACGAGTGTTTATTATTATTTATTTAGTAGTAGTTATATTGATTAAACAAAACAGACATTTTCAATTAGTTATATTAAGGAGGAATTGATGGATCTTTTAAGTTGGAAGATCTATAGATCAGACGCAATTAAGAACACCGAATAAAAGAACACAGTAGTAAAGATGTAATTAACGTTAAAAATTATTTTCTCTAAGGAAACCCCGTCTAAAAAGGGGCGAAATAAACCATTTGTCTTGATAGCTATTTTATTTATTAAAGTACATTTATAGGTGCTACCCATGAAGAGTAACTAATTATTATATGTAGCTTAAATTATTAAATTGAGCATTTCCAATAAATATTGAGAAAGAAATTAAAATACAAGTAGAAAAACTAATGCTCATACTACTAATCATAAACCAAAAAATAAAAATGGTTTGAGAGCATTAGATGGTAAGCAGAAAATTGGGTTTTAAGCAAAAAAGCAAGCATTCTAAAGGTCATTCGCTTGGCATACGGATTTCCGGGACAGAATTTATTCTACACGGTATATGTGTGTATAGTATGGTCCCTAGATAAAACCTTTTAACGAATTTCTTTTGGAAAAAATGCGCTAATGGGATTCAAGGATGTCATGGGGGGATTCGAACCTCGGACCATGACACAAATCCGTTTTTAAGACCCTTGATCACCAAAAAATACGTTATGCGAAATTTAAATCCGTAAAATTTAGAGCTAATATGCACCGCGAAAAAAGGTCCTTATTTATGTTTTTAGGACACTGAATTGAAGACTACTATGACCAAAAAGTCGAAAAAAATCAAAATTACAGACGATGTGAAATAAAAATAAATTTCGAATAGCATGTCGTTTTCAATGTTTTTTGGGGACGCTAAATCGAATATAACCGGTCCGGAGTCAATATAACCACATAAAGTGACTAAAACGTTGAAGGTATAAGTTTGCATTACTAACATAATATAATTATCCGCATTTTCTTCCAAAAAGAGAGTTAGTGCTCGATAATTGAGTGACTGCTTAAGTTATAAACCATAAAACGGAAGCTTAAACAAGAAATGGATTTTTAGGACGGAACACGCGCATTCCAAAGGAAATTTACCTGGCACGCGGACCACCGCGCCAGTAGTTTTATAGTCTCAGAAAAAAATAAATGTTCCTATCAAAATATTTGAATCAACATCTAAATCATTAAAAACTAAAGATGTGTCATAAAACTTAAATTGAAATTCGCACAAAAAATTACCAACAATAAATTTGAAACGTACAATTTACTGAATTAAATAAAATGTCAGAAGCTTATAAATCTTTCTCTATTTACTAAATTCAATAAACTAATATTACGGTTCGGTTGGAAGGAAGACCTCGATAAATTTATATTGAAGACAAAAGAGAATATATTGAAAATTCAAACAAAACTAAAGGTCTTTTGAAATTTGGGTCAAAGTTTGTCTTGGAGTTACGATTTAACAGAATCTTCCTCCTCCCCCTCTCTCTACCTCTTGCCCAGCAGTATGTAAATCAACCTTCTTTATAGACTATTACAATAATCCCTTAGAAGATTTGACTTGAAATTTTCAAGTTAGTTGTAAGCTTCATGTTCGGACAAGAATAGTAAGAGATATGTTTTGTACGTCACAGAATAGAACTTTAAAAAATAAAACCAAACTATAAATAATTCAGTTTCAAGCAATTAAAAGTAATTAAATTCACCTTATTATAATTTAAAACAGAATATAAATTTGCCGACATACATAAATAATAAATTTGTCTATATATTTGAGTTTAAAGAAAATTGTAGCATAAATTTATGTCACGTGAAATTGACCGGATTGTTTGTTCTTTTAACTGTTTCGTCCAATTTTCATTAGTCGTATAAAATACACTAATCAGAATAGAATTCGTTTAAAACCAAGATACCCGCAATAAAATCGACCTGTCAACTATAAGAGAGAGAGCGAGAGTGTTGATAGTAGAGTGATCTTCCATTGTTGGAAAAGAGGGAACAAAATGGAAAAGGAAGTGGGTGTCACAGAAAGAAATCTCACTACTTTATATTTCTGAAAGGATGTAATAAGTTTCTTAAAAAAACAAACGGAATCGCCGACATTGCGACGTAGATAAACTTAGTGACTTTCGACAATTCCAGGAAGATACCAAAATTAGTTTTCACTCTTTGATATGAAATTCTTAGAAGCTTTTTAATAAGAACTAAAATTTTAGTATCTCGTGAGTATATTAAATTATTATTACTCTTGGATTATTCAGGAATATTTTGAAACTAACTTAGGAACTTCGAAATTCCCAGTAAAACATCCATGATGGTTTTTCATTTCATCACGCTATCACCCAATCACACTCAAATTTAAAATCTCACCAAATCCAAAAATGTCCTGGCATTACATTTACTTTTCCTTATTTATACGGTAGGTAAATGGAAAAAGTATTGTGCTTGCAAAAAAAAAACGAAACCGGGATGTCACCGGAATTATCCGTTACATACATTTTCAATGCGACCATTATATCCATGATTTTTGTTGGGTCATAAAAGTTAAGCAACATTGAGCGTGGTCAGTGCTGTATTGGTGACCGCTGTAAATGAAAAGGATGCATTTACTGTCTGAGGACGAGCAAAGCGAGTACGAAGCAGGAAGGATGAGCGAAGCGAATCCGATGTGATAAAGAAAAGTTCTGAAGTACCCCGTTCCCAATTTTTTTTCAATTATTATTTTATATAAAATACAAAATGTGCAAGCATTATTGGTCTGGAATAGTTTATTATTGCTTAATATTATAATAGTAATTGTATAATATTATTTTGCTTGTTGTCCAAGTTAGGGGTCATAATGTTAACGTTATGAAAAATTCGATTTGCTCATCCTATATAATGTTAACAAGCAACATGGCTGTAAACCAATATTTATTGCTGTGGTAATTTATTATTGCCTCATTTCGTTCATTAACAAGTTTCTAAAGGAGTGAAATCTTCCTTAAAACTGAGTTACAAAAAAAGAAAACAACACTCTTCCCCCTGCTTGCCAGATTTGTCCCGTTTAATCGGGTTAAATCTGGCAACTTTATGTCAATGAGAGCATTCTAAATCTTAAATTGTGCTTAAAAAAGCAGTAAGGGTCCAGGATATATACTTATTCCAGAATTATGAAAACAAGAAGCCTGCCGCCTCTTTGCCGCGTCGGCGGTGGGGGCCGGTGCGCGGCTACATGGTTATTGTACTTTATCAGGTCGTCATATTACTGGTTTGTATAAGTGGCATACTGCCACGATATAAGCGAATTTTCAAATGTATTAGTGAAAAAGCTTGATTTGTTTACATTGTGTCAATTAATGACATGATGTTTTGTTTGACATTTATATGTCAATCAATAAAACCAGAACTAATACTAATGATAAAACGGAACTTCATATCTTGTGACATAGTAGTATATTTGTAAAATATTTGAGCCCAATCTAAACACTGGAAGATTTGTGATTTTTGAAATGTTCGCAGTCATTTGGTGGTTTATTGACGTCACTCATACTTTATAAACAATAGGGTTCACAACACTAAGTTTATTTCGATTTAAGAACGCGTTCAAAAGTTATCGGGTCCTAACGGACATACAAATCTCGTATATACATACACACACACACACATACATATGTATATATATATATATATATATAATATATATATATATATTATATATATATATATATATTCTGGATCAGAGAGACCCCCTCTTCCAAAACATCTACATCCCCCCTTACCTCCCTCCAAGACCCAAATCTTATAATCTCATTTTTCTTTGAAAATTCGCTAAAAAATTAACCAGACCGTACGGCCTTAAATCCCACAAAAACTTTAGGTCAGGCTGAATAACCTCAAAGAAGGCAAAAATCTGCTTTCCCTTATTATTTTCAGCAGGGCCTCCCCCTAGAAACTGCCCTGCATTAACTTATTTTTAAATAATTTAAATTTGAGATAAGGAAGGTTCTAAAGCAAGCAACCTATTGTGTTTAACCGATAATTTAAAAAAATGAAAAAAAAAACTTTATTAATTACCAGTACTATCCATAGCACTGCTATGCACTTAACAAGCAATTTTCCTTTTTTCTTCTAAGAATGGGAAAGCATATAATGGGAAAACGTGGCACTTCATTTTAACAAATATTGCATGTTTTTCTTATAATTGAAAAACCTAATAAGTGTATGTAAACATGCAGATTTAAACCCTATTTTTACTTCTAGGGATAAATGAGGGGTAAAGAATTTTCTACAGAGCTTATAAAGCTATAGAGGGAGCTCTAATCCTTTCCATGAAGTTATGAGTACTCTTTACTCTCTTTAGCCGAGTTAACCAGATTATAACCCTCCCTCGGACAGCCCGCTCTAATGTGGATTAACTTTATAAGCCCTGGACAGGAGATTCAACTCATTAAGCCGCTGTAAAACTCTTATAAGGGCTTGGAGTATGTAGAATTTTTAAAACCTATGAATTTTATTAAGGTTGTTTTTTTTAAAGGAGAGTCTGAGACTATTTGTTCTGATTATTTAACAACGCGTGGCACTGTGTGTGTGAATGAGTTCAGATCTTAAGTAAGCACCCAATCAAGTAATTTCTTATAAAAGCAAAGATTAATAACTAGAAAGAACATACCTAATCTCAATACATTGAGATGCTCGCAAATTTGTTTGAATTTCTTAGTGGCTCTGTGTAACCTACTCTTAGAATGAGTTCAGGATATAATAAATTACTGGTAACTGGCTTTTCACAAATTGTTTCCGTTTTGTTAGCGAATTTGCTTTGAAAAAAAAACACGAATGGGGGAGGGGCGGCGGAAAAGCTCGGAATCCGTTTCAGAGGTCTCCGTTCGATTATAATAATAACCAAAGCAGTTCAAAAATTTTTTGGTATACCAAAATTCAACTGATAGGGCCTCTCTAGTTTTAATACCTCTATGCTTATAAGTAATGACCATTTATTATACAACATCAATCAGTAAATCGATAGAGAGTACTGTAGAAAATAATATCTTTTATAATATCTTTATCGGACATCGCTCAGGCTCGGAACCACAGGCAGTGGCGGACAGAGCCAAAAAGGCCCGTGAAGGGTTTGCCCTAAAAGGGCCCAAACCTATATCTCAAGGGGCCCAATATGGAGGGGGGGGGTCCAATATTACTTCTCAAATAGAGGGATCTACTTTTTGAATTAGAGTAGAATTTATGATCAAAGCAAGCTTAATTTAATTTTAATTTAATAAAAGTAAATCAAATGAAATTATTTTAAATAAATGAATTAAAATAAACTTAAGTAAAATATAAATAAACTTAAATAAAACTTAAGTTTATTACTTTAAATGTAATATTTCATTAAACAATTTTGTGTTCAATCTTTGGGGCCCTTTTCTGCTGCTTAAGGGACCTGATTAAGCTTCATCAGGGCCTTGAAGCAAAAATATGTAGAGCATTTGAGCCCTGATTAAGTATGCTAGGACTTTAGAGCCTACATTAAAGTATTGGCTTATTACTCTGGTGTTATGAATATATTACATAATTATAATATATAAATATTTTTAAATATTAAAAGCTTAAAAAAATTCATTCATTTTTTTAATGATTTTTTTTAAGTTTATTTAGCTGAGGGCCTAAGGGGAGCCGTTACCCTTGTCCTCACTGGCCAGTCCGCCTCTGATCACAGGCTTAACGCCCCTTTCGAACGACAGCACACCAGGATTTCCATACTTTGCATGAAAATCCTAAAAGCTCGGACCGGTATCGAAGCCTGACAGTCTGGGTAGCAGACATACTAACCATTACACTACCTTCACCCTCTGCCTTCTACCGAAATATTAAAAATATTTTACAATCCTTAAAATAACATTATATACATTTATACACACCCCAAGCTATAGTTTGAAATTATTGCTACGTCTACAAAAGGATTCTTCTTAAGGTTCATCCTTATAATCCAAATCAAGAACAAGAGGTTCACTCCCCGTTTACACGGAGAATTTTACTGAACTTCTGGAATTTTACTGAAATTTTACTGAGTTCACCCAAGGGTTAAATCCCTCGAGTAAACATAGTTTACTTATACTATTCATTAATTAGTAATTAATTAAATTTAAAACTGTCAAAAAACAACTAATAAGATGCTAATAACAACTAAGGTCGAAAATGCTTTGACTGACCAATCCATATTCGACCTTAAAAAACCAAAGTATTAATAGGTTTAGGAGTAAATCTTCTGTTGATTTAATTGAATTAGTTGCATTTAGAACTAAATTTTAGAGCAATTTATAAGTTTGAGTTAGACTTATTCCAATGATATACAAACAAATCAAACCTTACTTATACCTGGGTAATATTTTTTTAGTACCCTTGATCTAAAATTTTAGTACGTATAATTAATATTATTGGTAGTGGCAAAAATGTTATTAATTGTAAGTTAAAAAAATCAAGGGTACGAGGTACCTCAGAACTTTTCCACATCACATCGGATTCGCAACGCTCATCCTCATAGATTAAGACTCACTTCACTCGTCCTCAGAAATAAAAGTAGTTCAATTTATTCTGCAACGCGTCTTCAGACTCACTTCGCTTGTCCTCAGATAGTAAATACATTCGTTTCAATCCTAGTGGTCATTTATCCAGGCATTGACCACGCTCGATGCTGCTTAACTTTTATGATCCCCCAAAAATCATGGATAGACTTGTAGTATTATAACGAAACTTAGTACACTTATTAATTACGTCAAAGCATACACTTGTACCAAATTTCAACTTAATTAAATTATCTTTCGATTTTTTACATTTTTTTAAAAACGTATACACATTCAATACAAATAAAAACTAATGCTGATAATAAGATGAAACTTAGCACATATGATAGTCTCATACATAGCCACATGCGTGCTAAATCTCAATCTGATCGCATCATTGTTCCGTGCATTATGATTTTTCGACATTGTTGCTGAGTCATTATTGCACGTTAAAGAGGTCATAAACAAATTATTTTCCGAATAGCACTACAGCGTCAGACTAACGTCAGTACAAAATTTCAACTCTCTAGCATAAATACACTGGGCGCTACTATGATAACAGACACACACACACTTAACACACATACAGACAACTTTGCAAAAACCACTTAGGAGGCCTTAAAAACGCCTGAAACGGATAATACCGGTGACATCACATAATAAGTTTCCTATACCTACGGTATAAATGAGGAAAAGTAAAAAGTAAGTATAAAGGGAAACGTGAACTGGAGGCAATATGGCGGCGGGCTGGGAAAGAACTGTTGGGACAAGTTCTAACCTGTACTTTGTGCAGGGCAGAATTTTTAATCTTGATAAGGATAGACGTTGAAGATATAATCAAATAAGTAATAAGAGTAGATGTAATATTTTTAATAAAATTTACTTACGCAAAAGAATGCTGATATTGAATATTGACAATAAAAGTCATTAAATGGTGTACAAACGAAGCTTATTTTGTAAACCATAAACGCGTAAATTACAACTTATTTTAATTTAATTAACATTAAATTATTATAAAACTTAACCACACTAAAAAGAAGATAATAATTGAGAGTAAATTAACGTCGTATTTGTAATATTTAGTTAAATATATGTAATTTGAAAAAAAAGTGACTCAACAATTTTGCAATAGTTATGGGTGGCGTGAGCCCGAACCGCGCGACACTCCGATGATAACTGATCTCCCTTAACAACCCCCTCCTCTAACAGTTTGTACTTCCAACTCAGTCAACCAATCAAATCCATTCAGTTGCGCCAACCTTACTAAATACTCAAATAAAATTTACCTTTACTTATACTTAAAGGGAGATTTTTTTAATCATTTGATCATTTTGCAAGTTGTGTTAATATTAATAATATATTGACTCTTGATTAATTTCTTAAAAGGAAATAATTAAAAGGAATCCAATCATTTAGCTCAATAATTTTTTACAAGATTATTTTAATATTCTTTAAAATCGTGGTAATAAACTTACCACATAAGTCTAGCCCACAACTGTGCTCGGGAAAAAAATGTTTTGACCCAGGTTTAATGTTTATAGCAATGTTGGAGTTTATTTAAACTTGCAATGCGAGTTTAATCTATTAAATAATTTAGTATATTAATTTAGTATGTACAGTACCTATATAAAAATATTTGTGTTTAGGCACTCTATATAGTATTAAGTAAAGTGATACATAAAGGGTATGTATTAATGACTTATACATGTTACCATCGGTTTGACTGACAAATTAATTAGATATTAAGCCTTAATTATGAACATAAATTAGTCTTAAGTAGTAATTTTAGCATACAAATATGTTGTTTATAATATAAAGTAAATCCTAAATATAACGTATTTTAGAAATAGAAACTTGCTATAAAGAACTCAAGATCTTCATAATAATTAATTGAATCATTAAGAATAACTTATTCATTTCTGAGTCACTTTAAATTCATTAAAAATCGGGTACGGGGTAACTCGGAACTATTCCTTGGATTCACTACGCTTAGCCTCCCTAATTTGGACTCGCTTCGCTCGTCCTCGGATAGTGAATACATTATTTTATTCTCAGCGGTCACCTATCCAGGCACTGATACTGCTTAACTTTTATGATCTAACAAAACCCGTAGATATTTTTGCCGTATTGAAGCGAAACTTGGTGTACTTATACCAATTGGTATAAGTATACCAATTGGTACAAGTACGAGTTAAAATTTATTTCAACATTATTTCTCCATTTTGACTTTTTCTCATTTTTGCCGTAGGTGTATAGTAAAGTATTGTTTGCAAAAAAGTTCCGAAACCGTATCATCTGTTTCAGTTGTTTTTAAGACCTCCTCAGTAGTTATCACAAAGTTGTCTGTTTGTATGTGTGTGTCTATTATATTATCACTGATGATCCTAGTGTATTTATACTAGAGAGTTAAAAATTGGTAGACAACCCTACATTTAGGTCTAATTTTGCTATCTGAATTTAATTTTATAAATACATTTTACGGACAATAATGCATTTTAAAAACAGTTCGGATCAAGTTAAATTTGTCACGAATGTATTCCTATATAATTATAAGACCAACAGTTCTATATCACCTTTACAGCATTGACCACGCTCAATGCTTCTTAATTTTTATGATACAACAAATATCATAGATATACTTGTCTTATTGAAAAGAAACATTGTCTAATTATTTATTAAGTAATAGTGTACACATGTACCAAATTTCAACTCAATTGAACCATTTCCTAATTTTTTACAATTTTTTAAAAAACGTTCACAAGTCATTTAATACAAATTGAACTGATGCTGATAATGAGATGAAACTTGATTCATATGTTAGCCTTATACATATAGTCACATGCGTGTCAAATATAAATCCGATCGTATAATTTTTCCGCGTTTTATGATTTTTTTACATTTTCGCTGAGTCATTATTGCGGGTTAATGACGTCGTAAAAAATATTTTCCGAATAGCACAACTATAGCGGTAGACTGATTTTTGTACAAAATTTAAACTCTAGCATAAATACACTGGGAGCTACGATTATAACAGACAAACACACAACTTTTCAAAAACCACTCTGAAGGCCTTAAAAATGCCTGAAACGGATATTTCCGGTTTTATTTCGGTTTTGAATCTTTTGCAAACACAATACTTTTCCTATATACCTACGGTAACAACGAGGAAATTATAATAAAACCATTTCAGCATTTCAGGCTAAAAGAAGTCGTTGATGGTGCAATAAAAATTGACAATTATTTTTTGGGGAAAATTCATTTTTGCATTTAAATTGTATGATCTAAAATAGACGAAGTATAATATCCGTCTTTTATAACTAGGGGCCTCATGTTTATTTAGAAATACAAAGAGTGATACTTGGGAATTAAATAACATCATAATTCAAGCCCAATAGAAACAGAACAAACATTAAATATATGAACTTACTTTTAATCAAAATATAGTTTAAGTCGTCTGTTATGTATAGATATTAATTAGCCACCCGGATATTAAAATATATTAACGATAGGTACAAGTTGAGTGCCTGTATAATCATTATGATTATGATTATTATTATTATTATTATGGTTATACAGGCACTCTAGGTACAAGTGTACCTATGGAGTATCACCACAAGAAGAGTATCACCTCATATCCCTTGGAAGGATAGCCTGGCTAGTCACTTACATCCTAAGCACTAGGTGAAACGCATTTAATTTTATTCTAGGACTCCGCTCTAGGGCATTATCGATATAATATTATTAATCAATATATTTTATATCTTTAAACTCGTGGATTTTGGTTGAGATGCATTTGGTTGTGGAATGGTGAGGGGTATGAGAAACTTTCTGTATAACTAATATAAGCTAATCTGCAATGCGCCTGTTTTGGCCAGGGTTGCATCCCAGTAAGAATGTTAAATGTTTCACTTGCATGGACCGCACATGATGTAATGACACAACCATAGAGATATATATTATGTACTAGAGGGGGCATATCTCATTATATATCTATCTATTACATAGTTCTATCTATCTATCTATTTACTCACTATATATCTATCTAATTACATTAAGAGACCTGTAATATTTTTTGGGGCTCTGTGTAACCTCATTGAAACCTACTCCAAGTGGTTATTATAAATATTTTTTTTCGACTTTCCGCACATTACTTGTATTTTTAACGTTCCACTATATAAGTTATAGTAATTTTGTGCTGATTATTTGATTGTAATAATATGAGAAGGTGGTCAGGTTACTTTTTATTTTTTTTTAATTTCCATGTCTTAAAATTTAACCAATAGGGCTTCTCTAGTAATAATATCTCTATAGATACAACGATCTCGAAAAACCAATAGGACCTTGACGACCTAATTCAGCCCTAATTTACTATAATTTACATTTTATTACTGAAGATCGATAGAGAATACACCTTATGAGATGGTCACTTCCAAATAAATCACCTTCCAAGATGGTCACTTAGTAAATAAAATAGTCCAAGAGTCAGGCCTAAAAAATGTGACTCATTTTATACAACTTCAAACCAGTTTTTATTGAAAATATACCTTAAATTATGAAGTAAAATCATAGTCTGCCTATTCAGAGTGGAGCCCTCAATATGAATGCGCTCGCTCAAAATATTTGAAAATCGCACAATTTTCAGTTTTCTTGCAATAAGTGGTTCCCTGTAGGTCATGTGCAAAACATGAATAGAGCATTGTTTGAAGCTAATAAAATGTTCTATAAAACGAGTGTTTTTTGTCAAAATTGGATAACTACAACCAGAGACTATAGATACTTAAACAGTAAGACTGTCGACTCAATGGTGGAAAAATTTGGATTCCGGACGACGCTAGCGCTGCGGCGGACCTACCTTTCAATTGAGTGGGCGTGTCTTGATTTCCCGCTTTTTGCCCACAGTCAGTTTAAATTTAATTTTTATACTTTGTATAGTTATACTTCTAACTAACCCCACCACTTTAAACTTACACAGAACGCTTCTGATTATTTTTAAGTTTTTCATTCAAGTAATTTATTAATTTAATTGATTCAATCAGGTAATAATAAATAGTGGCTAAAGTTTACACGTGGTAGAAGATAGATTTGGGCATTTAATGCAGCCTGTATTTTAATTACATCGGCAAGATGCGCACATGTGATGTAATGTAATTACCTGATAAAATCGACTAAATTAATGAATTAATTAAATGAAATTTACACTTATCTGCCATCAGTAGCGTTCTTTAGAAGTTTTAAAAAGGTTTCTATTTACTTTTAGCTTCTGAATTTTTGAAATACAGAACATGCAACGGCGAACCGTATTTGTGAAAAATATGCAGAAAGCAATCATTTTATAATAATATTAAATGTAACTGTCATAACCAAGAATTGCCATGGCATTCATAAATTTAAATATAAAAATATAATCAGTCATTTTTGGAAAACTATTGGGGTTAGTTCATGAGTTGTCCGCTCCGGTCCGCCGCAGCGCTATTTTAAGTAGCTTGCGATAAACGATTCCAAACTTTTCCTCATTTAAGTTAACCCCCCCTGACTACAACTAAAGTCATGACGTTTGTTGTAAATAAACAAAAAAATGTACAAAAAGCCAATAATTTTCAATGAAATTCGATGACTGCAAAAATTAACCTTTTTTGGGTGTTTTAGTTGTAGTCATCCGATTTAGATCATTTAACACTCGTTTTACAGAACATTTTATCAGCTTTAAAAAATTTTCTTTTCATGTCATGCACACGACCCACAGGAACCACTTATTTCAAGAGAACTGAAATTGTTCGATTTTATAAAATATTGAGCATGCGCAATCATACAAAGCATCTACTCTGGATAGGCAGACTACGTTTTTTCTTCATAATTTAAGGTCTATTTTCAGAAAAAAATGGTTCAAAGTAGTATGAGTTTTTCATTGAGTCATTTCAGTATAAGTTTGTACTTGCTAGTCGACTAAACTAGCAGATAACGTTTCAACAAAGGTTGATAGTGTTCGATGGAACTAATAAATTTACGTTCTTCCTTTATGCAGAAAAATAGACTTCGGACAAACATTTACTGATCAAAGTTCATGGGATTGTCTTTTTAAAAGTTGTCTATTTCAAAATTAACACATTTTTCATAACCAGAACTGTTTTCTAGATATTTAAATATGAAATTAAGTCCGAAGTACAGCCCGTGTTTTTAGAAATGAGACATGAAAGGAAGTTTCAAATGTATGTTAACTAAAATCCATGAAGTAACTCAATTTCTTGAGTTTAATAAATTAAATTGTAAGAAGCTCAATAACCATACTTATATTGCAGTAAATGTATTGAATTTGTCGTTCTCTAAAAACAACAAACCCTTTCACTATTAAATTATATTTTTAAGAGACATATCCAATATCAAACTGTAATATACTGTCATAGCTTATATTTTTCCAACATTTTGTTTTTTCCAGCTATATTTCAGTCTTATTTTCTTCTCATATGTCTAAACCTATGTTGAGATGTCATATGACCTTCTGTACTCAATACTTAGTCTTTATGACAAGTTCTTTTTTTTTTCGTTTCTTTATACAATTTTTATCCAACAATTTTACACCCCCCACCCCACCATAATAAGTATAAAGTGAAACATTTAAAATTTTTGTTCACCTTCTATTTTAGGTTTTACTTTTTGTGTTTCAGATTTTATTCAATAAATGTTGTTTGTTGATTTCAATTTTGATTTTAATTAATACATTATTTTTTTTGCAGAGATATTCCTCAAGTGTTATCAGTTTTTTCTTGCCTTATTCCTTTTTCGATCATTTTCTTTAATGAATTTAAGGTTGTACAAATTTCCCAAAATAATTTACTTCTTGCTTGGAAGCTTTACTCAAAGCTTTCTCTTTTTAAGCTACGTTCATTTCTCTTTCTAAACTCTTCGCGACTTTTGTATCTTTATTTATTAAATGTTAACATTCTTTAACCTTATTTTACTTAAAACAGTCCATTTACTTTTTTCACAAAAGTATATTTTCTTTTTGTGCTAGTATCTATCTTATATTTTCTTTTTCTCTGTTATGTATCTTATCTTATTTATGTTTCTCTCTCTTCATTTTTAGTCCAAGTAGTTTTCCTTGTTTTTTAGCGTTCCTTGATACATTTTGATAGTTTTCTTTTTTTCTTGATCCATTTTGACAGAAGTATATTTTTCGTCTGTAAAGGATCTATGTATTATGGTGTTGCAAGCTATAGATCTCGTTTTTCCTTTAGTAGACTATTTCAAAGTTTCTTACATCTCTTACCCTCCCACACCCCCCTCCTTTGCTATCTAGCCTTCCTTAGATAGCCTCCAGCTTCGAGTCTATCTTACAGAAAGGGTAAAAAATTCTTTTCCGAGACCTTTTTCTTCTTTTCTGATAAGATAACCCAACTCTTCTTGACATGTCACCTTATCCTGCTAACATACTCTCACTAGCACAACCTTTTCCTATCATCCCATTTTTTGACTTCCAAAAAGAAAAAAAGTTATAAAACATATCAAACTACTTTCATTTTTTGACCAAGTTTTTCTTCCTTTTTTCACCTCATTTTTTGGCCGAATTTTTGTGGGGAAAAATGTCCTATGTATTTCGAATTTCAGTAACATATTGGCGTAGTCTTTAAAAACAGAATATCGTTTTAAACTATCGTATTCAATTTTGCCTCTTTAAAAACCCTATCCCTATCACACGAATCATCTAAATTTTATATCATTTGATACTACCAAGTTTTGCAAAACATGGATAGATGACACAATATAATTGTTCGTGTTGCGAGAGACACCTAGGAAATGTAACAAGCAAAATGCAATGCTCTATCTGGGAACTGTTTCATCATTCGACATTCGTCGAATGATGATAATAATAAGACATTCGTCGAATGATAAGAATATAATGTGAAGTATTTACCAGAGACGATCGGTGCTCTCTTACTGCCATCATGCTTGGCAAGGAAAACATATATAATTTGATACTATATAGTTTTAGTGATACATAAATATCACACAAGGTTATCAGTCTCTTGCCAAGCAAAATACATATCATTCGATACTACCGAATTTGCAAAACATGAATAGTTGACACAATATAATTTTGCGACAAGAAATTATGTCGAGCCATCAATGATGACGAATGTCAAATGATGGAACGGTTCCCAGATGTAGCATTGTATTTTGCTTGATACATTTCCTAGGTGTCTCTCGCACAATTATATTGTGTCTTCTAATTTATGTTTAATATTTGTCTAAATTTATAATTAATACAAAGATAATGTAAGTTATAAAACGAACATCAGTTTTTCATCAGACGGCTTAATGGTATGATATTTGTTTCTACGTCTCGCGATAACTGCCGTACAATGACCGTTTTTGATCAATTTTGGTTTGATCGTAATACTAAGTGCATGTCAGAGCTGTATAGTATTTGGTAAAATTCAAAAATTATTTTTAAAATGGGGGCCAGTGTGGCGGAAATAAAATTATATAAACACAAAAAAACACATAAAATTTAATTTGAGTGAAAAAATTAAGTCGTACATCGTTAGAAAGCTCTTGAAAAGTAGATGAATTATGAAAAAATCTTCCCAATTTTAAAATTGATGCTAAGATGTCGGAGGTTAAAAAAATTTAATGAAATAGGTCGAGTAATATACTGTTGGAAACATCGAGATATATACTAGAGGTGGCATAGCCAATTTCGATATATTGCCTGAAACATATTTTTGGGGCTCTCGGGGCTCTGTGTAACCTCATTGAAATCTCCTTCAAGAGTGAGTTAAGGTTGTAATAAATCAATCGATTTTTACTTCCCGCACATTGTCCGTGTTTTGCTGTGTATTTTAAACATCCTATATACGTTATTGTAATTTTGTATAGATTATTTGATTGTATTTATAATCGAAGGTGGTCAGGCTACTTTTTCGATGTTTCACAATTTAACCTATGGGCCCCTCTAATAATAATATCTCTATGGTCGGAAGTTCTAATTGAGTAGAGAAGAAAATGTTATTTTCAAGTTCCGCAGAATTCAATATGTCCGCCACAAAGTCAAAACAATAAGGAAAAATGAGCAACTCGAAAGAATTGTCGAAGCGTGTCTGAAGTAGTTAGGATGTGCGTAGTAAATGAGACGTGGTGAAAAGTTCTGAGTTACCCCGTACCCAAGTTTTTATGATAAAAATAAAGAATACAAAAAGGTTTTGTAAATAAAACTTTTCACATGAGGGGGCCCCCATCTGTAGGCTTGTGCAGCGCTCTTCTGGGAAATAAGGGTCCTGCAGATAAATAGACTTACCAACATAACATGATTAGACTAAAAAAGTCTCTATTATTTCCAAGACAAAAAGAAAATTAAAATACATAATTAGATTGATTCATAAAACAGAGAATGAACTGAAAACGATGATCATTGAAATCATGATGATGAAAATGAGAATGATACAAAAACTTTAACAGAATGAAAATATACACATACACACACACATACTGACAGACAACTTTGTAAAACTACTCAGGAGATTTCTAAAACACTTGAAACGAGTAATCAATCTAGGTTTCAAATTTTTGGGCAAACACAATACTTTTCCTATATACCTACGGTATAAATGAGAAAAAGAAAAGAGGATCTCGAACTCATGATAATTAAATAAACATTGACGGTAAAGATTCTAGATTAGAAAATATAGTAAATAAAATTCTTACTTGAAATAAGTCACCGGAATAAACAGTTGAAGCAGGGACTATACTAGTTCTAAGTACTCCGTGGTAGAATCAAAATCTCAAAATCAAACCTTTATTGCGAAACCGTATGATATAAACACGGTACTACTCGAATTTTATACTTAATTCGTACTAAATGTATCTTTGTAAAAAAACAATCCACGATAAACGCCATATTGCAGAAAAAAAGACCTTTATTTAACAGCTGATGTAAAAACAGAATTGAATCAGTGTGACCACACGCAAATAAATATATTTTGATTAGAACAAGTATTAAACTATATCAATTATGTACTGTATTTAAAATAACTTAAAACTATTATTAAATTATTTACTTCATTGTTTATAAAACAAAAATCAAGTTATGTCATTATTTTAGAAAAAAGTATTAAAAAATATTAATTTAATTTAAGTTGGCTAAACTGATAATTAGAGGTAATTTTGTCTACACTTCTATCGGTTTAAGTCTTGTCACGGCGCGTCGGTCGGTAAAAAGTGAGTTTTTTTAATATTTTAATTATTTAAATATTAATTTTGAGTGGTTTGTGAGGCTATTCACAACTAAGTGTTATAATCAAACTAAATTGAATTAAATGTAGAGCAAACAAATATGTTTAAATATGAGAGAAATCAAATGTGCCTACTGCTCGTTAAATTTTTGTGGTCGTTTTGTCAAACTGTTTTTCATATCTTGATTAAATTTCAGTCACATAAAGTAAAGGTATTACTTAAGTTTAAGTAGTTACTTAATTAGTTTAAGTATTAAGTTTATTTAATTTAAAACGCCGAACTCGTAGTCGTATCGTGTGCAAATCTTCAACCTAATCTCGACAATCAGTGGTGAGTATTATAACATATTTGTAAATAATTTCTTTATTAATCATTACATCATGTTTATAGATACTGTTATTTATTTAAAGATATAGCTTTGCATCGTTAACGGTGAGTTTGTTTTCTAAGTTAAGTCATCTTGTTTCCAGGTTTGACTTTATTAACCTCTAATTAGGTCACATTGATATGATCCATGTAACTGTTTAAGTGTAGTAAATATTTTTTAGTCGAATACATCGATTTTGCACGTTTATTAAAATAATTGCAGTACGTTAGCATTAGAAAAAGAACTAATTTCTGTAACTTAAACATTGGAAGAAAGATTGATGTACTAAATATTTTACAATAAACTGATTGACTCTAAAAAAAGAAGTGTCATCTCCCATAGTTAGCATAGCGAGCTCTTAAGTTGTTCTAAATGGTCACCAATCCAATTCTGACCAATTCATTCCCCTCTATGAACTCGATTTTTTTTGTATCAGTGTTAATGTGTCCCATGTAATCCGTGTATTCATGGTCTAGTTCTAGTTCCCTTTGAACCGTATGATATCCGCTTATAATCTGATCACATTTATTTTTATTATTAGAAATTGTAAAAAACGAGTTCTATTCAGTTTCAAAGAAATAGAATAGCCTTTAAGAAGTCGGTTAAAGATATTATTTGGATTACTAATTTCTTAGAATGCATTAAGAGGTTTCCACCAAGTTAAGAGTGTTTTTTTATTTATTAATCGTTGTACTTTGGGTTTTGAAAGATATAAAA